>CALNVZ010002710.1:64398-75962 GCA_940671915.1 Paracentrotus lividus
ATCACAACCAATTGTATCTAGACATCAGTAATGAGTATACTTAGAAATATAATGTTCAATTGATGAAGCTACATTCACATTAATAAGTCTTCTCGTACGAAGATCATGAAATTAACACAAAACCCTTAATATAGAGCGTTTTTGAGAGTTGAGGAGCTGAGCTGAAGAGGTTGGGGGGGGGGGTGTAACAGGCTAAAAATTACCAACCTATGTGCATGGTAAGTTTGTTATTTGTATTAGGATTAACCCAAGCTGTTTGAATAGAATACTCCTTTTTATATATGATCATCATTATTCCCTTACATTTTGTGCTAAAAAGTCTTTTAGAATATGAATATTCAGTGGCGGATCCAGGTCTGATGCAGGGGGGGGGGGGGACTGCCAAGTTTCCTGATGTTAACATTAACAGTCAATAAGCAATTTTCAAATTAGAGGAGAGCACGAATCTATTGAGGCCATGCCTGGATCCATCATTGATACAAAATATTTCCAAAATTTCAAGTGATATAGTTGCCATGGCAACAGAAAATGTCATAACCTCATTATTATGTATCAAACTGTTCATGGTTGAATTTTAAAAGTCACTGAATTGGAATATGTTGTATATAAATTTAAAAGAGAAATTGAACAGTGTATCATAAATGTACCCCTTGGTATAGGGTCAATGAAGCATTTCCTACAGTCAATTGTACTGAAAGGAATAGAATGTAATATTTTCAGTATATGTCAAGTTTAGTTTTAAACTATTCTACTACAGAACCTTGATTTTGGTGCGGAGGCAGTGTAACAGGCGAGCAGGACAGAATGTAGCATGCAGTATGGCAAATTCTTCAAGAACACAGCAGCATCCAAAAATACAGGTGCTACCTGACCAAGATAGTGATGATGACTGTTGGATGCGCAGAAATTTGTGTCATGTGAGCTTCATACAAGGTATAACATACAACGATGATTATTAAATAAATTGAGTCAAGTCAGGCAACCTTGATGGCTGCATAAAGATAGTTAATGAAAAAACTTTCCATTTCTGCTGCAATTACAACTGAACTGGAATAATTCACGAGATTTCGGCTTTGTCTTGACCTTAACCTGCCTCGTTGACATTTCTTAGCCGATCCCTTATAGTCCTTTCCAAAATAAACTCTCTCACTCTCAGAATCAGTAACCAATGTGTACTTATATATACTAACTCTCTCTTCCAGCATGACATAGCTTGACCTATCACTGACTCCTAACAAATCTTAAAAGTAAACAAAAGTTCTAGTGGTCATGGTTACATGCTGAAAGTTAAAGAGACTAATTACATCTTTGATAACAGATACTTTCTTGAGAAAAACAAAGAACACGAGAATACACAGCACTGACCCTACAATTTCAATACAAATTTAAAAGGAATGTCAATATAGTTTTACTGCGAACTATTTCTACATTGACATTTCAGGAACAGTATGCATGTAGCTATGAAAGAAATTACAAACTGAAGTCACAACTAATTGTATCTAGACATCAGTAATGAGTATACTTATAAATATAATGTTCATTTGAAGAAGCTACATTCACATTTACCAGTCTACTCGAAGGAAGATCAGGAAATTAACACAAAAGTCTTAATATGATAAACTTAATAATAGAATAGTACAATATCATTAGTAAAATTTTAGAATGCCGATAAAAAAAATATATTTTCTTATCTGTGAATGATATCTAAGAGATGAAAACAGTGCAATCTTTGATTGTCTGTAAGGATAATGATGACCAACCACTGAGATGGGGTTTGAGGAATGGGTTGTGCAAATATCCTAATTAAGGGTTAGGCTATACATGTATATTCAATATTCTGAGCATGATTGGGTGGTATATTTGCAAGAGTATTATCAAATAAATTTTGTAAGGGTACCCTATTTTGAAGAGGTCTCATAATATCATTAGCCTAATGTTAGAAAAAAACATATCTACATAAAGAAAAGGGCAAGAGCATATTAAGTATGTTTCACATCATTTTAACAGATCTGAGAGTGTAATAAATTGTAAAATTTACTTTTTATGCCGCAATTGTAAGGTTTTAGGGCTATAAATTGTAGGCGTTTACTGAACAGGATATCGCAGAGCGTTTCTTGAGAGTTTGAGGGCTAAGCCGAAGGAGAGGGGGGGGGTTACGGGCAAAATTACCAATCTATGTGATGTATAGTTTGTTTATTGTATTAGGATTAACCCAGCTTTTTTGAATGGAATACTTCTGTTGGAGAATCCTCGTTAACAAGGCTTCACACGTTGTTGTTAATTAGGATAAGTTCTCATTTATTCAGTAGCAATCAGCATGTATCCTGTATAACAGTAGTATATTCAATCAACAACCGTGTATGCATTTCTCTTTTGGAATGACACAATTAAGAAAATCAGAGATCAACCGCAGTGTTGCATGTACAAAATTTTATTTAACCTTGAAAAGCTCTCCGCAAACCCCCTAGCCTTTCACCCAGGCGCTTAAACAGGAAAAGGGGCATTTTTCATTGACATCCCATTCCCCTTGAACGTGACGGAAGTCAAATTATGAGATAACGACAAATCTACGACAGCTGACATTTCAACCTGAATTGAAAAATATGCTAAAGACATTAATATCCCATAACAAGAAAACCAAGGTAACACTTCATGGAACAAGTATTTATCCAACCAAATTTCAACAAAGTTTCAAACAGTCCATCTTCTTCACTGTTCGAGAAAGAGAAATTGTTCTTTTAAATGTCGAGCGTTCTTCTTTTCTTCATCAACATAATTAGCTTTGCTCCAGGTCTTTTATCGTGTTTACCATCAGCAAAATTTAACAGTTACTACTCTAACCAGATTGTCCTCTCCTGGATGTTTACGCTAAGCTATCTCCGCCATCTTCCAGAAGGAAACCACGCTGTTTCTCTTCTCCGATGACCAAGTACCCAATGTTCTTTCTTTAAGACATTCTGTTGTGATTGTTGCCACTTCTGTCGTGGTGACAACTTGCGTTAGACATTCCATCCACCTACGCCAAAATCCATCGACCATGGCATTACACAGTTCTCGACGCTTCTGCGGGTTACCCCGGAAGTCTTCGCAAGGATGTTCAGGCATTGGTTAGGTCTCCTCTTCCGATCAGAACTTGATTAGGAGTTAGTGGTGCATCATCAAGGTGCGTGGACGAAGACATGCAGTGATGGGCGGTTACTTTTGATGAGGCCTGATATCTTACCAAATACAGTTTTCCCACCTCAACAACGTAGACGATCTTGAAGTCACAAGATGTCTCATCGCCTTCTTCACTTCCTGACCATCCGTTTCAACTGCTCCTTGGTTGATTGAGGGTCCACTAGGTGGTCCAATCTCCACTGACATAACGTAGACAAGTGCTCTCGGACCTGTGTTTGGTTCAGCTCAGGTTTAGTTCTGATAGTATTGTCAGCCCCTTGAAACAGGGTAGCGTTGTCACTAAACCATCAGCGTGGTGCCTCCTCGAGTACTAAACAAACCTCCTAAGGCTTGAAGAATGCCTGGGTTTGAGAGGTTTGGACTACAGTTAGGGGACAGCCTTTGTAACTGCACAGGTGAAACAAGCACAGTATCCCTTCGTCGTTGGTGTCCTTATTCAACTTCACATTGACTGGACCAAGGGTCTACCAAAGTGGTTTTGAAGGGTGCGTGAACAGGGCTGATCCGGAATCTGGTAAATTCAGCCATCCTCTGGTGGGAAGGTTTCCCTCTGTGCTTCCTGCATGTGACGCAATTCACGTACAACACGTCTGCAATGTTCACGTCCCCGAACGCATCCAGAACTTCTTCTGACTTCCATTCGCAGCTCCTCAAGTGACCACCATGGAGGGCATTGCAGTGTCTGTCCTGTACGATCAGGTAACTTGATTGACTCTTCTTTTGGAAGAAAAATAATGGGTGACGAATGTCGTGAAGACAGTGGTGCTCTATCTAGACGCCACAACACGGCTACACTTCATCGCCCTCATCATAGAACGGGTCAAGCTTTCTGAAACGTTTGGGTCTCGAAGTCGAATCTCCTCTCTGAGCCTGCCTAACCCAATAGAGTTTCTGCTTCCCTGATAGTCTTCCGAGAAGCCACAATGAGAAATCTGCTGAGTGAGTTGTTTCAGCCATTTGCTTTCGGGGGAATATCTTTGAGAGAGGAGTACCCGGCTGTAACATCCGTAATCGCGACCAACTAGAAAACTTCGGTAGCATTTATTACTGGAGAATTCTTGGAAGCAGGCATTTCACCGCCAATCCCAGGACTTTGCGCATTCCTGGAGTGAATTTTCTTTCGTTTCTGGGTCCTTTTGGTCTCATGGGTATGTTTACTGCTTGTCTCTGGCCAAGACTGAGGAGGAGTCTCAAGTATTTTCGGGCCCCTCAATGACATCATTTCATCTCTGTTGGCAGTGGCCTCTCTGGACAAGCAAGTCCGCAGCATTTCTATCTGAGGGTACGTAAGCGATATCCCTGTAGGGGTCGCGAACTCTGAAGAAATCTCCCAACTCGATGTGCCACATAGGATCGGGAATGGATTTCGACTGTCCTTTTTAGCCAACTTAATTGCAGGTCATGCTGTCTTTCCACATCTTCCATCCGTCTATTTGAAGCGTAAAGCTTGCTTTGACAGTGACCCATTCAGTCTTGACAAGAGGAGTTAATGCCTGCAATTCTTTCCTTTTGCATACTTGTCTTGCTTCAAGGCGTCACTCTTCGATCTGGCACAGACAAGGAGAGATGTGCTTCCTGGTTTCATTCATGTGACCACCTCACCATACAGCAAACCCCATAGCGTCTCCGAAGCGTCACTAGCACCATGCATTGTCACTGAGGTAGTGGTCTCTTTCCCCCTGTAAGGCTCTGGGATTAGACACCGTCGATTTTCGATTTTAAGGTTTATGCGTTCCCTCGAGGTCTTGGTTGCTTTCTTTACAAAGAGTGCAATTTCACTGCCTTTGATCAATAGGCGTTGTCCCAATCAAATTCTAACGCCCATAGCCTTTGGGAGGAGAATCTTCCGAACGGACCAACACTCCGACAACATTTTCCAAGATATGTTCATAAAAACGATGCTGTTTGAGCAAGAATCTTTCGCTTGGTGAGTGTGCGGTATCATCAGAGGGTTGGACCGCTTTCACACTCAACATGTCCTTGCAAGATTCCAGCTGCGGTACTAAGACTGTGTTGTTGGTCTGTGTTTTCTTTCTCAAAAAAAAAACCCCCAAAGGGGAACTTCCTTTCTGTTTCGACTGCCACTTCCTTATATCAAAGTTATCCCCTCTTTTCAGCGTCCTTTCAGCTTGGACTTCTGAGCTCCAATGCTTCCTCCAACACTAGCTACGGATTCATTCAAGTCATCCAATGTAGAATTGATCCTTCACCACTCTCCTAAGCTGTTCATCATTAGATGCATTGTTGAGATGACAAGCCTGGAGTGCCAAAATAGCTGCTGCTGGGGAGGCGTTTGTCACCGAAGGTGACAGTAGTAAGTTCATACACTCTGATAGCTTATGACTAGGCGTTCTCTCGAAGACAAAAAGCCGATGGTACCTCGCGTCATCAGCTCTGATCTTAACTGCTTGGAACCATCTTTTCGAATACTGCAATCACTCCAATTCTCGTTCTTCCCTGAAGCGTAGTAGCAACGTTGAATAGCTCTGAATTCAGGTTTAGTTCCCTTTGAGAGGTACTCGTTGAGCGGAGTGACCTTGTAAACCTTGCCTTTGAGTTCGCTAGACTACCTAACTGGAGTGGTGACTGAGTCCATTCTTCACAGCCAAAGATGTGGGAGAAACCACATATTTCTTGCCAGTCTTCCTCTCAGATTGATCTCCGTTTCCGAAACAAAACGTGAGACACCTCTTGTGCAATTTGCGTCCTTCCATTTGTTTACAGTAGGACCTTCCCATCTGCGGGTCTTATCCTTTGAATTGATTTTCCAGCGCCTTGAGTCTCTTGACAGCATAGTTTCATAATTGTCAGGCAAACCTTCTTGGTGACCTTTTCATGGCAGTGTGATCTTCGTATGAGCCATCTTTGACGTCTGGTCACACTCTGCTTCCATAGCCTCTATAGCATCTTCTGTCTAAGGAATCAGAACCGCATTCTGGCCATCTCTTAGCGTTCCGTACCCACAGTCTCCAAACCTGATGCAACTCTTCAAGTGCTCCAATAGCTGACACATTGACATAGTTCAGTAGGCGTGTTGAGTGGATGATTGCCATCCTTGGGACGAACCAACCAAAGGACATCGAATCGCTACTGGATCATCTGGTTTGTCACAACAATGTAATCTTCCCAACCATCAGATGGGTATTCTCAACTCAAGTAGTAGGTCAACTTGGGGTCTTTTTTTCGGATGGGTCATCATGAGATCAATATCTCTCATTGATCGTAAGATATTAAGGTGTTCAGGCTTGTACAATCGGGGCATCACCGCAGGGTCTTCTATTTCTGTGACAGTCAAAGGACATGACCAGTTCCAGTAAGATCCTCAATCAACATTTCTACAAGGCGGAGTTTCTGGTAATCATTTCTACCTCCAACCAGAGTTTAATCATTAGTCTTGGTACGATTCCTTACTAGTCGTATGTAAGATCCCTTCTCTCAGGAGCGTCGGCTTGGCTAACCACAGTCAAGTAGGATCCGCACCAAGTGTTTAGGTATTTACCGATGACGTATGTATACCCATGACCGTACGTAAGATGCTCTGCAACCCACTGCTATCTCTGTTTGGTGACTGTTCACGCTTGCTGTCTGGGGTAGAGCGTCTGCATCTCTTGTCAGGTTGGGACTGAACGTGTCCGTAGATGAACCGGACAAATAGCAGAGAAGTGACGATCACTGCCGCAGTCTGGGTCTTGCAAGGTGCTGGAAATGACATGCATTGAGGTCATAAAGGGGCTTCCTGCAACACAGTTATTTTGTGACCACAACGCTTTGGCAATGTTGTTCTTTTTTATTTATGCCTGTACTTCTCATCAAGCGGCAAGGATCTGGAATTTATTGCAGGTCTTCAGATAATGGGTGCTTAGAGTTTCTCATGCAGGGCACATTTTGGGGCACACCAGACTGCTTCCCTTTACCATTTCTCTGCTTAGAAGGTGATCAAGAAGCAGCATAGAATACCCCGTAGACTCTTTCACTTTGGATGTGTGGTTTGCCGACCTCTGAAGAGCCAACTTGATCTTCTTCTAGGAGCAAATATTGTTGGGTAAAACCACTTAGTCAGTCCCGAGAGGGAGTCTACTAACTTTACCCATCTCTTACTTCTTTGTAGTTACTCCATTCCGATGACTTTCTGGGCAACTTTCTGCTTAATTTGGCCCAACATAATTTGCCTGTTAAGGGCCTCACCAGACAAACAATAGTTTCTGCTTGACACTTCCGAAGTTCTGCCAAAGTCTGGACAATTGAGCCATAGTAGGATGTGTTTTACTTTCCTTTGTGCTCATACGGTTTTTAAGGTTAGAACAAAATCTGTGAGCAAACTTCTGCGACTCTGTTCCCTTCGCCGAAACACTCGTCAAGCACTTGCCAGGCTCTCATGCACATTGACGCCAGCTTTTAAACCATGCTCCTCTCTTTGTGGTTAACCATCTCTTCTTGTCAACTGGAAGAAAGCATTTATGTCCGGACAGACCTTGGGTGCAATGATCGAACATTGACTTGAAGTGTTGATACTCTTTGATCTCGCCATAAAGGTAGGAAATTTGATCCTGGCCATTCTTTGGAGCATGCAATTGATCGGAGTGGGTTGCCAGATGAAGAACTCTGCACTTAATGGAACAAAACCTCCTTTGATGATCATCCTTGTGTTATTCGACGGGTATTAGAAACACTCAAGTGTGGGTTGCGGCATGCGTGGTCTACGACCTGTTTTGCCCGGACTAACTTTTGGACAAAGTCCATCTCGACGATTCTCATCCATTCCTCCTCAGCTTCCGAAGGCTTCATCCTCAACTATAGCTTCCAGCTAGTTCCATGTGTGCTCAATCTTTGGAAAACTGTTCCTCTGCCTTATTTCGATGTACTTCTTCAGTTAAGCGTACCATCCCCTGTAGGAGACTGTCGATAGTTGACAATGTTCTTGTTAGTTGTCCTTCAAGTTTCCTCTTGGAAAGTTTTTACACTGTTGACATTCAGCCATGATTTGTATTTGGTAAGTGTTACAAACTGGTTGTTGAAGCCTGTTGGAGATCCGTTAACAAGCTCACACGTTTGTTTGTAATTAGGATAAGTTTCTCCATTATTCAGTAGCAATCAGCATGTATCCTGTATTACAGTAGTATAATTTCAATCAAACAATCCTGTATGATTTCTCGAATAGACACAATTTAGAGAAAATCAGATATCAACCGACAGGTTGATGCTATAACAAATTATTTAACCTGAAAAGCTCTCCGCAAAACCCTGCCTAGCCTTTCACCAGGCGCTTAAACAGAAAAGGGCCATTTTCATTGACAACTTCTTTTTATATGATCATCATTAATCCCATACATTTTGTGCTAAAAAATCTTTTGAATATGAATATTCACTGGAGGATCCAGATCTGATGCAGGGGGGCTGGTACTGCCAAGTTTTGCCTGATGTTACATTTTAATTAACAGTCATACGCGATTTTCACATTACTCTAGGACAGCACAAATCTATTGAGGGCCTGCTTGGATCTGCCATTGATCAAAATATTTTCCCCAAATTTCAAGTGATATAGTTGACTCATTGAAGGCAACAGAAAATGTTATAACCTCATTATATATATCAAACTGTTCATGGTTTGAATTTTAAAAAGTCACTGAATTGGAATATTTTGTATATAAATTTTGAAAGAGAAATTGACACACTGCATCATAAATGTTACCCCTCTGGTTATTCATAGGGTCAATGAAGCGATTTCCTAACAGTCATTGTTACTGAAAGGAATAGAAAATAGAAATATGTCAAGTTTAGTTTTAAACTATTGTATTACAGAACCTTGATTTTGGGTGGATGCAGCTATAACAGCCAACAGGCAGAATGTACATGCAGGCATGGCAAATTCTTCAAGACACACCAGCAGCATACGAAAAAATTACAGGTGCTACCTGGACCAAGATAGTGATGATGACTGTTGGATGCGCAGAAATTTGTGTCATGTGAGCTTCTACAAGGTATAACATACAAGATGATTATCAATAAATTGATCAAGTCAGGGCACCTTGATGGATTATAAAGATAGGTTAATCAATGAAAAAAACTTTCCATTTCTGCTGCAATTACAAACTGAACTGGAATAATTCACGAGATTTTAGGCTTAGTCTTGAACCTTAACCTGCCTGGACTGTTTTGGTATTTTAATATTGCACAGCTTGTGGGAGGGTATTAATTCTTTGAAAATGTATTTTCTAATTCCAACAAAAATGTTCATTTAGAATTAATCTATGCCCAATTTGGCATTGTTATCATTTACATTTGTTACATACCTTATCTTATGTGTAGAGCAAACCCAATTAAAAGACCTATACATGATATATATACATATGTACTACAATGTAGTATTCTAACTTAAAATTACTTTTCTTGGCAAGCACTTCCATTTTTGAGTGTTGTCACTGAGTGGATCTGGATCCCACTGGCCGCCGCCAACCCCATGCAGACATCATTCATTGTTTAAGATTTATATTATTTAATTATGTTAATAGACAGTATGCTTAGAAAAAAAATCAATTGTTTGGGGTTTTGAAAAAGTTAATCCCTATAGGACCTAATAAATTTTCTAGGGGTCACCCCCCCCCCCCCCTTGGCAAAAAGCTTAAGCTGACGCCAGGGGACAAACAGTTTTCAAACCTGTTCTACCGGGTGAGTCCAGAAAAAACTAGACACCATAAGAAAAATGCTGATAACAAAGAAAACAATTATATGAATCCCAAATTAATATACATTTTTCTGAAAGATAGCTTTTTGATGTTTTTGAACAACAAAAAGCCCTATGAAAAAAAGCAACTTCATCCTGATTAAAGTAGCATAACTTTTAACAAAATGTCTTCCGCTTAATAACTGCCAGAGTGTTGTTACACATATTGACCTTTCATTTTCGTATTGAAAATGAGATTAGATCTTGTGTAGTCATGCATGAGGGAGCACTCTGTCAAAAACAAAATAATTCTTCCAAAAGTATTAGGAGGCATTTTTTAGGTCTTGTCAGTGCCCAATTTACTCTTTGATGTTTTACTCATTGGGTGCATGAACTTGACGAGTCATTCTATTTTTTCAAACAAAATGTAGACAATATGTGTAACAACACCCCTGCAATTTTATTAAGCGGAAGTTAAGCTTCACGTTTCATCCAAGCTTAACCCTAAAAAGACTGGGCTAATTTTGACACTCTATTAAAGACTTGGGGGGGGGGCCTCATTCAGCCCCCCCCCCTAAGATCTCGGCCGTTGAGCGCGCGATTTGCGCGGAAAATTGGCACGTGTGTACCCACGGCATCCTTCCAAAACCGAAGAGTCATAATTCTGAAAAATTTCTTCACTAATTAATTAGGCCTATGCAATTTATGCAGAAAATCTAAGATTTGCTCTAATTAATTAAATAAATCCCTAAAAAGTGCTAATTTCTTGGTTTACAGGCTCTTTGTAGGCTTCTGGTGAAATGGGTTAAAAAAAAAATCTGTATCAAGATTTTTTTCTTATGTATTCTATTGTTTTTGAAATTTCTTATGTATTTCCCTGTTTTTCGACTTTTTGTTTTTTATTGTTTTTTCGATGAAAATCATTGGTGACACTATTTTAATCATAAACAACCTTAAATTAATTGATTTTAATCAGTTAAAAAGAAAATAATGATACATTTATGAATTTTGGCTGAAAACACAATTTGTATTGGATTTGTACACAAAATCACGTATTTGAGCTACTTTGGGTCTGACGCAAGGTTACAAAATGTTACGTAATGTCGGAACCGCGTACCCGGGCATCGCAAATTTGGTCTCAAACGTTGCGCGAGACTTGAAAGAAGATAGTCATGAAGTCTCGCCCATTTTTTTTTCCGCGTTGCAAAGTTATCGCGAAAAATGTCGAGGGGGGGGGCTGAATGAGCCCCCCCCCCCCCCCCCGTCTTTTTAGGGTTAAAGATATAACACACAAAATTGATACCAAAAGATGCGGGAAGAATTACTCTTATGGAATATGTATAAGAATTTGGGGTTTATAAATTGGTTCTCTTTTTATTGACATTTTCCTAGGTGTCTAGTGTCTACTCACTCGGTATAGTGGCCACCCAAAGGGAGACGTAAAAAGTGACCTCTGTAGACAGGTGACCTCTGAAGACGGGTTTTAAAGAACAAATTTCTATTTAGAGGGAATCAATATACGTGACCACTATAGACAGGTGACTGCTATAGACAGTGGCCACAGAGAGGTTTGACTGTATTTGTGATCAAATTGTTTATTTACCTTAATACCAACCGTTTTTATTTTGTATATAAACCCCTTTGCCAAAAAAAAGTTCCATACATCGACTTTGAGTCATTATTACATCTCAGATACACATTCATATCATTGGAAAGATAATTA
>CALNVZ010002710.1:79201-90299 GCA_940671915.1 Paracentrotus lividus
AATACATATAATGAGTATTCGAATGATTAGAAAACAGGACAGTTCATGCGTTCCTCAGGAACACAATATAATAACTCAATGAGAATAAATGTTCGAGCAAAAATTTCGCTACATGGAAGTTCCAAACTCTGTTCTGTCTACAGACCATTACTCCTTCTGTGTTTTTTTCCCCCCTTTAGTTTCTGATAATATTGGCACCCCTCCCTAAGTTTAGGATAAAGTTGGAGCACCTAATATAAGTTAAAGTTAAATTTGACGCCCCGACATTTGAGCTCAATCTGACATCCTTAAGTTTAAGATCAATTTGGCTCCCCCTTGACTTCAGGTCATTTCGGCACCCCCTAAGTTTCAATTCAATTTTGCGCCCCTACATTTGAGCTAAATTTGGCGCCCCCATATTTAAGGTCGATTTAACGCCCCTATGTTTAAGGTCGATTTGGCACCCCCTCCTAAATTTAAGGTCGATTTGGCGCTCCCACCTACGTTTCAGGTCAATTAGCGCTCCTATGTTAAAGCTCAATTTGGCGTCCTTTAGTTTACTGTCGAATTGGCACCCCTCTAAATTTACAATCGATTTGACGCCCCTTAAATTTAAGATCAAATTGGCGCCCCTTTTACTTCCCCTTTCCCCTTCCCAACGACGAGATGGAGATGAAGACACGAAAAGATGAATGTGAGATGAACGGTTAGGTGAAGAGGTGAACGATGATACGAAAGAGAACGACGAATGAAAATGAAGAATGAACATTAAGAAATATGAACCGATGATATCAGGTTTGGTATCAAGGCTTCCACTAGGGCCCAACGTGATGTTTTGGCCGTCCCTGCTATACATTCAAAAAATCACGCCCCATCCCCTTCCCTCACAAGCAAACAAAGCCTACGGCCTAAATCTATGTTTGAATGTTTCCCCCCTCCCCCAAAAAAAAAAGTATAATAATTTTAAAAGTTTTATGTTGTTGAGATTTCAACACCATTCCTGAATATTATTAATGTTCTCTTTCTTTTTTTTTTAATGGCAAACAAGGAAATCAAATACATACAACATGGGCTAGGGAGAGCAGCTTGCAAGTGACATTACAAAATCAAATTTGTAAAAATTAATGACTCTTTTTGTAGGTTTTCTCCAAAGCGTCAATCCGATTTTTCTTATTTTTTTCTCACCATTTTTTTTCTGTTTCTGTTTCTGTTCCATGGTACACTCTTTCAGAGGTACTTCTCATTCACAAGAGACTATGTCCTTAATATATTGAATTACAATAGTGAAAATGTACCAGTCTATTTGTTTGTGTAAGTTATTATTCTTAAATTACATTCCAATTATCTTTGTGTACACATTGTATTTGTTAGAGAAGAGGAATGAAATCAAAAGATAAATTAGACATGTGTGTATTTTCACAGTCGATTCGTGTTGTTTCTGACTATTTATTTTTTATTTTTTTTTTCAATTGATCACAGAAATCTTTACAAACAAACTTCTCATAATATGATAGTAGGGTTGGGCAAATAATTACTTTTTTTCTGAAAAGTTATTTCAAACAAATTACTTCTATAGTCAAATTTGATGTAGAATAAAAAAATGACAATGATTTTTGTGTACGATGATGTCTGACGTCGCTAAAGTGCAAAAAAAAATAAAAAAATAAAAAAATAAAATAGTGTATTTTGCCCATTCATCACACACTTTATAGTTATAAACCGGTTTTATTTTGTTTCTTTATGGATTTTGATGGTCTAAAAGCTCAAATCTGACAATTTTATCATGACCTAATGTACCTAGTATGTGTTATAGGTGTTATTTAGTGATTTTGATATGAGGTGATTTTTTTTTTCTCGATATTGACTGAAACTAACTACCAAACTACACTAACAGTCAACTTTGATAGGATTAATCATGTCGGATTAATCATGTTGCGTTCCCTGACACCCAAAAGCCATATAAAAACGCAATAAAAGAGGTTTATACGTATAAAAAGTGTGATAATTGGGCATAATACACCATTTTGGCGGCCATTTTAGTTTTTTGCATTTTAGCGACATAAGACGTCATCGTATGCAAAAATAATTGTCATATTCAGTTTCTACGTCGAATTTTACTATAGAAACAACTTGTTTGAAAAAAAAAAGAGAGAAAAAAAAGAGATTCGCCCAACCCTAATGATAGTGATAGTAAAATAATTTATCTGTGATTAATGTCATAACTGTGATAATGATGATAAAGAGATGAATAATGATGATGAACAGCTAAACGATGATGTGAGATAAACGATGATGATCAGACGAACGATGATATGAGATGAAGAAAAGGAGAGACGCCTAAACGCCTCGAAAACCGCCTCAACGGCAGACGCCAACACCCACACGCCGGCACAAATCAAAACCGCCCAAATGTGCCCAAAGGCCCCCAAGAGGAGATACGCAATAAGACGGGGGCGAAGTGGAGAGAGGACACAAAGCAAAAAGCGAACAGAAAGCGAGCAAACAACGGCACGCCCGGACCGAAACACCCAGCAGCGTAACGAAAAGAAAGACACGATAAAACGCCAAGTCTACTACAGAGGAGCCACGTAAGTCGAAAACGCCCCTATGCACAGCAGACGACGGCAGACAGTCAAAGCCCCAAGAGGGAGAAGCGGAGCAGCAGACAAAAAACCACGCATTAAGAAAACCAACCGCGAGCCAAGAGCCCAGCGCCCCGCCGCAAAGACACCACATAAACCGCAGACACAGCAACGAGGGCCAAAAAGAACCCAGGCCCAATGCGACGACCGCAAGCCAAGAAGCAACGCCCGAATCGAGGAAAAAAACAAGCACAACGGAAATGGTGGGGCGGCGGGCCGCGCGAACAGAAAACAAAGAGCCGCGGCACTAAGCGAACCCGCACAACCGCCCAACCGCTCCGCGGGCGCCACGCCGAGACTGTGACTGGACAGCAAACGAAAGCAAGGACGAAAAACCCCAACCATGCCAACATCAAAGCCAAAACCAACGACTACTAACGAGATCAAACGAAAGTTAGACGCCACCAGCGAGACGATTAAGCAAACGCGATGACAAGATGAAATTAACGGACGAACATGACATAACAGGATGCAAAATCAAGATAGATCACAGTAAGAAAAATTGTGAAATGGAGCATTGGGGGCGGGTGAGTGATGTACGATACACGTAAAAACACTGAAGGATTAAAATCAGGAATTTACCATTCCGCCATTACGACCGACAGAACACACAAACGAAAGAAAGAAAATAAATATCATAACCACCAAACAAGCAAAGCAAGGGCCGAGAACTAGCAAGAGAAGAAGGCTAGAGGAATGTCCTTAATGCACAGTCTCATCACTTAGAAGGATCAAGAAAATGAAGACCAGAAACGAAAAACGGGTGAGTAACCCAGTTAAATCCTCATGAGCCCGAAAGCAACCCAAAGAACTAATAACTTAACACACAACGGAGAAGTCCCGTAAACCGCCATAGATACGCAGGGAAATTCAACCCAACGCAGAACAGACGGGAATCGGCCGGATCGAAGCTACATGACTATTACCGGAAAGATAATACCCAATACAGCAAGAGAGACCAAAATATCTATCCCTAAGGAACCCACCACTAAACCGCAGCGCCCCACGCCATTACCGACAACGAACGATAAAGTGAAAAACGCAGCAAGCCAAACGAACCGCCTCGGACAAAATAAAATCCCCGCGGCACCGACTACATAGGCGCAGTAATCTGCCCGAGCGCCTCCAAGCAAATTCGGGCTTAGACGCTAAAAATCATGCACTGACGCATTCTCTGGGTTTTCAGTCAACAAAAAAAACCCATAAATAAAATACACCTCGAATGAGTCGAAATTCAACAAATAAGCAAAATCAACTCTAATCTCGATTCTAACCGTGCCCTCGCATACCTACCTCCCCACGAAAATAAAGATCCATACACGAATACCAAACACCTCTGAAATCTGCCAAAGCGTACAAGAACCACACAAATAAAAAAATCAAGAATACACTATATCCTCAAATAGCCCAAAAAGTGCCCTACTCTAATACGCAAAACACCACACATCCGCCCGAACTACAAAAAAGATAACAGAAAGAAAAAAATTCGAATAACGAATTTGTCTAAAACTCCGAAAAACAAAAAGGTCTAAAAGTCGAAAACGGCCCGTGCCCGCCTATCTGAAAAGTCTAGCTACTATCCCTACTATCCAAAGAAAAGAACCGCCAAATATGTAAGACTATTCCAAAATACTTTATTCTCTAAAGGACCACCTAAATTACCCGCCCCCCACCCCAATAACCACAACAAACCACTAAAAGCTTAAATTTACATCAACCAATCACGCCCTAAAATAAAAAACCTCGGCGCACCAAACAAGCCCGCATTACATCGGCCGATTTCCTTCCGCAAGCTAAATTTCATTAACCGAAATTGATTTCATGCGACGCTCTCCACAAAAAAGCCATAAAACGAAAGACACTTCGAAGACAAAACGCAACAAATAACAACAACACCATTCCAGTCTAATTAGCTTACCCGCACTCAACTCCCCTTCACAAAAGAAATAAGCAAACCGCACATAAACAAAGCCCTACCACCTTAAATCTTCCAGCAGTAAATAAAAAAAATAACAAATCAAAACCTAATCCAAAACCGGCACCAGAAATTACGCCGATCTACAACCAAAACACCACACACGCACCACGAACTTACAAAAACATAAAAAAAAAAAAAAAACGAAAACCAAAACCAAAACAAGAACGCAAGAAATCAAACCCCCAACAACCCAACCACGAACCACCCAAAACGACCAAACAAAAAAAACAAAAAAGCAACGAAACCAAAACAAAAAGAACGACTAACAAACATACAAACTCAAAACTCAAAAAAAAAAAAAAAAAAATAACCCACCCCTACAACTCACAACGCTCCACAAAAAACCCCAAAAAACCCAAAAAAATACAACATCCATCCAATAAAAAAAAAAAAAAAAATTTAATACCAACCAATCAGTTTGTTTTTTTAAATAAAACATAAACAAGAAAAACCCGAACACTCTTACTCATACAAGACTACTCCTTAATACAACAAACAAGATTGCCTAGTGTCGGCCTCTACAAGCTAACTTAGCAGGACAATCTAGTTAACCTTGACACTAGCCCCCGTCCTGACGGTCTTGAAAAGCCTCAACCACACCCCCCACACGCCTAACAATTCCCATGGGCTAATAGATGCCAATAAAAAAAAATCACTTGGAAAAAGAAATCCTATGACCAAAACAAAACACCCCCCCCCTCAACAAACTAATGCGCCAGACAAAACCTCAAACCTTTCTACCGGTGAGTAAAAACTAACACATAAAGGAAAAAAAATCTAAAAAAGAAACACAAATAAATGAATCTCCAAAAAAACACATCTGAAAATACTTTGAACCACCTGCACGTACCGAAACAGCAAAATCTGACTTTAAATTGCTAAACCTACCAATTCTAACAAATAACTGACTAATGTATATCTGCAACACTACTTGGTGCTATCTTGTAAATATTCTGATATCCAATATGATTTCAAGTCAAGAGCAAAAAAATGCCACTGGACTCAACAGAACGGCATAACATTTAAAGTTCAAATTCATTTTGAAAGTCCGGGATAAAAGAAAAGTCTTGATTGCGGGTTGAATAGCACATGACCTAACCAAAAAATCACCGAGCGTGAACTCTGGAAACCTTTAATTCATTATAACGTAGTCGCAGGTGAACTTTAGGCACTTTACCAGGCAAAGGTCACAGAAAATGAATTAACTGAGGTACAGCAAAAATGACATCGACAAAACAGAGGCCGTGGTAAAGAGTAGGAACCAAGCGGCTACACACATCGATGTTGTGCCAAGCGGCAGGCTTAGACGGGGCCACGAAGCCCCTAGAGAAAGCGGCTGAGGGGCGCCGCACGGCGCCGAAAGAGTTCACAGATGGAAACTACAGAAACGGGAACGTTAAGCCCGCAAAAATAAAATTATTTGAGTAATGAATATGCAATTACGGCAGAAGAAGTCAAATTCAATGACAACAGCAGCTCGAAATGCAAAGTGGGTGGCAAATTAGAGGGAGGAACAATGACGAAAAAAAAAAGCAACGAAATCCGGTAGGGGAGGGGGGGGCAAGATCAGAGTCGCGGTGTCGGAGCCATGCTTGTTTTTTGTTAGTTCTGTGTTCCGGGGCGAAAATGCAGAAGGGACCGGGACAAATAATAAAGTTAAAGAGTAATCAGCGCAAATAAAGTGAAAAATGAAGCACAGAATTAATGAACCCGCCCGAGCGCGGGGCACGCAGCGTGACAGTAGTTCAAAATTAATCAAAAAAACCGCAGCATCATACTGATGAAGCCAGAGAGCAATAAACGACTGAGAAGAGGAAGATACATAAGCCGGAAGCCATACAGAACGGCCAATACCCGTTCGCCTGACCATGAGGGGC
Organism: Paracentrotus lividus; assembly: GCA_940671915.1. Lineage (NCBI taxonomy): Eukaryota > Metazoa > Echinodermata > Echinoidea > Camarodonta > Echinidae > Paracentrotus > Paracentrotus lividus. The sequence goes on from CALNVZ010002710.1 coordinate 85,678, forward strand.
AATGAACCAGGGATAACTTAAAATAGACGAATTAAGCAGACATTATTTGAGGTGTAAAGAAAAAGAGAGAAGAATAATAGTAAGGAAAATCCAAGTAGAGAATCAGCAAATGCCGGTCCAGTCAGTAAAAAGAAGGTATGACGGGGGCCATATACATACTAATTAGCAAATACAGAACAACGCAAAAACACGGAAAACACACTCATGAACCAAAATGCCATCAAAACGCACTAAAACAAAAATCAAAAATTATCTTGTCTCCAATAGTCACCTTTGCAAGGAAAAGCCGAATAGCCTCCTTTTGGAAGTGACCAATGTCAAAGTTAAAATAGGACTAAAAAGGTGCGCCAGTTCATAATTGGTGAAACAAAGAATACATCTACTTTGAAAAAAATTGATAATAAGGAAGTAAAGCCAGGAGGTTTCGGGGCGTAACTTTGTCGTGTGGGCACGTGTACATGGAGCAATCAATTCTAGGGATTACGAAAACAAGCAAGTTAAATAACACCGAGTATCGGCATTGTAAAGGTTTAAAGAAAAGTAAAAAGGAAAACAAAATCAAATAAAACCAGCAACACAACAAGCAGGGCAAAGAATGAATTACGTTACCATGTTCTATGGGGGGTCAAATTTGTCAGTAATGTTAGCAAAGACCAGAAAAATTTTAAAATAAGAAAAAAAGAAAGCATTTCATACTCAGACAAGCTCATAGGAAGGTGCAGCTTAAAAAAAAAAAGGACAAACTTATTTCCGAGAAAAAAGTCACTTTTCAAAGAACTCGCCCTGTTTGAGTCTTGAACGCAACAAAAATAGAGGAAAAGCACTTCATCCGATCAAATAGCATAGACGTTTAAGCGAAAGCGCTGCCGGAGAGCTTGCCAGGGTACACATATACTTCATTTGAATCAAAAAGATCCAAGACCCCGTTAGAAAAGGAACGACATGGCATAGTGAGCACTCGCAAAAACCAAAGATAAGCCTTTCAAAATACGGAGCATTTTAGTGGCGACAGTGCAATTACTCGATGTTAGGCGCAATTGGCAGATACTGACGAGTCATGGGTCCGTGTGTGCAGAGAACAAAATGTAGAGCATAGTCATACAACACCCCGCAAGGATTAAGGAATAAGCTTCACGCTCATGCCAAGCTAAAGGGAATTTCACACAAGAGATCGATAACCGGAAAGGAGAACGGAAAGAATGTCCTAATGAATATGTAAAGAGAATTTGGTAACTTTCCTTGTAGACATCCTAGTCCAGTCTACTCACCGTAAGACGGGTGCCACCCCAAGGGAATTAAAAAATACCTGAGACAGTACCCAAAACAGTCTAAGAGACAAAGCATTTATTAAGAGGGGAAGCGAAGAAGCTGACCACTATACGACATGCTATAGCAGACAATGCCACAATACATGACCTGAAAATTGTAATCAAATGTTAATACCTAAATACCAACCGTTAATTGTAAAAACCCCCAAAAAACCATTACAATCGACTGATCAACCTACACGCAAAACACACATCAAAGGGAAATAAAATATATCCCCCTCACCCCCCCCCAAACGCTCAGCCAAACTGAACAATATACAAATAAACCTCCAATGACACCTAATGTAATGAAGGTGTGCACCACAGAACACCAATCAAATTAAATGCTCCAACCATGCAATAGTGGAAAATGCACCCCTGGATAATAACAGATAATTCACACTACAGCGCGTCATAGGCCCTAAGGCTCGGAGAGGGAGCCTAACCTACAAAACAACATAGCATTGAACATTAAGCAAGAAAAAGATCTCAAAACAAAGGAACTCCAATCGAAATCAATAATGAACTTACAGAATATACCGCACATTACGATATGCGGATACACCTACAAAGAATATTAGTAAGCATGGCGGAAACACTGGGCTAAGCAGTGACACATATACCAACACATAAAATTAAGCATCATTGACCAGTCCACCCTTAAAACAGACTTGCGGTCTAAGCGTAACCTGACAACCAATTTGCAATACTAGAACGAATTCCCTAATACAATCGTAAAACACCATAAAGAAATAGAACGATTACTGCTTGTTGGATCTCAACCAAATCAAAGACGACCAATATGAGTCTCATATATATATCACGCGTCATAAAGGGATATTTCCCTGCTCAAGCGACACTTCTACACGTCATAATCTTGAATTTGTCCGGGGGCTTCCCCTGGATCCTGGAATCATGGACTCCTCAGCCCTTTCGGATTTCTTCAAAAAAAGTTGCACCTGCCCAAAAGCCATTCGTCTATTGGGGGGGGCCCTTCTGTCACTATAGCGACCACAAGGGCCCCCTCATCCACCACCGAAAACTCTAAGGGAATCGTTATGCTAAAACAGATAGGTTACAGCAACTCGCAAGAAGCAAGAATATTGATGGGGCAAAAATCCCATTTATCCATTAACAGCAGGGGAATCTATCCTACCAATGAGAAAAACTCAACAAACATATACAAAAAAAATACAAAATCAAATACACCTGCACAAGGCAAACAAATAAGAAATAGATATAAGGAAGGGTTCATCTCCACATAAAAAAACCGGAACAACCAACCCTTTACCTCTCAACCCTCCCCAACAAAGACCCTTACCTCCAAAAAATAACAACTAAAGAACAATAAAACAAGACAAACCCATCGCTTCCTAGAGACAGCGACCGAAAACAAAAAAGGCCCACATAGAAAAAGACAAAAACAATTTACAAAACTTAAAAAAACACAAGGAAACCCAATAACCAGGCCAAAAAGTAAAACAACAAACAATCAAAATAAAGCAAGCAAAATCAACCATAACGCAAAAACATACACCTTAGACACAGAATAATAATAATGTAAGAAGATCGATCGAGTAAATAAGAACAACACACTAATAAAGTACCTTTTCTTAAACAAACAACGAAATCAAACAACAACAGCTAGAACAAGCAAACAAACAAATCAAATTGAAAACAAGCCGAGCCCCAAACCAATCAATCATCCACCCGTCTGCCATACACCCCTAAAAACCAGAGGTACATCCATCACACAAGACATCAAAGGAAACCAAACGCAAAAGCCAGCATTGTAAATATCTAAACACCCCAAATCACAATAGAGAAAGAAAACAAAAAATAAATAACAGACAAACATCACGTCACATACTACTTTCAAGAACATAAACTACGGAACAAACCCAAAAAAAGAAAAAATAAAACAAACAATAAAAAGAATGAATAATATATAATAACACAATAAAGAATGAAAGAAACACGAACAATAAAACAACAGAACGACACAAAAAAAGCATAACGAGGTAAAAAACATAGGAATAAACGAGGAAAAGAACGAAACAGATGAACAACATAAAAAAACAATGAAAAAATATGAAAACGATAATCACGCGTACAAAGATAGCACCCAGGGGCCCAACTATCGGTCCCGATACATCAAAATGCGCCCCCCCCACCAATCATAACAATAGACCTATGCGCTTAAATCATTTAAGTTTCTAAAACAAAAAAGACAAAATTAAATAACATAAACTAGTATCCGGGAAGATAAAACAACAGTTACTCCTCAGAACACAATAACAATAAATAAATACACAAAAATCCTTACATAACAAAACTTGTCTCTACATAGAACCCACAAAGGACCTCTTTTTCGCCCCCTTCGAAAACGCACCCCAAGTAAACACCAAAAAAAAAAAGCGCCCCTACAACCATCAACCTTAACAGTAAAAAGCTCCCCCTAACTTAAATGGCGGCACCCCCTAATCAGACAATCGCCCTACATACAAAAGTGCGCCCCAAATTAAGCATAACACCCTACTTACGTCGATTGCACCCCCTCCTAAATAAGCATTGGGCCCCCTAAATTAAGCGATGGCGCCACCAGTCAGTCAATTAGTCCCCATTAAAGCCAATGCTCTAGTACTAACGCACCCTCTAAAACAAGATTTGAACGCCCCATTTTAAGATTCAATGTGGCGCCCCTTTTACTTCCCCTTTCCTCCTTCCCCCTCCCTTCTCGTTCTTTTTTTTTCTTTTTTTTCCCTTTTCCCCTTCCCTTTCTCCTCTTTTTGGCGCCCTGCGGCGGCCCTAACCCCGGAGTGGACCCGCCCGAAAGCCCCCCCCCCAGAATACGCGATGGATATGAGAGAATGAATGTGAATAATGAGGTGAATATGATAGAGTGAAGATGGTGAAAAGGCAAAGACTGATACACGAAAGGATGGATGATGGAGAACTACGATCCCGATGAAACAAGAGAATGCAAGACCGATGTGAAGGAATAACATAGCATGAAAATGAACAACGAGAACGTGAAATCAAGAGACACGAGATGAAATATAATATAACATTGGCCTTTGCTGGCTTGGAGAAAAAAAAATGATACCAAAATGATGAATCAATTTTTTAAAGAGCAAATAAACATTGCAACAATGTAAGAAAAAATAACAAAAAGTAAACCAAAAATAAGCTTGTACAACCAAAAAATAACTCAATCATCAGTAACAAAGAACGAATGAACATCGAAAATTTATTTCAATATTGCCCCCCCCCCAACGACACAATGCAACAACCTAGAAATCATGCACCTAACGT
>CALNVZ010002710.1:95419-149953 GCA_940671915.1 Paracentrotus lividus
AGTCATTCGAGTATTTTAGGGCATCAATGATATCTATTTTATTATTATTATTATTATTATTATTATTATTATTATTTCTTTAAATTAGTGCTTGAGAAATTTCACTACGATGCTTGATTTCAGCAACAACATACGGATTTTAAAAAAAGGGGGATAGAGAAAGACTGATTGAACTAGACTACGTTGTGTGATCTCAGCAATTAAAAAAAAGGGGGATAAAGAAAGACTGTTTAAACTAGACTATGTTGCACAAAATCATTCCATTAGTGATATGAATTTTGAGCTACAAATTTAAAAAGGGTCTGTAAAATTAGACTAAACCACACGATATAGAGTGCACTCAAAATGTAATGATCAAAGTAACACCAAAAAGTATCATACAAAGATGAATAATAATGCTCATTGAAGTTAGGGCAAAGAGAGCCACATAATTATAATAATGATTTTTTTTTTGGTCATATCTTATATTTGCCCACCCCCGCCCCCCCCCCCAAAAAAAAATAAATGAATAAATAAAAAAGGAACTAGATCTATATTGCAGTCATTCGAGTCTTTAAGGGCATCAATGATATCTATTATTATTATTATTAGGGTACATGCAGGTAATATGGGACAGCAGGTAATATGGGACACCTGAAGCAAATCATGTCGTGACCGTCGACCGGTGACCAATGACCGGTGTGAGCACCATAATGTTGTTCATATGAACTGTATACGTAAGTATATCGTCATGAGAGCATCTAATGCCGAAATTTCTCTGAGAAAATTGCTGAAAAACCAAAAAGGTAGGTAAAACTTACGGCATTTTTTTACCCTGATGTAAAATTTGATATTTCACAGAATATTGATGGTTGAAAGTGAAGTGTCTTGAGGGGGCGGTAACCTCAATTGTTTTGTATATTTAGTAAGCTTATAGTTCTCATTTGATCATTACTAGAGTGTACAGGTCAATTTGTTTTAGTGAAGGGGTGCAATGTTGCATTAAACTTCGCCTGCACAGCAACATTATGCAGGTAATATGGGACATCCAATAATGGCGAAATGATTCTGTACTTAGTATTGGGGATGAGGCATCAATCTCTTTGCTATGATTTTTTAGGGTTATATTCACAGTATATAATTAATTAAATAAACTTATTGTAGGCTATATTGACTTGTATAATGAAAATAATATTTAAATAATATTTAAAAAAAAGAAATAATATACAAAATACATAACAATGAAATATACAGTGGTGACCCAGAAAAAAGGAAACCACAGTTTGATCATCAATAATTTAAAAAATATTACCATGGTGATTATAAAATTATATCACTGGAAAGTGCAACTCATTACCATATTTAATGATACCCCGCTCAGCTCACCAATGTCACGCATCACTGAACCTCATTGTTTGAAAATGTCTTGCAAAATTGTGAGTGGTTCACTTTCACGCTCATTGAGATGGGTTGCTGAATGTTCCTAAAAGGGACCCAACTTTCATCATCAATCATTTTAAAACATGACAGTAGTGATTATGACGTTTATATCACTGGAAAGTGCCACTCATTATCATTGTATTGATATCTCTTTCAGCTCACCAATGTCACGCATCACGAACCCCATTGTTCTGAAATATCTTGCAAAATTGTGATTGATGCACTGTCATGCTTCTTACATATCCATGGGAACTGAAGGTTCTCTGGGTTGTCGTGACCCAGTAACATGTTGAAATTACCTGGATGTAAGATTAAAGGACTAAATAAGTAAAAATTTCCAACCCATTTATCAAACTCATTTATTTAAGTCATTGGAATGCTTTACTTAGATTGTAGGAATCTTTGAAGCAACTATCTCAAGAGCATGAAAGAGAACCTATCAAAATTTGCGAGACAATTTTCAAAACAATGGGTTCAGTGATGCATGATATTGGTGAGCTAAGAGAGGTATCCATAGAATGGTAATGAGTTTACTTTCCATATAAAATCTTAATCACCACTGAAATATTCTTGAAGTTATTGATGTTCAAAGTTGGGTTTCCTTTCCAGGCACATTCACAAAACCATCTCAAGGTGCATGAAAGTGAACACGCACAATTTTACAAGACCTTTTCAAAACAATGGGGTTTAGTGATGCGTGACATGGTGAGGGAGCGAGGTATCATTAGAATGGCAATGAGTTGCACTTTACAGTGATATAAATTTTCATAATCACCCATTGGAATATTTTTGACATTATTGTTGATCAAAGTTGGGTTTCCTTTTTTCGGAAACACCCTGTATAGTCAAAGGTTTTACTGAAGGGTCTTATAATTTCAAATTATATCTTAAAGTTGATGATTTTCAACATTTTAAGCAAATTCCAGACATGGTAGAGTAATTGTAGTTTTTAAGACGTACATTAAATACATGTCCCATATTACCTGCACATGCAGGTAATATGGGCACTTTGGTAATGACGTCAACATTGGAATATTGCAGACAGGGGGGTTGGTGATAATTGTTTTTCTTCACAATAAAAGTTAGATCAGTAGTTATTGATTCATATAAACAAAGATTAGACTGTGTGTCATTTCGTAATTTTATGAAAATTAGGCAAATGAGCTTAGGGGGTCCATATTACCTGCATGTACCCTATTAGTTAAATTAGTGTTTGAGAAATTTCACTACGATGCTTGATTTCAGCAACTGAAAAACAGAATGATTAAAAAAAAAAAGGTAGATAAAGAAAGACTGATTAAACTAGACTACGTTGCGTGATCTCAGCAATAGAAACAAATAAACAGGATAAACAAAGTCTTTTTAAACTAGACTATGTTGCACTATTGCACTAATTCCATTAGTGATATGAATTTTGAACTACAAATTTAAAAAGGGTCTGTAAAATTAGACTAAACCAGATTTAGACTTAGGGCATCAATGATATCAATGATATATATTTATTGTTATTATTATTACTATTATTATTTAAATTAGTATTTGAGAAATTTCATTACGATGCTTCATTTCAGCAACTGAAAAACAGAAGGATTAAAAAAAAAGAGATAAAGAAAGTCTGATTAAACTAGACTACGTTGTGTGATCTCAGCAATAGAAACAAATAAACAGGATAAACAAAGTCTGATCATTCCATCAGTGATATGAATTTTGAACTACAAATTTAAAAAGGGTCTGTAAACTTAGACTAAACCACACGATATAGAGTACACTCAAACCCGGTATAGTACATAATGGAACCAAATACGCCGTTGAACAAAATCCGCATCGCAAAACACGGCAAAAAACGGCAGATATGGTTTCCAAGTGAAACGATATCTGCCGTTTGGAACGATAACCGCCGGCGGATACGGTATCCGCCGCTTTTACGCTATCTGCCGCTACACCGGTCCACTTTCTCAAGTCCTTGTTCAGCCACATGTGAAATAAAGCCTTACGTATGCATGTGCAGGCTAACATTTCTATCCCCCTACCCACATATTAGAGAGAGCACACCTAACATAGAGTAGTTCAGGAAGCTTCAGCGTCCGTCCTCGAATGGCCAAAGATCAGCATGCCATATGTTCTTCTCAGCCTCACAATACCCCTTCTCAGGAGAAACTGTCAATGCCATCCTCTCGTGGGTCTTCTGCATTTTTAGCTATGCCACATTTGGTACACTTAATTAAATAGTGATCACTCTATTGAAGATATCAATATAGGCCCCCCGATACCTAGGTTTAATACATGTATGTAATTATACTTTTGGTGGGTTTTGATAGATTTTAAATCATAATCAGGAAAAGAAAATAGCAAGGGCACACCGCATGAAAAACAAAATTTTTAAAAGTACAGATAATAATAATAATAATGTTTTTGTTTTATTAATTCAAAAATCAAAGTCGTAGCCACATGGCTAAATTGCATATGATTTTTTTTTACGAAGTTCGAATACATATTATATAATATAATAGTAGTAGTAATTAATGAACATACCATGAATATTCTAGTAAATAAATCATCAATTCAGTAGCTAAGTGTAAATATACAATGTACAGAATAATAACATATTAATTATTTTTTTTTAAATCTAACTGAGAAAAAAATGAAAAGAGTAACAAAAGGACTACTGGAAGTAGGACAAAAGGAAGAGGAACAAAAGAGAGTTCGAGGAGAATAAGAAAGAATCTGAAGGAAAGAACACTGCAGGGTAATAAAGAGAGATTGATAGTAGAAACAATGAGAAATTACATGAAGAAACATAAAGTGTTACAATTCTTATTCGACATAATGAAATAGATATATATGAAAAATATCAATCAATCAATTGGGGTGGCTTGTCAGAACCTGACGTTGCGTATAAGAGTGAGTTCTTCTCTCTGCTGGCATCGGCGGATGATGTCAAGAGGCCTGGTGCCAGTGGCATCTCTAAGCCAAGAAAGAAAAGTCAATCGTTGTCGTCATCGTGCTCTACGTCCCTCGACAGCACCAGTGAGAGCTTACGAAGTATGTGGCCTAGGAAACGAATCTGTCTGGATGCGATGGTTTTAAGCAATGTTCGGGATGACCTTGCTCTTTCCAGTACATCCTCATTTGAAACATGATCAGTCCATGATATCCTCAACATTCTACGTAGGAACCACATCTCGGTCGCTTCCAGGCGTTGCTGCATGGTTTTACTTATAGTCCAACATTCACATCCGTAAAGAAATGTTGACCATACATAACAGTGTAAAAGTCTAAGTCTGGTGGGGAATGTTATAGTGCGGGTTGTCAATATTCTATCCATTTTCTTGAATGTAGATTTTGCTATGCCAATTCGACGTCTGATCTCCCTATCACACCTTGCATCTGGTGTGACTACACTGCCAAGCTATGTGAATTCATCGACCTGTTCAAGAATTTCTCCATTTACTCTTACTCTGCACTGTGGAGCTGGAGATGATTTTGAAAAGACAAGACAAAAGGACTTTTTACAGTTCAATAACAAACCTTTCTGTTCACTCTCTAAAACTACTCTGTCCATGAGTTTTTGTAGTTTCTCCTCCGAGTCAGCAATCATGATTGTATCATCTGCATATCTGATGTTTGATATGTTGACTCCACCAATCTTTATTCCATTCATTTCTCTTACTGATCGCATGATGACTTCAGTGTAGAGCGAAAACAATTCCGGTGAAAGGATGCATCCTTGTCTAACCCCACGTTCCACTCTGAGCCAGTTGCTCATCTTCCCCTCAATTTTGATTGCAGCGAGCTGGTCCCAGATGAGGTTTTTGATCAGTTCAATTTCTTGTCCATCAATGTCTAGTACCTCTAGAACTTTCAGTAGTGCCTGGTGTTGAACCTTGTCAAACGCTTTGACATAGTCAATGAAGCACACGTAGAGGTCTGATTGCATCTGAATTGCCCTCTCAGCATGCTCAGATAAGATTCGTATGATGAAGATTGCATTCCTAGTACCCTTATCTGGTCTAAATCCATACTGTTCTTCTGATATTTCACCGATGGTTCTTCCACGGAGTCTGTTCAGAAGCACATGGAGAATCAGCTTTGTCAGATGACTCATCAAGCTAATAGTTCGAAACTGGTCACATCTTGTGGCACCAGGTTTCTTTGGTATAGCAATGAACACAGACTTTATCATCTCAATTGGAAAATGACCATCATCATAGATTCTGTTTGCAAGATTGGTTATTTGTGACACCCCAAAGTCTCCCAATGCAGTGAACATCTCTGCTGTAAGGCCATCTGGTCCAGCTGCCTTTCCCATTGTCATACTTTGAAGAGCATGCAATATTTCTTTTCCCAATATGGTGTTGCCTCCATCTTTGCTCTTCACTGGTTTCTCTCCTCTATCATCTCGGAAAAGTTCATATACATATTCTTCCCAGCGATGAAGAATTTCGTCACTTTCCATGATGATGTTTCCATCTTTATCTTCAATGCAACTCGTATGCGCACATTTCCTGTGACGTGTAACCTGTCGTACCTTACTGTGCATGAGGTGGGAGTTAGTCTTCTCCAGTCTTTCTAACTCTTCACATTGTTTATCGTAGAATTCTGTCTTTGCAATATGACATGCATTTCGTATTTCTCTATTCAGCTCTTTATATCGCTCCGTATCACCTTTGTGTTTTCTTCTAATTTCCATTAAGTTCAAAATGTCAGTTGTCATCCATTCTTGTTTCATACATGGGACAACACGTGGAATTAACTTTTCCGTTGCACTGGTAAGTGCTTTCTGCAAACTATCAAAATATGAAAAATATACATTACTTATTATCAAGAAAATAATTAAACTAGCAAACTCGCAAATTAATTATGGCATTTAAAAGTATAGTTGGGTGGTAAGGAAAGTAGAAAGGGAAAATATTGTAGGCGGAAACACAAAAATATGAGAAATAAAAAAATGTTATTATTCGTTCCCTTAAATTAATCACTAGCATTGAAAACAATATAAGAGTAGCGTCTTTACATTTTCGCATTTATAATGTGAAAATATCATACAGAAAAACGGGTCCGATCCTTTGCAAATTTTAGCATAATAATTAATATTGAATATTGGTGAATTAATATTGAGGTTAATAATAATAATGATAATACAAGAAATTTAAATTCAATTGAAGAGACAATAATGGAATTGTGATAATTTCGGCTGACATGTCCAGACAATGAGATAGGGTTACGTTTCCATAATTATGTATGTGTACGTATATTGTAGACATATATATATTTACATTTCATGTAGTATTCGTACAAAGTATGGGATCGGACTTCGCCTGAAACGTTCAGTTCTGCATCTAATCCGAGTGTACGGAGTGACTCTTCTCAATGATCTAGAGAGTTGCGTAGGGGGAGGAAGCCAGTCTCTGAATTCTACTGAGGACTGTAAAGATCTGGCAATAATTCGAGTCTCCTGGAGTTTTTAGTCCTGTGACTCGAAGGGCATTCTCGTACGTTTCATACCGAGGTCCCAAAACTACTCGGAGAGCTCTCTTTTGTACTCTTTCGATTTGTGAGAGATTGGTCTTAACTTGTCAATTAGTGCGGGGGATTCCTTGGGGACTGGCACAACTATTGCTTGTTTCCATCTATTTGGTACAACTCCATCAGAAAAAGAGCTATTTAGAATGTCACTAAGCGGGGTACTGAGTTCATAGGCCAATGTTTTCATAAGCCTTGCCGGAACTCCATCAGGACCCGACGATGTGCCCGTTTTAACCTTTCTAAGTTCACGATAAACTTCCCAGGGGTGAACTACAGGGGGCGTTGTTGGAGAGGGAAGACAACTTGGTAGCTTTGAAAGGTCCAAAGGGAGAATGTCTCTGGCGACATCAGTGAACATCCTGTTGATGGCGTCAGCAATCTGTTTGTAAGAACCATTTGCACTGTATTTGCAAAGTCTGGCGATAAGAACAAGTTCTGTCTGTATAATTATAGCTGGTTAGGAATTCACACAAAATAAAACAAATATCTCATTCATTTCATATAAAGTTTACAGCTTACAAGCATGCTTTATTCATGAACTATTGACTATTTGCTTCAAACCACAATTGGTTTCCAGGACTTACATTATGTCCTCATGATTATATTGTAAACAATAATTTGGCATAATGTATATTCCATAAATAAAAGAAATTTACCAAAATATTACAATGTTTCTAATATTGTGAAAATATTCCAATGTAAAATGTTTAAACCACGATATATTAAACTATGATGTTTCAAAACATGAACTCATGAAATATTAACCCAGATTTCATGAACTTCTGTTTATGGTTTAATCAATAAGGTATACCTTAAACAATGATATTTCTACGCACGTGAACTCAAGAAATAATAACCCAGATTTCAAGAACTTCCGTTTATAGCTAAATCAAGAAGGTACCTTCCGCGGGCTTAAATTAGTGTTCCATTAATGTCTCAAATTAAACTGTTGAATAAAAAATAAACGATTCTCATCACGCTACGCGACTGGTTTCTGTCCATGTAACCGCACGCTATCTGTCTCGATCTGTCCTATCGAAAACCTACGATAGATGCCCATGGATCTCTGAAGTGGCAGTCAAACGCCTGTAGTTGAAGTCAGCTGATCTCCCATCGACGAAAGTGTTCACCCATACGTAGGTCAGAAGTCGATTAGCGTTTGAAGTCAACGATGTTGAGCTGTCTATAAAATCCTCCGCAGGTGCGGATCCAGGATATAACTAAACTTGAAGCTGCCGGAAAAAGCCTGAAAACTGGAATCCGGAAAAAGCCTGAAAACCCCGGTTCATCTGTAACCGCTGTAAAAATAACACATCCAACCCAACGGTCATAACATACATGAACATGCTTATTCTACGTAATTATATTTAATAAACTATGCACACTTGGCTGGTTTCATGTGTCATTAAAGATTATCTTAAGTATCAATTTCACCTAAATAATCCATTAAATATTCACTGCCTCTTTGCACAGGGTTACGTAATATTTAACATTAATGCATTAAAGCTCCTTTCAAAATACAGACCCTTGTAGCAATACAAAATATCAGAAATCGTCTATAATTCCATTACTTCTTTCAAGTACATAAATGCATAATAATCTGGTAAAGAGCTTGATAATAACTTCCTTTCCATATTATCAAAGGAAACCATAAATTAATGCTTCTCTTAACCTCCATATATTTGCTCTATGAACAATACCAACTCACATTATCTCTTTTAACAAAAGAGTCATAAATTTTACCATCCTGCCTTCTTTGCTGTGAAAGGATATCAAAATGTATAATTGACTCAAATATATAATCCAAATAATTAATTCGAATGCTTTGCTGATAAGAGGTTCAAATGTAATGATTTCTTATAATATAATTATCTATATCACATGTGTAGCTTTTCAATGCATGTGCCACGCCCTAGTTTGTGAAATTGACCTAAACAAGAAAACATTGATAAGGATAAGGAAAATGGTACAAAATTATCACTTCCAGGTTTCACAAATCATAGTGGGAGCTGTAGAGGAGTCTTCACCTGGGCCCATATTCATAAAACCCTCATAAGTCTGTTGCCAACTAGGCCTTAGTTGAAAGATAAATCCCCTTCTTTCAAACTATAGTGCGGTATGTCACCAAAACAGCTCTCGTGCGACTGAAACGCCCATTTTGATATTTTTGCATTTTTGGGTCCATTAGGATCCAAGCTATCAGAAATTGATGGGGTTCAAATTTTCAGACCCCTCCTTCATATCCTGGGGCCCTTTAAAGGGCGCCATATTGGCCCATTAGGAAAATGTCGTGTATTCCTCCTCAAATCAAATTTTTATTACAATTTTTAGTCTAAAGTGACCAGACATGTCAAAGTAGTTCATTATCAGTGATATTTCATCCTAACAGTTGTATCATTTTTACTATAATGGGGCTCAATTGCAGAATTATGACAACAAAATAAAAAAAATAAAAATGACAATGTTGACAAACGAGTCAATTTTCTTTATCTAGGGCAAAAATTTTGCAATGAAAAAACACTTTGTAAACATTCAGTGGTAAAATTGAAGCACGTACATCATACACCATCAACAAAACTATATTTGACCAAATTAAATGTAAAAGAATCAGCCCTAATTATCCCTGGAAATCATAATTCAACAGCAGAGGGCGCCATATACATTTGGAAAATAATTTTAAAAATTCTCTCAAAAATCATCTTTGGGACGCTTTAAATGCACGATCAGAAAGGAGAAAAAAAGAAGATATAATTATAGTACTTTCCACATGGTAAAGGCAATATCGTGCATTCGTATTTGTTACTTTGTTGGATGCCACCCCCCCCCCCTGTCACGTCTACCGATATCACTACAAGTTGTAAATTTACTTTGATGGATAATCCTCTCATTATATGAAATTGTTCATGGATTGAACATGGAGGACTCTTTCTTCCTGTGTTGACACTTCATACCATGGAGATGTTGGGGGGGGGTTAAGAACCAGGCGCGGATCCAGGGGAGCCCGACGGCCCCCCCCCCCTCCCTAGAAAAAAAAGCGAAGTTAAGATACACGCCCCCTCCCCCCTCCCCCCCCCCCCCGCTTATCGCTGAAGTATAAAAAAAAAAAATGAGTGTACCTTTGGCTCGCCTGGTGTAACGGGAAAAAAAATTGGGTGTACCAAAATCTGAAAATTCCGATTTGGCCCCCCCCCCCCCTGTTAAAAATTTCTGGATCCACCACTGAGAACAAACAAAAACTACAAAACAACAAGGGAAAAAGTCAATTACAAAAAAGCTACCATATCTAAAATTAAATGAATTCCAAATTATGATGCCATAAGTACAGTATATCGAAATATATATATCATATTGAAACCTAGATGTTTTTTTTTTTTCTTTTCTTTCTTTCTTGTTTTCTTTTCTTTGGTTTGTTTGTGGTAGTTTTTTTTTTTTTTTTTTTTTCTTTTTTTTTTTTTGAAGGGACGGGGAGGGAGTCTCAAATATCATTAAGCCCCTCCAATGATATTAGTGAGGGTGGGAAATCAGTGACCCCTCTTCTAATTTCTTTTAATACAGCTCACATTTCGCGTCTCTATTCAAATAATATCCGTTTCTGATTTGAACTTAAATTGCATTTTAAAAAAGATACCACTGCAGGGGTCTGAGCTCCCCCCTTGACTGTCTTGGTTGGGCTGAATACTATGAACCCTAATGTTTAAAGGGGCATGGGTATATTGGGCCCCTTCCCTCCTTGTCCCCTCCCAATTCGTTTGAAACATCCCGGATACATTTCAAATCTCTCAATAACATCCTTTTATATAACCCACTCTGCGCTTTTGCAAATTTTAAAGTTTAGTTAGGTTTTGTAGGAATCAAAGGTCACTACTATCTGGATTGGGTATCAGCCTTTGAACACCCCCGTTGTTTTGTGGACGGTGGGTTTCATTATCATTGAGCCTTACAAAGGGCATCCTCCTATCGGTTTGGACTGAGCCATTTAACCCCCTCTCCTTTGTAGGAGGCTGTGATATTACTGAGCCCCTTTCCCTGCTACCGATTTGCTATAAAATAACTCTTCAGGTCTATCCTCAAGATCACGACTTTTATTTTCAGCTCGCCCTGCGTGCCGAATGCCTTTAAGTTATTATTTTTTATATAGGAACCAGGGTTTCCTTACTTTATCTTTGTTGGGGTTAGCTATATTTCGGGGCAGGGAACTTTCATATCATTGAGCCTAATTCTTGCTCCCAATTTGTTATCAAGTTATAAAAGGAATATATTTTATAAAAATTATTTGCTCGCCTACGAGCTCGCATGATTTAATGTCTAAACAGCCCAACTATCCGGTCCGGGCGGATCAAGGGGGCCCAGTGAGCCGCACCGCTCCTAAAAAATTTAATAAATCAATAAAAAAAAAAAGGGGGGGGGGGGACAAAATATGACTTGCTGACACAATTGACCAACAGCAACTTCTTGGTCGCTGAGGGCCGAAAAAAAATTAACACCTACCCACCCATCCCCCCCCTCCCCCTCCCGCTTATCGCACGACCAGCGTGACAAGGAAAAAAAAATGATGTATCTTTTTGCTCGCTCGGTGTGATGAAAAAAAAATTGGGTGTACAAAATATCTGAAAATCCAATTTTGGGCCCCCTGTAACGAAATCCTGATCCGCCACTGATAGTCAAGGGGTACTAGGCCTAGTATGTTTTTGAAGGAGCGGGCATGCGCAGAAGATGATACAATTATTTTAAACCAAGTTCTTGTCTTTCTTTTCGAGTTAACATGCAAGAACTGGCGGATCAAGGATAAAGAAAATATTGGGGCTCATCCCAAAAATTTGGAAAATTAGGGGACGCAGCCGAAAAATTTTTCAAAATTTCAAATTTAACATGTACAGTCAATGAGTGGTTTTGAAAATACAGGGGGTGCGCGTCCCCTGCGCCCCCGCCTGGATCTGCGACTGGCATCTTAATGACAGAAATAGTGTCCACTTCCCTCTTATTTTTTATGTGAAATTTCAAGCAGGCGATGAGTGTAGGGCGGCAAATGCCATTTGTAACAAAACAAAACCTGCGATTTTAGAAAACATTTTTTTGTTAAAGTACTCCAGTTCAAAACTTTTATTTATTTTTGAATTATCCATGCATTAAGAGTGACCAGACGTTGATATTTAAGAGTATTTAAAAAAAAAAACCATTATCAAAATATGTTTGTCGCCATCTGTTGTCAAAGTAACGCAACATTTTTCTCAATTTTATACTTACGCCCTTCATTTTTCACAATTCTTTTGTCATTTGGGACACCTAAACTGTGAAGAAAGTAAATTTTAATGATGCAATATTATTCCGTATGAATTTCTTTGAAATTCTGGACAACTTAACAGTGAAATTGGCGGAATAATTTTGAATTAGGGAGGAAGACACAAAATTCATAAATTGGGCCAAAATGGCGCCCCAAAAGGGCCCAATAAGAAATGATGGAGGGGTCTGAAAATTTGGATGAGTGGGACCCTCTAGAAGCCAAATCCACAACACAATAGATCATAATTTGCATGAGTAACTGCAGCCATGCTGCGGGTGTTCAATTATTTTATAGTCACTCAGATGACCAAAACATGTGAACTGCAATAGAAATATGCACCCCCTCCCACACACAAACACAATACATTGCAATTTCTTTGTTCATGCAGACTATCCTGCATAAATAATGATGGTTTGTCTAGCAACATGTTTGCTCTCAATAATTACCCATTCATTCATATCTTCAGTGGTCCATCCATATCCGGGAGGGGGGGGGGAGCAAGCATTAGGCTTCCGCTTTTCTATTTATTTTTCATTTGTCAAATTTCAGATTTTTGGATTTTGTTTGCTTCTTGGATATATTTTTAGCGAAAGAAATATTTTTCAAAAAGAGTAGATTTTTTTTTTAATGTATCTGAATATATATTATAAAAACAAATGGAAAGTCCTTTTGGGCCCCCTCATTGCACCGGCATTTATGAAATCATTGTAGGGTCACTGTTTAGGCCTAATCATTGCATAAACGGGTCAAACACCATCGTGGGGGATTATGCACATTAGAGTGCCCCTGTAAACTATTGTGTCTAATCCAGCCAAAGCCACCACTGAATGTTTAATGAAAGACAGGTCAATCAGCTCATTTAAAGGCTGTTTTTTTTTTGTTTTTTGTTTTTGTTTTTGTTTGTTTTTTTTTTTTTTGTAGTAGTAGGCCCTTCAGTAGACCAAACCATCTCAGTTTCCTGTATCAGTCAAGTAAAATCCACAGAAATGGCTACAAGGGTTAGAACCAGAAAGGCAAACTTTTCAACAGATAAAGTCCTTTTTTTGGCCGAGAAGTACGAAGCTTACAAGGACATCATTGATGCTAAACAGAAAGATGTTGGAACAAACAAAAAGAAAAAGGACACTTGGAACTCAATCCTAGAACAGCATCGAGCAAGATTCGAAAATGAAAGAACCCTAGATGAACTAAAAGTAGGACTAGGAAAGTTAAACACCGACTCCAGAGAGAGCTATATTGCAGCCAAAAAATCCAGGGGGAAGACCGGTGGAGGGAAACCCCCTAAAAGCCCAAGCCCTGCAGAGCAAAAAATTATCGACCTCTGCGAAGACAGGCCTGGTTTCGGGCTGAATCTTCCGCAACTCACCCCTCAATGGACATATCCTCAGACGAAGGTACGGACACTTTTACTAATGGTGATATCTCACTTCGCGGAGACGTCTCCGGAACGGAATAGAAAAAGTACTAAAGTAATAAAAGTACTAAAGTAATAAAAAGTACTAGAGATGTCTCCGCGACAATTTTCAAAAACTGTGACAAAGCAATTTCAAAGAACCGTCTCAAAGTAGTTTCCGCGACTCATGAAATGTCGCAGAGACGTCTCGGAGACGTCCCGGAGACGTCTCCGCAACAAGTTTCTTAATTTTGTCGCGGAGACGTCTCATGAGTCGCGGAAACAACTTTGAGACGGTTCTTTGAAACTGCTTTGTCACAGTTTTTGAAAAATGTCGCGGAGACGTCTCGGAGAGGTCTCTAATACTTTTTTATCCGTCGCGGAGACGTCTCCGCGAAGTGAGATAGCACCCTTAGATAAGATTAATTGTTTATTTAGGACCATTTCATTCCTCAACATTTTTGGCCGCCATTATTGTTGTCATCATCCTCGTTATCGATCATGATCACTATCACATTATTATCATCACCACTAACACCACCATAATTATATTTATCGCTAAGTTTCATCCTCCACTATTGTCATCGCATTCATCATCATGTACAACATCGTCATCTTATCATAATACGAATATCACCTTCATTGTAGTCATCTTCATCATCACTACAATCATCATTATGATCATTATTGTCACCACTACGCCACTACGGGCAATTCTCCTCCTCCTCATCATTGATATCATAGTTTCCATCATCATCCCAATCATTATCTCCGAATCTTGTCATTATCGCTCTGTGTATGACAAGTATCATGCTATGTCTAAAAAAAATAACAAGGGAAAGATGCTATAGGTTATTATATAAACTGATGGATTTTAAAGGCCATATTTAATAGACACATGCTCAACAAATGGCATATTCAAGTGAATATCTGCTTGAGAAGTATTATATTTTTACAAGTATTACACATAGAGGTTTTTGTATCCTCATTTATACATGAAACTTAGTTAGTCTATCTTCAATTTCCTTGTTCAGTATAATCACAATAAAGACATTGTGGACGTAACAGCAAATTAATTGAAACTTATTTCACATTCAATATCTATTTTAATTGTCATTGCATACCAACATATATATCTTTTTTTTTTTTTTTTTTTTTTTGTTGTGGAAAAAAAAAAAACAAGCCCAAAAACATTTGTACAGTAATCTTTATGATATAAAGAAATATTTACAAATATTTACTTCTAAATGGATTTTTTTTCTTTTCTCATTTTATACAGATGGCGAGCAAAGAGATTGCTGGTATCAAAGAAACACCAAAACAAGAAACCGCAGTAAAACCCACGTCAGATTGCGGCCTTCCAGCAAGAAAAAGATCAAGACAGGGCGAGCCATTTCAAGAGCTTGTTGAAATTGAAAAAAAAAAATGCCTCGCTATAAACCGATGTCTTGGTCCTAAAAAAGGAGAAGCTGGGATTACAGATAGATCTCCTAAAACAACAAAAGGCAGGACCTTCAACCGTTTAGAACAATAAGGTCAAGACTCATTATAATCATTACGGTTATATTTTGTTTGTTGCTGTGCCGCAGAAGGCACCACATAGTTTTTTTTTTAAATCACTCAGGCATTGAAAAATTGCTTTTCTTTAGATATGAACAAGCAGCTTAAAAAAAAGGTTGGGCCTGGATGATCTGATTTTATTATTGTATAATTTATTTTGATAGTAGTTAGATGTTTTAAAAGATATATATATATTAATTTTAATTGAATTGCCAAGTGTAATATACATACATGTAAATTGCATTATCTTCCGTTACATTCTGACGGTATATTACTATTAATTAAAGTTTGGTACCAAGTGTGTATATTGAAGCACTGCCATAATGGGAGCAACTTTTACATGTGTTGTTTTGCAACTTTCTCATTAGAAAAGCATAGATCAAGGTTCTCTTGTCAATATAAGCATGATAAGTGCAAAGACCAAAAGTGCAAAGTTGCACCTTTAAAGGTGCCCCCAGGGTGGCATTGTGTAGCACTTTCGAACGTGTACAGTTTAACGTTTTTATTTGTGTGTGTGTATTAAAAAAAAACATGCACTATAATGTTTCACAAATTATGTAAGTTTATCCGCAAGAACTATGATACTTTTTAATCAACTATACTTCTAGTATTATTTCAAAACAATGTCTGATGACACACATGCATGGGGATTTAAGGGCCATTTTCCCTTCTTTCTAATTTTGATAATGTATTTGTTTTAACACTGCAGTGAATTATATAAATTAAAAACTTCAAATGAGAGAAGTGAAAGAAAAAATATATTTTTTATAACGAGCTTGGCCAAAATGGTTTCCAATACCAAAAGTTCAATGTTGCACATCGGAGAGGCATCGTGTAGCACCCTTTTAGAATGTGCAGTTTAACCTTTTTCTGTAATTGTATCAATCCATGCACTATTATGTTTAACCGATTAAGTCAGTTTATCTGCATAAACCATGATATTCAAATGTACTAATATTTACAAACAATGTCCGATGATTCTTGATAAAAATGCATTTTACTTTGTTATTCTGTTTATATAGTAAGTATATTTCTTGCATTGAATGATATTATCTAGAAACTTCAAAATAGCAGTAAGTTGAAAACATTTCTTTATTTTATTATGAGCCTGATGAAAACATAAACAATTTAATGCCATATTTGATAAGGAACCATACATCTGTTTTCGAAGTATATACATGTAATATCATTAAAGATGATTATGGAAATGTAACAGCAAACTACATGTATGTGATGGCGTGATAATTAAAACCGGTTTTGAATCAAAAGAGCCCTACTTCTTGGTCCACCTTTTCCATTATTATCATTGTAATCTTCGTGCTGTGGTTGATCCTGACCGGGTGCAATATCATTGCCGAGCCTTTCATTCCTGTCGATAGCGATGTTATGCAAGACTGCTGTTGCAGCAATGACCTTACATGTAGCTTCTGGATCTTTTATCCGACTCTGTAGGTGAAGAAGATGGAATCGGCGTTTCCATCTGCCAATTGCCTGCTCCACCAATACACGTGTCGCCTTATGAGCCGAGTTGTATCTACGCTCTGGCTCGTTCTGAATTTGTAGGAGAGGTGTCATCAGCCAAGGTCGGCAAGGATACCCGCTATCGCCTAAGAGACAACCATTAACCCCCCTCCTTCCATAATGTCCCAGAGTTGACTGTTACGAAGAACTCGGCTGTCATGTGCTGAACCCGGCCATCTGGCGACAATGTTGATGAACTTTCCTCGGTGGTCACATATCACTTGGACATTAATCGAATGGTACCCTTTTCTGTTGACATAGTCAACTTCATTTAGATGTGGAGCTTGTAGCCATATATGTGTTCCATCAGCACATCCGATAACCCCAGGAAATCTCCTCAAACGATAAAAACCATCCTTGATTCATCTTGCTCATCCCTCTCTGGAAATCTCACATAGTTATCCATTCTCCTACATAGGGCATTGGTCACTTGATGAATGGCACGGCATGATGTTGGTTGGGAAACTTGGAGTGGATCTCCTGCCACCATCTGAAAAGTGCCCGTTGCATAATACTGTAATGCTATAAGTACCTGTTCGTATGGCAAAAGAGCAGCATTTTTCCTTGTGGGATGTTCAATGTCGTCCGCAACAATATCAGTGATATACATAATACCTTCCCGAGAAAACCTGTATCTTTGAAAAAGTTCTTCGTCGTTATATATCTCCAGTACATTTCTCCTATCCCTGAAGATTCTTTCCTTTCTTAACCCTCTACGTAGCTCTTCTAGCTCCAAAACCCTTCTCGCCATCATTAAATCATTGAAAAATAACAAGTCCAAAGTCAACAAATAGCATACATCAAACTCATGGAAAAATAAGAAGACCAAAGTCAACAAGTAGTATACACCTAAATTGTTATTCACAAAACCTTACCAAGAACCCCAATAAGTAGTTGATATTCCAGATTGATCATATGCATAACAACAGTGAAAAATACAATAAAAGAATGTGAATATAGTATATTGAATACAGATACATAGAACAGAGACATCTGTTTTAGTCTTATGCAATGTGCAGTCTTGAGCAGTCAGCCCACCAAACTTTTCCACATACAGGTTTTGTCTTGCTAGTCTCATCCTTCAGACCTCATTACATAATCAGGTTAACTTACCATAAATTATCATTAACTTTGAAAAATGTGATATCTTAGAAACTAACAATATTGAAATACAAATTTAGTGGATTTTTCATTTGACATTATAAATAAACTAACATAAAAAACTGAAAATCTCGCCAATATCGCTTTAGAAACTCAACTTTGAGGGTAAAATAAATTACACCATAAAACGCTATAGGTGCTCATGATCAACTATATCTTTTTGAAGGAGATTGTGTGACAACTAAGGCAATTAAGGTTTTGTGAATAACAATTTTCAGTTGCTAACTAGAACCGGTTGACAGCTTTGAAGGAATGTATCTGGCAACAATAGAATCATGAATGTTGTCACCATATACATTCTTCAACTGGAGCTTCTTTTATTGATATTTGTGGATGGTTAATAAGCTCATACCAAGCATGTGAAAGAAAATACCTATTTACTAATGAGCTTGAATACATTGACACACCAGAAAAACTTATGAGGGTTTTGTGAATAACAAATTTGACTTAGTGTGGAACTTCGGTCAATTTAGTTGCTAACTAGGCTTATGAGGTTTTTATGAATACGGCCCCTGGCCTGCATGCCTGGATTCCTTGATGCACCAACAAACTATCAAAAGTTTAACAAGGCTGCGCATCCTACAAGACTTTCCTCTCACAGAACTTCATCATGACCTTCTCTCACCAGTGCTAAAAGTGTTCTCCACCCCTTCTCACTCCTACAACACACACCTCATATAGAGCCTGTACTGTGCCATGCATGAGTTATGCCTAATAGCACCACACACATACCACTCCTATACAAATTGTGCACTCCACCAAAAGAGCCTATTGTCCCCTCAGTACAGCTATCAACTACTAGTCTTTTCTTATAGTCTAAAATCTCAGTCACTTTGTGACATTATCCCCCTCCTTAAAGACATTAATTATAATTTTAATTTGAATAAATGTCTAAGAGTAGTTTTTTTTCTATACCTATCTGGAATATATTCAAAATAAATTCAAATACAAAAAGAAAAGAGTCAAACTTTCTCGTAATTACTATATACTATTTACGTCCATGTCATTTCATGGACATGAAATATATCTGAAATATACGGGTATATCAATAAACAAGATAACAAGACAAATTCCCCGTTATTTCTATGAGTGTCTATATCACTTTATGGATCTGGGATTCGGATCAGATACAATATTATAATCTCCATCAAGATTCTTACAAATCCTATTAGTGGCTTGGCCTCTTTAGTAAGTGGCCCTTGCCAACAACTTATTATTGGTTTCATCTTGGTGAATATTCTGTCACTGTCCAATTTAGTGATGATTTCGTCGGGGTCTTGACCTTGTTTTGCATCCATCACTGTACCTTGGTTGAGTTTCCGGTAGTCGCAACAAAATCTCATTGCACCATCCTTTTTCTTAACCTTGGCAACCGCAGAGTCGTACGGTGAGGATGAAGGCTCCACTATGCTGAGATCGATCATCTTACGAACTTCAAAACAAAAAATTCGTCTCTTGTTCTCCTAGCATGGGTGGTAAAGGTAACTGCTCTTGATGGGCTCCTTATCCGTCAGCCTTATGTCGTGTTCCCCGAGATTAGTCAATCCTGGTATATCAGTCATTGTCTCTCCAAATTCCTGAAGAAGAGTGCTTATTTCATCTTGATGATCTTGGGTCGGGTGTGGGCTGATATGTATATCGTTGATGTTCTCCGACTGGGTGAGCGACGGAAGATGAATTAGATCACTGCGCACAGCTGGCTTCTCTTCCGAAACATCTTCTTCCTCATCCTCATCGACCATGGTATCATCGACTACTGATGTACACACCACATCTAAGACGCCAACATGCTCTTCCCTTCTGAAGAATTTCTTGAGGAGATTGGCGTGGAAGATTTTGGTATTTCCATCCATGTCTAGCTTGTAGTCCATCTTTCCTATCTTCTCAATAACCTTGAATGGCCCCCGCCATTGGATTAACAGCTTATTGTTGTCGGTTGGTAGAAGAAGGAGGACTTCATCGCCTGTCTCAAATCTCCTCATCTTTGCCTTCTTGTTGTACTCCTTCCGGTCTCTCTCCGCAGGTTCAATGGGTCCAATTAAGTCCATTGCCACTCTACGAAAAGGTTCGTCAATCAGAGGGGTTGAACCAAGCGGAACTTTACTGACCTTCCCTTTGGGCATAGTCCGCTGACATGGTTCACAAGACCTGCAGTGACGAGTCACATCCGCATGCATTCTCGACCAAAAGAACTGCATGAGGATTCTATCTGATGTTTTCTTTACACCCAAGTGTCCTCCAAGTATCGACTCGTGGGCTATCTTCATAATCGGATCTCTGTACTTGGTAGGTACAACTATCTGCGAAATAGGGTCGACTCCGGGTTGAGTGTCTACGAATTCTCTGTACAGCACTCCCTTCTTGTAGAGAAAACAAGAAGAATTCCCTTGTCGACTCACCTTCCTTTCTCCACTTTCTGCACACTGTCTAGCCTTAGACAACGATTTGGCCTCAGCTTGGGCTTGGATCAAGTCTTCGACTGTCACAACCTCATCGAATGGCTTGTGTACAACAAGGGGTGGCTTACTGCGTGCTGCTTGCCTCTTCCCTTCCCTTGTTTCCACTGCACTCGCTTGATGACGTTGTGGTGTCCAGTCACGATCAGGGTCATCTGCTTTTCTAACCCCAGGGGCTTGTCCAAGTACTAAGTCGTATATTGGGTTCTTCACACACGGGGCCATTATCTCTCCTGTGTAGTATGGCGTATCAATCTGTAAACAAGCAATTTGAAAAGATCTTAGAGTTCTATCAACCAGAACACACAGCTTCTCCTTCTTGCACAGTTGATCTTCACGCACCAAATCACGTCGCACTATCACTGTAGTACATCCTGTATCTCGTAGCATCTCAACCGGTTCACCATTCACGAGGCCCTTACATACTATTAAATCATCTTGTTCTATTCCACATGCTGCTGCAGAAAGTAATGGCAAGATGCCTCCTTCTGCTAACCTAACACCCATTCCATCTTCTGTAAGGCTCCGTTCTATTTCCGGTGTTTTGCTAACAGTAAGACACATACCTCCTGACTCGACGTTAGTTGTTCTCCTTTCAGCTTTTTCGCTGACAGGTCCGCTAACCATCATGCTTGCTCCTTTCTCCTGTCTTTTCTTCTGGGGGCAGTTCCAAGAAAGGTGTCCAACTTTCTTACATGCGTAACAGGTCTTCTCTTTCCTTGAGCTCGACTCCGATGTGGTCTTGCTGCCGAAAGACTGTCTCTCCTGTCCACGACTCTCTGAAGTACTCCCATCCGATGATTGAGCTCCAGTTGACGGTCTATCTCTCATTCTGCGTAACCTTGGGTCATTGTGAGCATCTCGATACTGATCTGCAAGGGTTTAAAGATTCTGCAAGTCTCTAGGTTTACGTTCCTGAATGAACATTAACAAATCTTTAGAAGTTGCATCTAATACCTGCTCTTGCAAAATGAGACTCTTGACACCGTCTACAGAATTTGCATACGGGCTAAGTTCTAGCCATCTATCAAAGTATTTTTCAATCCTAGATGCGAATTGAACATAACTCTCTCCCGATTGGATTTTTGCATTCCTAAACTTCAACCTATAACCTCCCTCAGTTAAATCGTAACCCTTCAATAAGGCGGACTTTACTGCACTATAATCCTTAGCCTCAGCTACTGCGCCATTAGTTAGACAAGAAGCTAGGGTTAATTAAATAAAGAAATATACTGGACAACTTTGAGGTAACGTTGCAACTTTATTTACCCGACCGTGGCTAAGAGGGCGAACACAGATGGCGCATTTTCACATTCAATATCACAACACGATGAATATATGGGCGTGACTACTTTTTCCTCTTTTCCTTCAACTTTTGGAAACGTAAACAAATGCTATCGGAACTGATTATAAACTGTTGGCTATACGGACAGTAATAAGAAGATCGCATATCTGTTCTTTACACCAGGTGAATTCTTACAGCAATTGCATAAACCATTTGCCGACAAAAATAGACAAACCTAATAAAACAAACAAACCTAATAAAACAGACTAACCACCTAACCATAATGTTGTAATTATAAATTCAACTAACACTTCCAAACATAATATGAAATGAACATACTTGTGTACAGGTTGTTATCGGATCATGATTTCACCCAATAACATTAAAACTATTATTATCACATCTCTTATACTCCTCTACAAGCATGAAATAGTGAAATACATGTATTAAAGAACAACCAGTCACTGCAAGGTTGCATAAAATAAATCACAATTGGTGGATCCATAAGAAATAGAAAGATCCGACATAATTATATCAGACCCACGAGGATATTTAAACTGATAAATGATTTTTAGAAACATGTGCGTTACAAATCATTATCAAACTCTAACCAAACTGTGACAGCTTATAATTGTGTAACTAAACTAAAACCAACATTATTTGTACACCAGTTATATGAATAACATCAAATATATACCTGTTTAAAGTTCGATTGATCATATTCAATATAATGTGAAAAAAAATCCTTCACCAACAGGCCTAAATCAGGGTACTTCAAAACAACCTGTGTAATCAAGGGGAAAAGTCCCATGGTATAATATACTTAAAGGTGGTCCTTCACGAGCATCGCTAAACAAAACGAGGAATCAGATGCGCTAGTGTGGTCGCAGCCATTTTGTTCACGAAGCTTAGAGCATGACTTAATTTGCATACGGTTACACACCAGCCAATCGCGATCGCGCTGTTAGAGCGATTCGCGATATACAAGCGTGTGTGTGTGGATTTTGTTTATGTGTATAAGCACTGTATCAGTGAATGAGTTAATACCTGGCCGAATACATTGCAGTATTCGGATCTCGAGATGAGACCCTATATCATGTGTATTACTATAATATCACCTTCTCGCTTGCACGCGAATCATTACCGATACGAAATCGGCTCATGACTTCGGCAATCGTTCGGGTGTTCTAGCTTTCGGTTTTTGGACCACTGCGTAAGAGTCGCACATCGTTGGTATGAATGGCAGCTTGCAAAGATCGTTACCGCGTACGTATTTTGAACTCCCTCTACACTATGGGGAACGTACATCTTTAAACCGAATGAATGGCTTACTTTTTAGCTAAACCACAAAAGCATTATTCAAACCCTGAAATACCTACTAAGAACAACCAGTTAATATATTTATTGTTCACACTACCCTCTCATTATATAAAATTACATAACATTTCTAACGGACAAAAACATGTCAAGAGCAAATTTTATAAAGGAAGGCACAAATAATAGAACATCAAATTTAAACGATTTACAAGGGTAAAATTATGCTTCTACCAAAGGATGACTATAGTAATTACACATAATCAAATCACATAAACAAATTTGAAATAGAACTATTGTAACAGAGTCTCTCAGGTAAAGGGACTAGACTGTAAAACAATCTAGAATCATGCAGTGATAATGTCCAAAAGTCTCAGTTCCATGGAGGAATGATGGAGCTGTAATTAGCACACCGAGCAGCATGCTATTTGGGGCACTATGGGTCCATGGGATAAGGGAGCCAGCATGCAGGGAGCTGCCAGACAAGGGGTGTTCCTACCATAGGGGGAAGGGACTGTGTCCATCAAGGGTCTTACTAGGGAAAATATGGTCAATGGAGAACATCAAGTCCATATAACGTCCAAAGAGATCGTAGCTTGGTAGTCTTCCGAATGGTCACAATGGTTGGTACAATGCCGTTGTCGGATCTGCTATGTAGGTAAGCCATCGTCGTGTTGAGAACCAGTGCATAGGTGGTAACCCTCTAGATGTATGGATTGGTAGGGTCTTCGGCCAAGGAAAACATCACCTGGGTCAGGGAGGAAGGAGAGGCTCTTCCATCGGGTAGGTTTATCTTAGCACCAGGTGTGCGAAGTGGGACTGACAGATCAGTTGGAGGATGATCGGAGGTAGTATGTGTGCTGTCTGGAGGACGACAGGGAAGGGTACTGTCGGCAGAGTGAAACCACAATCGCTAACACAAACTGGAGTAATGACCTCTGGTCGACATGGGGCCTGCGATGTGAGTGCTAGCGAGGTCAATGGATCGTGATGCGGCTTGGTTATAGTGGGTCGAGAGCGGCAACGAACAAGCTTGCGTAGTCAAGGTACAACTGCCGCTGTTAAAGCTTTGCTTGCATGGAGGCATAACGATTCCATCATTGTCGACGATACAGCTGCCTATCGCAATGTCGGATGCAGACCGATCGAAGGCGCATGGACACGATCGTATCGCTCTACCAATGTTACAAGACGGATCTCGAGGTAACATAAATCCTTGTTCTACTACGGCATTACTATCGAGACAGTGATCTATAACCATACATGTACTATTGAAAGCAGTGATTGCGCAAGACGGAGACACGGCTGGTAAAGTCGCATCAGGCAATGTCACCTCCGGTGAAGTCTGATCAGAAGACAATGCAACAGACACTTCGAGAGAGTGGGCAACACTGTCAAACTCATTTACACTTTTGAACTCCTGGGAAAGGTCATTACCGGGAGGTGGTGGACACAGCTCATTAGGAGTGGACTGTATGCTATTCTCTAGATCATCACAATCACTTATACTAGTAGTACCATCCATTGAGCACACTGCAGAAATTGACACATGAAAAGCGCTTTCATCAGGCAAATACAAACTGGTACAATGTTCATTCAATGGGGGCTGAATGATCTTAGTGGCATGCAAGGTCTCGTTCGCATTAAATCCCTCATTGAACAACCCATGATTTTGTTTTCTTTCGTCTCCTCTCTCTACACGGTGATGACTATCATCTCTAAGGGACTCTCTTGCGTTAACCTCAACTTCACCAGTCACATTACATCTATGCTCAGCATTCCATTGCAGCACAGAAATGCCATCCATGACACCATCATTCTCATAGGGCCCTTCATGCGTCACATGATCTTTATTGGGATCTCTCATATCTCCTCTGTGACTACGGCTCACAATACACACAGTATCATCATCGCAACTTTCTCTTCCCATAACCTCACGTTGGCTGATCTCATATTCACTATCTCTCAGGTTAACACAACATTGTGTCACATGCTTGTCATTTGCGTTACTATCCAATCTAGGAATCATATCCACACTGATCTCATGCATTTCATTCCTCATCTCCCCATTATCATGAGACATGCATTTGTGAGCGTCACCAGACAACAATCCACACTCGCATCCATTTGTCTTATAGTGATGTTAGTCGGATTGTATTGGTGTACTGTACATGTACATGTACATGTACATGTAGTCCCTAGTGTACCTTGAGCAGTCAGTGTAGGATCATTAGTAACATCCAACGCATATGTGGTGCTGTGATTCTTAATGTTTATACTCTCACACACTTCCTCTCTACCCTGAATGAACGATGGAGATATGAAGTCACGGACTTGGCCCCGAGATTGAGAGGATAATGGGTCATAATAATAGGCGACGTCATCTCCAAACATGATCTGATGCTTAGAGGGATGGATTGACACATCGTTATGTACCAGGAAAGGGGCTCCACCAACAACATCGGCATCAGCAACCTCAAGGTAGTGATCTTGGACTACCACACCCTCAAACCACAGCTCACAACCCTCGAAAATCAATGTGAATTGAGTCAAACCGACAAGTTGAGTCTGATCAACAAGACTAGACAATGGAACATTATTATCACACAAATGATCATCGTACCCAACATCGTCAACAATTACATCAAAACCGAAATGATCAGCAACAGATTCTGTGATTAGATTGATTTGAGAGCCAGTTCGTAATTCTACAGAAATTTCATGATTTTCAAGTGTATTGGCAAAGAAATAAGGCTTTGATTTAATATTAGAATTAGATCTATGTACAATCTGTCCGCTTGCAGATGATTCATGCAAAATTAATTGCGATGACCTGCTAGTCGGATGCCAGGCCCTATTGCTAGGCGTAGCAAGCACCGCGACCGCTGCACCGGCCAATGCAGCCTTAGCCTTATGGTGAACACACATTTCTGTGCAAGTGGGACTAATAATAGTTAATACAACGTAATTTTATTTATTTTTATTTTTATTTATTTATTTATTTCTGTATCATTCAACATTTACATGGTATGATTATGATAAACATGTAGTAAATACAAGGAGATTACAATCATAATACATTTTTCAATCATCAATCTTAGAACATACAGAGGTGTGACAATTTAAGCATAATGCTTGAGTCATTGCTACACCTTACAATCCAATAATGTTTATTTAAGTGATTACAAAACACTAGTCTACTAACTAAAACAAACAAACAACTAAACTAAACAAGTAAATTAAATGCAATTAAGGAAAAGAGAGATAGATAAAGAGATAGAAGAGAGTGTGAAGAGAATATTAGAGTAGCCCTGTCATTTCAGCCTCCAAATTTACTTTTAAAAATATGAAAAATCATCTTATTGGTAAAAACAAAAGAAAAAGAATCAACGACAAAACCAACTGTAGTCATGTATCACAGCAATTACATTTTTGAGACAAGCAGGTGCTTAACCGCTCTTTTAAAAGAATGCACAGTCAATAGATTTCGAGTGTCATTTGATAAAGAATTCCAAACGTCCGGGCCATTATGTCTAATAGACTTATGGGCTAACTGTGTACGAGGGTTCAATAAATGTATATTGGTAGATTGTCTTGTGGGATAGGAATGGATGGCATTATTTAGGTGAAACATTGAAGCAAAAGAGGCCGGTAACAAATTATTGTTAAATCGATACATAAACAGAGAAGTTTGGAGAAAATGAATATCATTAACAGTTAGGCTCTTGAGCTCAATAAACAGAGGGCGTGTGCGATCACGATAACCTGCACCAGCACATATACGAACTGCTTTCTTTTGTAATCACATAATTGCATCTGTGACACTTCTGGATGTCGCCCAGATGATATTACAATACGAAATATAAGGTAAAATAAGAGTATTGTACAACATAAATAATATCTTATTGGTTACAAGATATTTCACCCTATACAATATGCCAATATTTCTAGAAATAGGCTTACTTATGTGCTTCAAATGGTCACTCCAGGTAAGTTGATCATTAATATGAATTCCAAGAAACTTTGTAGATGTTTTCTTTTCTAAAAATACATTATCAAGTTTCACACTGACATTCAGGTTACCAGATGACTTCCTTCCCTTGAAATGAATATAATTCGTTTTTGAAACATTGAGAGACAAGATGTTACTCCGAAACCATTTAGCTAGTTTTGGTAGCTCCATGTTAATGGTGTCCAAAAGCATATTTATATCACGATGAGATTGGAAAACACTTGTATCATCAGCAAAAGGTATATAGTTCAACTCTTTCGATACATTACAAATATCATTAACATAAATGAGAAATAGCAATGGGAACCTCTCGTTTACCACCGATAGAACACGGCGTGCCCAGCCCAATTTATAGGTTTATATTACTTTGGTAGCGTGTTAACTCGATGGGTGAGAAGCAAACCAAGCTGTCACCACGCCATTAGTTAGACAAGAAGCTAGGGTTAATTAAATAAAGAAATATACTGGACAACTTTGAGGTAATGTTGCAACTTTATTTACCCGACCGTGGCTAAGAGGGCGAACACAGATGGCGCACTTTCACATTCAATATCACAACACGATGAATATATGGGCGCTGTAAGTCGTGAAATAATCTGTAGTGCTTTCCCTGATAAAAAAGCAGACAATGATAAGGCCCAAACATTAGAGTTCTAACCCACTCTAGAGGCATATTTTCAAAACGACATAAATAGCTATCAATATCATCCTTCCCATCTTGAAAAGGTGGGATAGGTGGAATCTTGACCTTGAGAGTGGAAGAATCTGAAGTCCTTCCTCTATCTCTCCTCAGCTCCTCTAATCTAATCTGTTGAGCAACTAACTCTAACTCTTGCTTCTTAGCTGCAGACTCAAGCCTACTTGCTTCAGCTGCAGAAGCTCTAGCTTCAGCCCTCTCATCTCTTGCTTCTTTCACACAGTCATCCACATACACTTTAAGATCATTCCCACTTAAGCCAAAAGACTTTCCCTGTTCTATGAATGTATCCCTATCCATACTAACATTTGCAGCGCACTCACCAACCAATTGAAACGATGTTTCAGGAATCACGGGCACCGGCCTTAGATGAACACTCCTCTTCACCTCCAGTAACCCGACAATGCAATGTTCCACTCTAAACGGAAGATGAAAATACAAACAAGTTAATTCATTTAAAACTTCAGTTTGCAATTCCTACATTCCATACCAACTTTTGTACACTATTAACTGATCCTATCAATAGAGAAAGAGAGTCCCTTCGTGGTCGCCAAATTTGTCAGAATCATTTGCACTGTATTTGCAAATTCTGGCGATAAGAACAAGTTCTGTCTGTATAATTATAGTTGGTTAGGAATTCACACAAAATAAAACAAATATCTCATTCATTTCATATAAAGTTTACAGCTTACAAGCATGCTTTATTCATGAACTATTGACTATTTGCTTCAAACCACAGTTGGTTTCCAGGACTTACATTATGTCCTCATGATTATATTGTAAACAATAATTTGGCATAATGTATATTCCATAAATAAAAGAAATTTACCAAAATATTACAATGCTTCTAATATTGTGAAAATATTCCAATGTAAAATGTTTAAACCACGATATATTAAACTATGATGTTTCAAAACATGAACTCATGAAATATTAACCCAGATTTCATGAACTTCTGTTTATGGTTTAATCAATAAGGTATACCTTAAACAGTGATATTTCTATGCACGTGTACTCAAGAAATATTAACCCAGGTTTCAAGAACTTCCGTTTATAGCTAAATCAAGAAGGTACCTTCCGCGGGCTTAAATTAGTGTTCCATTAATGTCTCAAATTAAACTGTTGAGTAAATAAACGATACTCATCACGCTACGCGACTGGTTTCTGTCCATGTAACCGCACGCTATCTGTCTCGATCTGTCCTATCGGAAACCTACGATAGATGCCCATGGATCTCTGAAGTGGCAGTCAAACGCCTGTAGTTGAAGTCAGCTGATCTCCCATCGACGAAAGTGTTTCACCATATTAGGTCAGAAGTCGATCAGCGTTCGAAGTCAACGATGTTGAGCTGTCTATGAAATCCTCCGCAGGTGCGGATCCAGGATATAACTAAACTTGAAGCTGCCGGAAAAAGCCTGAAAACTGGAATCCGGAAAAAGCCTGAAACCCCGGTTCATCTGTAAACCGCTGTAAAGATAACACATCCAATCCAACGGTCATAGCATACATGAACATGCTTATCTACGTAATTATATTCAATAAACTATGCACACTTGCTGCTTTCATGTGTCATTAAAGATTATCTTAAGTATCAATTTCACCTAAATAATCCATTAAATATTCACTGCCTCTTTGCACAGGGTTACGTAATATTTAACATTAATGCATTAAAGCTCCTTTCAAAATACAGACCCTTGTAGCAATACAAAATATCAGAAATCGTCTATAATTCCATTACTTCTTTCAAGTACATAAATGCATAATAATCTGGTAAAGAGCTTGATAATAACTTCCTTTCCATTTATCAAAGGGAACCATAAATTACTGCTTCTCTTACCTCCATATATTTGCTCTATGAACAATACCAACTCACATTATCTTTTTAACAAAGAATCATAAATTTTCCATCCTGCCTTCTTTGCTGTGAGGACATCAAAATGTATATTGACTCAAATATATAATCAATAATTAATTCCAAATGCTTTGCTGATAAGAGGTTCAAATGTAATGATTTCTTATAATATAATTATCTATATCACATGTGTAGCTTTTCAATACATGTGCCACGCCCCAATTTGTGAAATTGACCTAAACAAGAAAACATTGATAAGGATAAGGAAAATGGTACAAAATGATCACTTACAGGTTTCACAAATCATAGTGGGAGCTGTAGAGGAGTCTTCACCTGGCCTGCATGCCTGGATTCCTTGATGCACCAACAAACTATCAAAAGTTTTACAAGGCTGCGCATCCTACAAGACTTTCCTCTCACAGAACTTCATCATGACCTTCTCTCACCAATGCTAAAAGTGTTCTCCACCCCTTCTCACTCCTACAACACACACCTCATATAGAGCCTGTACTGTGCCATGCATGAGTTATGCCTAATAGCACCACACACATACCACTCCTATACAAATTGTGCACTCCACCAAAAGAGCCTATTGTCCCCTAAGTATAGCTATCAACTACTAGTCTTTTCTTCTAGTCTAAAATCTCAGTCACTTTGTGACACATTGTTTAGGTTGAAGATGGTCGGCCCCCGGAACTTGGATTGACTGACTGAATTGTCGTCTGGCCGTCATAACCTTGATGTGACGGTACCAGGAAGCTAGATCGTCACTCTTGACCTGGGTAATGCGATCGTGGTAGAAACGGCTTTTTGCTAGGAGGATTGATCTGATGACTTTTTTTCTACAGACTCTCCACTCATTCATCAGACCCCTTCTGAAGAGACGCTGACGTTCAGTGATTAGCGATTGATTTCTGGAGTAATCCATGGCTTGTCCCTGTCATGGATTCTAACCCTTTTGGTCGGGAAGAAGGTGTTCATTCATTAAAATAAATTAATTTGACTTGCCATAATCTACCTGTACCTAATTGTCAAATTATGCATTCAAACACAGGTTCATTTGTATGCGATATTCAGTGCATCTGTGTGGAAAGTAGAAGTGTATGTACCTCATTCCGATTGATGGAGGTATTTACTATGGCAGTATATCACATTTATTTATTTATTAATTCATTTATTTATTTAATTTCATTTATGTATTTTTTTTATTTGAAAGGGGGGGGGGATTTGCTACTAACAATTGCTGACAATATTTGAAGTCACTCCACTGTATATCACTTTTCATGCTGACATTCATAAACTGCACATGACTGTATATACAGGTTTACAGACAGGCACATACAGGGAGCGACAAAATTATGTACTTCACAAACATGTAGAGCAAGTTACAATAGACAATGAATAGAAGATTGACAAGTACATGCAGGATTGACATGAATTTCACGTACAGAAAGACTGAACAATCTACATGTAGATCTACAACAGGTTTTTTCAAACATAAGGAGAACGCAGTATCACAGACAGGACCGACTTAGAAGAAGCAATGTGGTTTAAATTCATGGAGTAAACAAGAATGCATGTGTTTCCGGCAGTATGTCAGCTCCATGCAACATGAAATTAGCTTCAGGTTAAAACACAACTTGTACAACTACATCTACAAACGACCCTAGTTGTTGTAACAGTCACAAGGGTAAAAGATACACGACATACATGCAACAGGATTTACCTCAGTTCTTGGAATCTATGTTTGCCAGAGGCAGAGATGTGCAATATATCTTACTCCTTGTCTTGTCTCGAACCTCTCTTGAGCTCTTCTTACTCTGGCCACGGGGTGTGTTTGATGGTGTGAACTGTGATCATAGACTTAGTCTAGAATCTAGATCTAGAAATATCACAACACTAGTTTAGGGATCACCTGTCTTACGTCTCATATCTGTTCAATCAAAGATTCTTATGTCTCAGCTGCTAGCTTCACTGCCCATAATATCAAAGAAACAATCTAACTGTTAAACATTGGCCAACGTATGAAAATAACGACTGCTGAGCGTGGCTCAGCATGCAACATTTAACGTTAGAAACGAAACAACAACCTTAAATAGACTCTACATAGATCTATGTCAAATTTCAGATGTCAACACTAACAACACAGACTGATACGATTAATAATTTATTTCATTGTGTAACATCAGACTTTCGACTAAAACAAAACAACGTCCACTGCACAGTCTAACGTTACACAAAATGCAAACATTGTCATTTCATTGACTTGTCAGCATAGGCCTAATCTGATCTAAGGAGAGAGTAGACCCCTGGGCCTACTAGGCCCAATATGAGCCCAGCCCTAGGCCCTTTGACAATTGTGAAGAGTCAATAATATATTTCCAGTCGACATAACGTCAGATTAGATCCTCTAACGTTAATTTTCAATAAAAACTGTGTAGGGGCCTAGACTCTCTAAGTTCTAGGCCTAACTTAGAATTAGATATAGATCTATAATGGGTCGTTAGAGCCTAACTGTAGACTAGTGTTACACTTAGATCTAGAGCACTCTAAGACTAAGATAAGTACAGTAAGGATTGGGTGGTTGGGTGTCCAGACACTTAACAAAAATGAAGTGTGGTTTTTGGTCTCAGGATAAGACCAAAATTATACAGTGAATACTGCTTTTCATTATTAATATTTGTTCTCCACGTCATTTTCTAACATTTGATCTAAAATGCAAAGACATTGCTTGGAAACCTTTTCAAATGACTGGTAAAAATCAAATGTACGGACACCCAACCCATCCGGACACCCAATAAATGGGTATACTAATTAGGCCCTAGACTGACCACAGACCAGTTCCCGTCGCGAACGGGCCCGGGTTGTCTGTAGACGTAGTTGTTGTAAAAAGATGTGGTTGTAATGAGGATGGCATCTGTAAAGATCACAAAGACACAAACGGAGGCTTGGATGGACATTAGGTTTATGTCTAAAGCACATTTAATAATGCGTCTTGCTTTGACTTGAGATGTTAAACAAGTGAGGTATTACTGTATCCTCACACAGTACATTCTTATTCCCATGAGTGGCCTGTTTCAAATCTATCATCAACGGGTCACTACAGTTCATGGCACTAGACTGTTTGTAAACATTAACAGTAACATGACCTGATTACACAGTCTTTGCTCGAAGTCTTCTCATCGCAAAGACTATTACATATTATAATTATACATGAGATATCACAAATCACCACACTCACGCTAGCAGCAAAGCTCTGTCGGCAATGTGACTAAAATTATGTGTGGAGACTGAATGCATTCCAAACCAGTTTTGCCAGAGTCGGCAAAAAAGCGGGAGTCTTTTTTAATTGTTTATTTTCATGATAGTGAGATCAAATTTATTGAAAACCTATTCTTAGAATGAATCATACTATGATAAACATAAATGTATTCTAGGCTACATAGACATATAGGGAGGCTTCATTTTAACGTTAGAGTCAATATCTTTTGCAAAAAAGAAGAAAATTTATGGGGAAAAACCAATGGACCAAGATGCAAAACCTGCCACCCTTAGATTCTAGTCCCACTGGCTAGGTCAATGCTTTGTGATGACTTAGTAATGTTAAACCTATGAGTGGTTATTATTAAAACTTTAGGGCTTTAGTTAAGTTAGTCTAGCCGTTTTAGGCTATAAAATAATAAATTAGGGCCAAGAGCAAGACCTGGATTTAGATAGGCATAGGCCCTATTCCAAAAATATTTGAGAATCTTTATTAATGATTTTTTAATCACACTGAAAACCTAAACGGGTAGATCGACTAGCTTTAAAACGAGTCGTAGTGATGCCCAGACTGACTAGCTTTAAAGCTAGTGAGTCACGACTGACTAGTTTTCCTTCAACACAATTCTGTTATTACGGACTAGCTTTAAAGCTCGTCCGTCCCTACGGACTAGCTTGAAAGCTAGCCCGTCATGTTAGTCGGTCACGACGGACTAGTTTTAATGCTAGTTGGTCACGACGGACTAGCTTTCCAGAAAGCTAGTCGGTCACGACAGACAAGCTTTACAGCTAGTCGGTCAAGACGGACTAGTTTTAAAGCTAGTCCGTTTTGACCGACTAGTTTGATGGACTAGCATAAAAGCTAGTCGCAGTGATGCCCAGACTGACGAGCTTTTGAGCAGGACTAGCTTTACAGCTAGTCCGTCAAGGTGTCAAAACTAGTCAGTCGCGCTTGTCTGTCGCGATGTTCTTACTTCTGTCTTGACCGACTAGCATTACGGAATAGCTTAATATGGGGCACGTCCAAGCTATTTGTTCCCGAGGTGGTGATTTTTCAACTTTTCGACCATTTTTGTATCAAATGTGTCAGTGAGGTTTTAAAGGTACATATGATGTATCATATATCACCGCAAAGTGTATGAAACAAACTTAATGCAAAGGAGGTCAACGAGTCATTTCAAGGTCATATGACGTCACAAGGCTTATTAATATATTAATGGAAAAAAATGATAAAATGCATTAAAAATGCTATTTTCAACCAATATTTCTAAAGGTCTGTTATAGGAATATAACCAAAAAGTACATATTTTCTGTTTCAATATCATCTTGGCTTCCTCTAGTGAAAATATCACAAACGTAGCACATTACTTTCCATATTTTTATTCTTAAAGTATTCATGTCTCAGAAGTAGTCTCACAAAACATACTGAACCGATGTAAAATAATGAAATTTTATTACTCTCCTCCGCCA
This sequence comes from Paracentrotus lividus, assembly GCA_940671915.1. Classification (NCBI taxonomy): domain Eukaryota; kingdom Metazoa; phylum Echinodermata; class Echinoidea; order Camarodonta; family Echinidae; genus Paracentrotus; species Paracentrotus lividus. The sequence goes on from CALNVZ010002710.1 coordinate 129,628, forward strand.
CCTTAATTAATGAAACAAAATAAGTATTTTTTACATTAGTGTGTTGTATTATGTTTATTTATTTTTTTCATTCAGCAGGATTTTGGTACACAATATGTTGCTACGCCTTGGCTACACCAAATGTTTAATGGAAAATATTTCATGGAATAATTGTCCCGTGTGTTACTGTCCCGTGTGTTACGTTGGCATATTTTTGAAAAGTTGACCTTGCCAAAAAACTTGAAGTTGTATCGACATTAAAATATGTATTTAGAAAGTTTTTTTTTACATGGTTAAGAGGAAGTGACTATGCCAGTTTCTATCTGCTCTTTAAATCTCTAGTATCATGTGAACAAATTCAAAATTGAAAAATACCATTTTTTTCTGGTCCCATATGTGTTACGAACGAATAAATTATCATAAATTAAAAATGAATTGAGTTATTTCAATTATTGTTTATGATTTTGTTGAAGGTTCTTAGTACCTTCAAAAATATACCCAACGATTGAGATTTCAATTGAAGATTTATCAAAAAAGCCTATTTTTGTCTCTGTATGTCCAGTTTGTTACATTGCAAAATAGCATGGACTTGCCATATGGCTTCATCAGCTTGTCAGAGACGTCAAATCTGATTACGATTAATTTTTTTTTTCACAAAAATTCAAGAATTCAAGCCAAAATCATTTTATTATGATGATAGCAGAATACAGGAATTAATACAGGAGGCACAATTAGTTAACATTATGGCAATTATCAAATAATGTGCTGTTGAGATTTAATTTGGCAAATCAAATGTGAAATAATTACACTGAAGCCCGGCAAAACTAACAAGTTAGATGCAATCCATAACGCTAATACTATGCATTTTGAATTTATACTTTATATGCTTGTTTCCAGTGCGGCGATTTGATGTCACGACTGGGGGGCATCATCATAGTGTTTGTTGTAGGCCTGCCTATTTTTGCATTTTCTACGTTCGTTCTTGAGAGCCACCCCAGAAATCCCGCAATCGCGCCTCTAATCCAATATTCTGTTCTTTCAGATAGTAATCTTAAAGAAATAGTGGAACATATAATTCTTAGAATTAGAATTGAATTCATTATGTAATGTTGCTATTATCGTTGTCAGTAACACACATGCAATTTATAAATTAATTTGGCAAGACAGAATTTGTTTCGCGTTGGTGATTATAGTATTGATCCATGTGAAAAAATTACGATATCTACGATCTGAAAAATAAGGAATTGAAAAAGAGTACTCACACATATCACATGAAGGAGATCGCCATTATCATCAAAATCTTCAGTTTAACGGGGTATATCGGATCTGCTTCCTTACAGTTTGCTCATTAAATAGATTTCACATACAGATAATACAAATAATAGATGATGTCCTTTTCGCAATGCGCATGTTATTCACTCGATGCTATTCACCTTGTATTCACTGCTGTTGCTTAGCCGAGCATTCACCAGTAATCTATAAGAATAGACCAGATTCTTGGGTTCTATAGTAACGAGGTATTCAATTAGCCTGTAATTAAAGAATGGAGAACAATAGTTTGAACCTACTCGTGAATTGCATTCTTGTCGTGATTGATGTTATGTATCGTAAGCTTTAAGATTGTCAAGTCAAAACAACCTTTGCTTGAGAATAATGTATTCATTTGATTATGTTCGGAATCATGCCGCTCTAAATTTACAATGGAGATAATAATTGACATTGCATCTGTGTGTATTTCAAAAGCTAGTCAGTCATTTCAGTTGTAAGCGACATTGCAGCTATGTGTATCAAATCCTAGTCGGTCATTCTAATGGGTAAACTGAGGCTACCTATCTAATTTTATTAAGCTCGTCCGTCGCATCGACGGAATAACTTCAAGTGTGACGGACTAGCTTTAAAGCTCGTCCGTCAAGTTGATAGATTTGGATTCAGTTGTAAGCTAGTCCGTCTCGACGGACTAACATGACGTACTAGCTTTAAAACTAGTCCGTCTTGACTGACTAGCTTTAAAGCTAGTCCGTCCACTGACGGACGAGGTTAGGTTTTCAGTGCATCATTAATTTTCTTTTGACATCTCACCGCTTTTGTTGATCTTGTCGTCAACCCTCAAGGTAGAAAACATCAATTTCCACACGAGAATGAATAAGTGGGGCAACGCCTAACGTTACGGCTACGCGGCAATAAACTTGGCCGAATATCATGAATATTGGCATGTCAAAAATCGATGAAATAGACAATATTAATTTACCTGAACTCCATTTTGGCCAGTGACGAACATATGTCCTATCCACTCACTCATCTTGATATCGAAAGGTTCCGTTGTTCAAAGCAGTATGACAATTTCGAAAATGATGGTAACTCGAGCTGTAGCTCGACTCGCAATGTAAAAATTCATCAAGCGCTCGAAGACTCGACTAGTCTGCGCTGCGCTAGCTGCCGGGGCAGCTCAGAGGGGGGGGGGGGGGGGAAGGGGGGGGGTTCGCGGGGCGGTACCGGTACCGGGTATGTGCGGCGGTAGAAAGGCCTAACGTCAGAAATTAGTGCGAAAAGCTCCCCAGTAATGGCGGACACGGTTTTCACGTCAGTTGCCATTTTGAATATAATGTTCGGTCAAACTAACACGTCAATCGTGTCGAAAATGTCATTTTTGATGATATACATGTAATTTATCGAATCGTTGTGAATAATGCAATAGTGCACCTCATTTTTAAGCAACTTTTGAACAACCTTTAGCTTCACGTTAACGAGAAAATAGATCAATTACTAATTACCTTCCTCCGACACAAAACTCGCTAAGCCATATCAAATTATAAACCACCTATACCCCTGGTTTAGACTTCTTCACAAATGTTTGTACAGATCTGATCTCGAATGACGTCATCCGAGACTACATTTGTACAATCAGACGCACGCTTCACTGGCGCTCCATAGAGAAGCGTGCAAACCAGTGTTGCATTTTCGTTTCAAAATCCGTACTATTTTGGTGCGACAGCAGAACTCTAGACTCCGTAGTAGAATACGGGCTGTAATGTTTTATTCATGCTATCTTTTGTTATGTAATTCTGCTTCATGTTTTATTGTAAATTTGATCCAGTCATGTTAATTTACTTTGCTTTCGCCAAGCAATCAGCGTTTTTGGATTTCCTCGATTTTTCGCCCCGCAATCTTCGATTTCGTTCGCGTTTTCTCAACTCTTCACTCCCATCTCCAACTTGAAATTATCGATGTTCTTTTCTTCGACGTCGACACCACGATGGTTCTCCGTCAACCCACCGACCCAACCATAGTCTGCTGACTTCAGAACTCATCGAAGTTCTCTTCGTCTTTTCTTAAATCTTCTCGTCATCTTTCATCATTCGAAGCAGTTTTCACGGACCGTGACTCTTCAGTCTCAAACGGTCTTATCAAGTCTCCGGCGCGTGCATCTCCTCGTCGAGCCCCTTTTTTACGCACCTTTCTTTCGACATCGCACGGCTATTTTCGTGCCTTTCTTGCGCCCGCGAATTTCATTTCGGTACGCTATGTCGCTGGATATTTAAAGGTACCGTCTCGGTTCGTTTACTTTCTTTATTTACATTTATGTGCCATGGTTTGTATATTCAATCATTACTATTCGATTTATGCTATATGACATGTCATTTAACATTTAGATGGTTGGTTGGGCTTGATTATTGAAATGGATTCTTGTTTAGCTGGATTAATGACATGGATTTTTGGTTGCGCTTGATCACTGAAATGGATTATGGGCTTGATTAATGACATGTTTGGTTAGTTGGGCTTCATTTTTGACATGGATGGTGGGTTGGGCTACTTTATTGACTTGGGTGGATGGTTGGGCTTGGTTATTGATATGGATAGTTGGTTGGGCTTGGTTATTGAAATGGACTATGAGCTTGATTCATGACATGGTTGGTTGGGCTTGATTTTGAGTTGTATGGTTGGTTGGGCTTCTGTATTGACTTGGATGGCTGGGTGGGCTTAATTATTGACATGGATAGTTGGTTGGGCTTTATCACTGACACAAGTAGTCGCATGAGCTTGTTTCTTAATACAAATTTTTTATTTATTTATTTTTTTTTGGGGGGGGCGGGGGCCGTTATATCGTGTTTAGCTGATATTTGTTGAAGAATCTTAGTGCTTGCATTTGAAGGGGTTGTTTTTTTTATACCAATTAAAATGTGGCACTTGAATTGAAAAAAAATATGCAACCCTGGATTTTGCATATACTCTATGAGATTTGGTACATGACACATAAGGTGAATTTATTTGAATGCCAGGTAGTCAACCAAAGAGTATTTTAACTTTAATACTAATAGAATTGCTTAATTCTATGGATTGTTGCCATACATAAGATAGAAGCTACACCCAAAAGCGCAACCTAAGTAAGTACATAGTACTATCACTCAGAATGCTATTCACTTGCAAAATACAAAGATATCAATTGTCTAGCTGACTGACCATCAGTAGCAATAAATTGACTTGCTCCATGCAGTCATGTACAAAATGAAATGGCTACCAAAACATTGAATCCAAAACTTACATGGAACTAAAACAGTTATTTCCTCACAATCCTTTGCTTTAGATTCCACCAAAGTTTTCCTAAAGCATCTACAGGCATAAGAAATACATGTAATACAATAAATTATGATTGAAACATCACAGACAGCATAAAAATCACAATGTAGCTTGGATAGCACAAATCCTGGTGTGTCAGCCTGTAAGGTGACCTTAAACAAATAAGAATAAAAATACAAAAGTGTTTAGAAAGGGAATAGTGAGTTAACTCACACTTTCCTGGTATATACCGTATAAGATAATCTGTGTATCGCACTCGGGTTTTTTGTATATTACATTATATACATTTGTCCATTAGTTGAGATTATTCGATTTATATTGATATTCGATATTATATTGACGTTCAGGCCGGGTAGACGAAATACGGAAAATTATTTTATTTTTTTATTTTAATGTTAACATTCACTATGAGATTCCCCCGTAGTTAATTTTATAACGATTTTGATATTGGTAGGATGTCATTGAATTTAGCAAGGCAATACATTATGACGTATGTGTACGATTGCACTTACGGAGTTGCACACCACCGAAGCTGCACGTTTACTACGTATTCAGTGAAATACCAAGCATTCGTCGGATGTAAAAAACTAGGTGAGACGTGAATAATAAATTTTGATTAAAAGGCATATCTATACATCTTTCGGGATGTTGAATTATCAAGATTCAGTTCATTCTAATGAAATTATTTGATATAAGACATGAGCAAAATATACTTAAAATAAGTGCAACGTTATATTGCAGCAACATTATATGAAAAAAACTCCCCGCCAAAACAAAACAAAACAAAAATAGATCTCTAGAATGTTTGCACAGAGGTTGTTTGATCGATCTTAAAAAAAAAAATGAAACTACATCAAAATACAGCTGCCCTTAGGTTCTCCAATATCATGAGTGTTCCAAAGTTGTACACATGGGCGTCGATTGTGTTTGTGTGTGTGTTGTGTGTGCATGTGTGTGTGTGTGTGTGGGGGGGGGGAGTGGGGATGCATCCCCCATACTATCGGGGGGGGGGTTGGCGTGTACAATCAACCCTAATATTTTAATATAAAACAATGAAAAATATCATATAATGTGCTTATAAAATGCAAATTTCTGACATTCAAATATAAAAGATTTTCTCACTGTATGGTGAATCCTCCTCGTGTGTGCCTGATATACTTAATCATTTAATACAAAATACACCGTGTAGATTACGGGAACACAGATGTTTACTATTTACAAATGAAAAAATGATACCCATGATTCAAATCGATGATAATCAGGGGCACCGATCTCAGGGTGCATAGGGGACAGGTGCGTCGATAAATAAAATTGAGGGCATAAGTATTCCCCCTCAACAACCCACGATGATTTTGATTAATTAAATTATGAATATTTAAGAGTCTCATACACTTTTTTTTCCGGCTATACATCGACAAGGTGAGCTTTAGGGACTCGGACCTTTGATTATATAAAACACTTCCATTTCCTAAATGCCCTCTTTTCAGTTTCTACTTTGCTCTCACAGGAAAAAAATCAGCTTGCGCTGACTTCAAGACCGCATAATGCTTCAAGTTCAATTTCAGATGACGGTTGAAAATTTCCTGAAAACTATTAGCTCGCGCTTCGCTCTCCCTTAATGTTGGCTAGAGTAAACTGCACTGGAATTCGTTAATTTTTTGTGCATTTAGATACACCGTAGGTATTACGTCACGATGAAACGCTCCAATCAACAAATCTTTTCCTGTTTCGCGCTCCCATAAGGCTACAAATATCCTGTTTCATCAGGTCACTATTATTGAAAAGAAAAACAAAAAATCAGCTCGCGCTTTGCGATCGCACAATATGGCCCTAACTGGAATTCGTCCATATTTGTATAGATTTGCGGCTGCTGGCATTACGCCATGATGGTCCGCTTTTAATCACTAGTTAAAACTCCCTAGCCCTCCATCAATTTCACGATTACATATAATGCTAGAACTATATAGTACTACTATGTTTAAGATCAATAATATCGAGAAAATTTGAAATTTGCGCTTCGCGCTTGCATTATTACCCTATGAATTCAAAGATAGGCCTATTCATATACTGGTACACACATGCATAATGATGTGTATGCGTATATAATATGATATAAAGGCACTGCATCATGATTAGGCTAAACCAGTTAAAGCCCCTTCCCCGTTTCGTGTTCGCATTAATCTACAATAAATGTCCAATTTCAGATGATTTTATGTCACTATTATTGAGAAAATGTTCAGCTTGTTACTTTATGCTCCATATACTGTATATCAAGAATTCCTTTCAAAAGCTAATACACCCATATTTGCAAGTTCTGAAAAAAACGTTATTTTGTTCATACTCATGAGTGTCTATTTCATATAAACTTTTTTTTTCAGATGCTGTCATGTACCTTAATCATTGATTTCACTCTGGAAATTGGTTTACTAAATATTTATCACTTAGTTTGCTGTCTGAAGGTGATGCCCCCCATCCCTCCCCTGGAAATTGATATAAATTGTTTTTTTCCGATATCCCACCATGACGTCTAACAGAGCTTCAAGCCAGCTTGGGATAAACCGAAGCCAAGTAATTAGTTTTTACCATGTTATGTCATGTAAGGAAAACTTACGTCAGCTGAAACGTATGATTTCAATCTATATTCAATCAAACCATATGCATTTCCGATAAAGTCGGCACGGTGACTTGAAAACAGACAATTTAAGCGATGTTTGTATGGAAAACAGCAGTTTTACAAGGCCTCATGCCCAGTTAGGGTCCCGTAATGAAAAGGTCCTGAGTTAAACATTTTGGAAAGATTAAAAAAAGACACCTTATGTAAACTCAAGACGCCCAATGAAGACACGTCTATTGCTCACTATAATGTAAATGCAATATGATTATTTGTCTATTGTCGAGATAGGTCGACGTAATTTCCATCGACCCAAATACTTTATGAATAGATGATTATGATTGCAAAGCTAAGATTTCAGAATCACATAATTATAGTAAAAGGACAGAAAATCATTTGGTCGTTCACGAAGTATAGTTTTTGACACATACATCATTCATTTATAATGAATGAGTTTAATGCAGAACGAGTAAGACATTTTCGGATAAAAACAATATTGCGCAATGAGAAACGCACTGAATTGCAGATACTATAGTGTTTGGTTAGACATAGACATTTGAGAATACAGTACGACGCCAAGATTGCGACATGAAGAGGACAAAAGGACATTTTTACCTGAGATAGTAATGGGGTTGACTTTCATTTTACTCACATTTGATTTCGAAGCAAAAAACAAGAACTCGCACTTTTTGTGAACCTGAATGTACGCTTGATATGGTAGAAATAAAACAAAAATCTGTATGTTATCTGTATTATAAGCTGCGTATAGATAATGAACAGAATGACGTTGAAAGGCCTGAAAATATATAATGACTTCCTTGACTTTATTGCGTAGGACGGTGTGCATATTTGATTTCCTACAAGTCAGCCTCATCCATGCAACCTTGTCTCTGGCTAAGCTCTCAGAAGCCTCAAGGGTTAGTCCAACATCCTTCTTGTAGGCCTGAAGTGGAAGGCGGTGTTTGGGCATTGTCATGATATGCCCAAATAAAGTCAAACGTCTCTTCACAAGTTCCTCGTTTATTGACATGGTGATGTTCAGTGATTGACGAATATGTTCATTACAGAGTCTATTTACGAAATGAATCCCGGTAATCAGCTCTAGCAATTCCCCTATAGAGGCGAATTCCCATATTCCCCCGTATGAGCGAAAGTGCGATGAGAGCCCGAGCTTCATGCGATGGCCTTAACGAGTAGAGAGTCATTACGCTGCTCAACATCCCTGCACTAAAACACCTGCAGTTTCAAAATGCACACCGTATAGGATCCTCAATTTTGTGAAAATTGAAGGGTTGATATAGTCTTTTGTTAGCAGACCCATTTAAACAGAATCTTGTAACGGTGTGCATAATTCACATGCCTTATTTATATCGTTATAATACGCGTGTACCTAGAGTTGTTCAATCCGCTCTGAATTTATCAGCTAGTTCCATAATGAGAGCACGTGCATGTATGCCGCGTGTTGTACGCCTCGCCTTGTTTGTTGCGCTATTGTGTGAGTGTGTGTAAGAGACTAACAGACACTGCGCTGTACCGTACGTATACATTGAACATGATTGAGGCTATGTGTTAGTGTTAGCCATCGGACATCTGATCGGTGTGTGCGGTTATGTAAGTTGTGTTTTAGTTTACGAAAATAAATTGAAAGAGATTTGTGTTGAGAATATGGCACCGGTTAGTTTCTGCTTGGTCGGAGCAAGGGTTCGTCGAATACGGGGAATACGTGTTCTGCCACAGAGGCGAATTGCTAGAACTGGTAATTGGTTCGAAGGCACCTCATTTCAAATGACTGTAGCTTTTTGGCCAGTTTTCTTCATTGTCCAATTTCCGCTCCATACGTAGCTATCGGGAGAGATGAGGCTTTGTAAGATCCTTACTTTAAGAGACCTTCATGCTTGATTTGACGAAATTGTATGTTTTTAGTCTTTCAAAAGACCAAGCAGCTAGAGTGATCCGCCTCTTGACGTCATCAGATACAGAAGGACTGTACTTTTAAAAAACACACATTATTTTTTTTTCTATACTTTTTTATATTCGCCATTGGGAAATGATGTTTTGTTCATCTTTCAGACATGACGCTGCATTTTTAACATTAATACATAGCCTCATTTCTTATAGGCTTTATGAAGTTCGTTTGTAACAGCTGGGGTTTTGAAACAGAAGGCCGAGGGGGGGTATCATCAGCACAACGTATATGTTAATTGTTAACATTAATATTCCAATTTAAACCCCATTGTCGAGTGCCTTGACTGATTGTGTTTATTTATTTATTTTTTTATTTTTTTTTTTTTACAGTGGCGGACACAGGATTTTAAGATGGGGGGGGGGCCTCCGCCGAAATTTTCGGATTTTATACATGTACGGTCAATGAGTGGTTTTCAAATTATAGGGGGGGCGCATGTAACGCCCCGCCTGGATCCGCCACTGTTAATATTATTTTAGAGCGAAATAATAATGGTTAATTCTTATGTTATAACTTGACTACAAACAAGACTGCTTGCTTATTCCAGCGTGATTCTAATTCTACCGATCTTGAGAGACGCTAGAAGTACACTCTCAGAACGCTGGTAAAAAAAAAAAAAAAAAAAAAAAAAAAAAAACGCATATTGAAACCAATTGGTTAAAAAATATTAACTAATAATGTATTAAAAAGAAATGTTGGTTAAAAAACAAGTTGGTTAAACATTAAACATCATGTGTTGGTTAAAAAAGCCCAATTCCAAAGTTAACCAATAGTTGGTTAAATAATTTGGGTCACGTGGAAGAAAAAACAAAAAACAAAAAACAATAGAAAACGGGGATTTAACAAAAATACGCACTTCGCTCCTCGCGCTAGAAATCTCGCGATTTTGATTTATACATGTAAGATATAGTGCGCCTATTCATTGTACACGTACAGTACTCATTTCCTCGCGATGACAACATTACAAAAGCTGACTGCTGGACCTATCTTGACAATAACTTGAAGAGTATAGGCCTGTGATATTGGACTAACATGCATTATGTTTTGGACTACATGGCCAGTACGATTATTATTGTTTTGGTTGAGACGCAACTTATAGACCTAACCTTAGGTTACTTGCCTGATTCTGAAATCGAGTGCTTGTGGATCTAGTCCAATACTTGACTGGTTGAATAGTGACGAGCTTGGAATCTAAACTTAGGCCTAGATCTACATTGTCTACACTTTACACTTAAAACTCTAAGTTAGATCGAGTCATCTTCTGGACTAGATTGTGAACCTAAACTGCAAAAACTGAGGTGTTAAAAGTAACACTACCAGTGTTGATTTTTTGAGAGGACCGCACCAAATGGTGTTAATTAACACAAGACTTTGGTGTAACGTTTTTAACACCCATAAAGTGTTGATTAAATGACACCCATAGTGTTGTAAATTAACACTGCAAGTGTTGATTTAACACTGATGTGGTGTTCTGAGAGGACCGCACCAACCGGTGTAAATGAACACCACTCTTTGGTGTTGAATATTTAACACTAAAAGGGTGTTGACTAATTGACACTTTGTGGTGTTAATTAGACACTATTTTTGTCTTCTAACAACACCGTACTCTAGTGTTAAGGATGGAAAGACATTTATCGTGATTATTGATAATAAAAAAAAGGCAGTTATCGTGTCAGCATAGTGCAGACATGCACGGCAGTGCTGTATACATGTACACGAGCATTGGTCTACTGTAATAGACCAATGCTCGTGTACATGTAAGCCTAACTGCCATTTTTTTTTAAATTATCAGTAATCATGATGAATGTATTACCATCTCTCCCAAAGTCATCATAGCTCCTACCAAAAGATTAACTCCTCCAGTCACCACGCGAACAATCTAGAAGGTCTCTGAATTTGGATAGATTTTAGATGATCTGAATCTCAAGTGCGAAGGGAAAATGGCGGATTTCAGCCGGATCTTCGGAAAAATATCAGTTCCGATTTTCAACCAATCATGAAACTGGATTTCTTGCGCATGCAAAATTCTGACTTTTCTAACACCGTCTGGGTGTTAATACCGATAAAGGTATAAACCGGTCGGGCACATGCTACGGAAATAACACCCGTTTGGTGTTATTTTACACCAAATCTAACACTAGATACCTGACACCACATCAGGGGTTGATTTCCGCCCCGTTGTGATACCCACTATACAACACCCTCTGGTGTTAATCTAACACTGAGACTAACACCACATGCTTGACACTAGCTTGGTGTTGAACATTTAACACCGGTGTTTTTGCAGTGTATTAACTGTCGATACATCTAGTTTTACGATCACAACTTACAAAAAGAGTCTGAAATTCGAATTTGCGGTTGGTTGTGGTTTAATGACATTATTCATAATATAATTGGAATACATATTCCACAAATCTTTAATTCACAAAACCAATTTCATTATGACCACGTCAATAATCTGAACTAATTGGCAACATAATTTACTAAAAGTAGATGGCCTCGTCATACCTCTGGGAAGGACCCTGGCATTCTATACCGACAATTTCGTAATAATTTAAAATCTGCGTCCGCAACCATAGCACAAATACTCACTATTCCCTCACTGCCATAGCGTAGCAGGCACCTCAGGTCCCCGAATTGGGGACAAGGACTCACATACTACGCACCTTGCCGCATTGCAGACCAGAAGCGTACTATGCTGTACGCATCTTGACGCAGGTCCAAGTAAAGGAGACAACGAACCGTACTACGCACCTCTCCCCATCTGGTGGACAATGACTCGGGAGCATACTAGGCTCTCCGCATCTTGACGGGCAATGACCATTCCGCATACGGCAAAGGATCCACAATCAATATATATAAAGGGGGCCCCTACACGTCTATCCTCATCTTCACGGACGAGTGTACTAAGATAAACCTCTCCGCATCTTCACGGACAAGGAACCTTTAAAATGGTGCATAATTAAGACGCAGTGTCCAATACATCGGATATAAAATAATCTGAAAACGATACACCTTCCTGCTAATGGTATGGTAAAGCCAGCCTATTATAACATGATACCAGGGAAAAACCTCTCCGCATCTTCACGGACGAGTGTACTAAGATAAACCTCTCCGGATCATCACAGACAAGGAGCGTACTAGGATTAACCTCTCCGCATCTTTACGGACAAGGAACCTTTAAAATGGTGCATAATTAATATCCCTGATGAAACCAAGAGGTAAATATAGCATGCAACTGTAACCCACACACAGTAGTGCTATTCCCTTACACCATGATTGCAAATTAAATTTTAGATTGTAGAGGGTGCCTACTAACAGCGCACAGTGGAACAGAATCTGTCCAAACTTTGCCAATATTTTAAAAAAAGTTAATTTTCCCCAATTTCTTCATATGTTTTGGGAAGAAAATTTTATTGAATCATCAATATTTTTAAATTTAGCGACTTTTAAGGTGTTATATTTCCATTTGAAAATGGTATAATCCAAATATTGGTCAAAATGTGATAAAAGAGACAAATTCACAAAACAAATTATATATTTATAAAGCGTCCAGCAATCAGGCTGAAACCTTATGCATTTCTTGATTATTACTGACTCATTTAGGATATATAATTGAAATTTTAAAGAAAGCATTATATTTGAAGATATAAGTACTACAATTCACAAATATCGTCAAAAATGTTTTTTTTTTTGGAAAAGTAACTTTTTAGTTTAGATTCCAGGTGATTCCAGGGGCGAATATACTTACCCGGTTTCAAAAAGCTCTCAAAAAATGCAATTTGTTGCTGCTCATAGTTGCTAATGAGTATTTCCGAGGCGTTTTTTCAAAAAAAAAAAAAAAAAAAAAAAAAAAAACATAAACGGAATATTTCGGTAAATATTGGACTTTGAACGTATGCACATATTGTTTCAACACAAATCTCAACGTAGATGGCGTATTTATATGAAAAATAAACACTCTTGACGATAGCTTTTTATTTTCAATAGTGTAGAGGAAGAAACCATCATTAAGAATAGTTTATAATTCATGGAAATGCCTGATTGCACGGCGAGTTATAACAATAGGCTCTACCATATTTTACCCATGGAAACGTTGTGAAAATAACAATGCTGTCAATGTAAAACTCCTTCTGCTGACGTTCTTTTTGAACGAATTTCAAAAACAATTCTTTTCACATTATATTTGAATAAGGAATCTTTTTTAGAGGATTAAAGTTCCTCACTTTTTAAGAAGGAAAAGGGCAGAGCGATTGACTCACTTCTATAACTAAGTTTACTTCTGCCCAGGAAATCCTAGAAAAGCTTGAAAGTTCTACACAATGAATGTGTGTCTATTGCAATCAGAAAACATAATTTTGATGATGTTGGGGCACTTCAATGAGATCAGAACGATTTGCATATTGTATTGTATTCTGTTCCTTGTGTCCTGTAACCCTTAATGTCCCACTTTTATTATCAAACTAATGAACAATTATAATTTATGGGTTAAAATGAATACATACCATATCCCCCAAAAAAGAGCCAAAAAAAAAAAATGATGACGTCAGAGTAATTCAAATTTACAATAAACGTGGTCCTTAGGTCAAGATATTCCACAAATATATGTATATAACCTAAGAATATGAAAATGTTTGTGAGATAAAATGAATTTGCGCCTTATCCAATCAGAAAACAACGTTTTTACGACGTCAGAGCAAGTCGAATATGCGTTGAATGTGTTCCTTGTGTCGAGAAACCTTTTATAGGCCAATTTGTCAAAGTGATATATAATTTTTCAAGGTGTAGCAATGCATATTTGCATTGTCCAATCAGAAAACAGTATTTTGCTGACGTCATATACATTTGAAATTGCGCCCATTGGATTCTATGGGTCTAAAAACCCATAAAAAACAGTCTAGAGTAAATTTATTAACCCTTTTAATGAATTAGGCCTATGCGCCTCATCCAATCAGAAAACAGTGTTTTGATGACGTCAGAACAAGTGGAATATGCGATGATTGTGTTCTTTGGGTCGAGAAACCCTTTAGTAGGCAATTTGTCAAAGTGACATATAATTTTTCAAAGTGTAACACTACGTGTTTGCAGTGTCCAATCAGAAAACAGTATTTTGCTGACTAGTTTAGAGTAATATTATTAACACTTTTCAATGAGTAAATAATGTTGTCCTGGTTTGGAGGCAATCTGGCCCACTGTGCAGCGGGGAGATGGTAACCACAAGCCATCTCCCCGCGACAGACCCCAGGTAAGGGTGAAAACCTCCAAACTAAAGGAGGAGAAAAGCCCCTTACTGCCAACGACAACCGGATACCCGCGGTCTGAGGCACCTACTAACTATGCACAAATGGGGTATATTGAGCAATTCCCATCCTGAATCGCTTAAAATAACGGTGCGCATCATCGCAAACTCCTACCGACAATTCATTAGTTATTTACTCTTTGTGACATAAAGACTTCTTCAACTGAAAACATAATATTAAACCAAGTCATTATTAAAGCTGGTGTATAGTGTTGGGAGAAGGAAAAATTTAATTTGGATTCACAGTTAGATAATATGAAAGCCTGAATCCTGTAACTGTAACAAAGAAAGTTATATTACATGGAATCTCGTTTTAACGTCTTTATTTCACGATATTATAGTATAAAAAAGATAAGACGGGGACCCGACACAGCTTTGTGTGCACTAGGCGTTCACATGGAAAACCAATGGGGATTCTCTTGTGTGGGTGATACACACAGATCGCTACACACGATTCATGCGGGAAGTTCGGGGGACAGGACAACCCAGCAAAGGTCTCAAAACCGTTACAAATTGTGTTTGGATTCAAACATTTCACTGAAATTCACCGGAAATCGTGAAAGGAATATCACAAAATCTCTCACACATGTCTTTTAGCGCAATGTGAACAACATGAGACTATATTTAATCGGTTTTATGCCGATTTTTTTTTTGTTACCAAAACTATACACCAGGTTTAATTATGTATTACACATCATTTTAAAGGTGGTTGCAAGGGGAGGCGGAGGGAATTAAAATCCATTATGGAGCCAATACTCACTCCCTCATGTTGGGCTAAATATCAAATTAAAGAGTAGGAAACGGGAAAGCTGAATCAACAATAAAATCAACTTGTGTCTGATATCGATATGACGAGTCACATATGTGTTTTAACCCGTTGTATACTGAGAACTTTTTACAAAGCCGAATGAATCGTGATTGTGAAGCATGCTTGCAAGAATTTTTTCCCCGTTTATTTAATCATTTAAAATCAACATATATATATATATATATATATATATATATATATATATATATATATATATATATATATATTCAAATCACATAATAAATATAACTAGATTTTAATTCGTCATGGGGACGAATTAGGTGGTCTGTCTGTATGATCTTTGTCGTGATGTGCATGATCAAAGTATCATGATGGTAATCAAAAGCATAATCATGATCATTGCCATGATCCTTTTGCTAAAAAAAGGAGCATAGAAAATGGAGATGATAATCCGGAATGATAAGGGTATAGACTGATAAAGAACATGAAATGTCGCCCTCTAACGGTTAACAGGCAAGCTTGCTACAAGCGAAAACGAGGAAGCGACAAAAAAAACTCTAGCACGGCATGTTGAATAAGTCTTGATTCCGAAGTCTGATTTGAAAAAACATATGATTATATGCCAGAGAATTTCCTTGCCTACAACCTATTAAAATTTCAGAGAAAATGAAGCAGAAATGACGGAGGTAATGGTCATTTGACGTGGGCTTGCAGTTTTAAGTTTCAACCAAAAGTCGTCCGTGGTAGAGATTGCACGCAAAATGAGCAAAAATGACATGCCTTTATATATTGCACAAATATATATATATATATATATATATATATATATATATATTATATTTTTTACAAAGATGCATTTGTCTAAATGAAAAATAAAGGTCACGGACCCGAAAGAGTATATCCTCAGCTACAACATACTAGTACTGAAATTTGGGCAAAAATGTGATTTTACAAAATGGCGTCTGGATGACGTCACGTGACCTCGATGACCTTGAAAAGTTTCGTAGCACGTCTTCATAGTAAGGTCCATAAATGACATGAAAACAAATGAAATTGATCTGGCCGATTTTGAGATATCGTGCGGACAAAATATTGACTATAATAATACGTTGTGTACATAAGCCACTTAAAATAACATTTTAATTAATATTTAAAAAAATAAAAATATTACATAAATGGCTATTGTTTTTTTTATGATGACTGAGGAAGACATTGACTTGGAGAAAAAAAAAAAGAAAAAAAAAAAAAATATGTAGACACACCGGACTCGAAACCCACGCGAGCCACGGTCTTTTGATTACCGATTGAGCTAATATTACCCTATGATGAAATGCACGTATATCGAAAACTACGAAGAGGCAAAAAGATTTCAAGTACGGCAAGTTTAATAAGTCATGATTCCGAAGTCTGATTTGAAAAAACCTATAACATGTTTCAGAGAATTTTCTTGCCTACAACCTATTAAAATTTCAGAGAAAATGAAGCAGAAATGACGGAGGGAATGGTCATTTGAGGTGGGCTTGCAGTTTTAAGTTTCAACCAAAAGTGCTTCGTAATAGAGATTGCGTGCAAAATGAGTAAAAATGACATGCCTTTATATATTGCAATTTTTGACAATGATGCATTTGTTTAAATGAAAAAATTAGGTCACGCATCCGCAAGGCCATATCCTCAGCTACAACATATTGAAATTAGGGCGAAAATCGACCAATATTTACAGAGTTGGAATCAAATTTGCATAAATTTTATGACGTAATTTTCAAAAAAAACGAAATTTTGAGTTTAGGCGCCATTTTGATGACGTCATAATGTTTTTAATGGGTAAACAGCCCATGAAATCATATCTACAACTCATACTGAACATGTTCATTGAAAAAAAAATTGGGGGTTAACGGACTATTTAAAGAGCTATAGCGAATTTTGTAAAGGCATTTTTTTTGCCCATATTTGGCCTATGAAGAGGAAATGCGCGCAAGCGCGCGAAAAAGTTTGACGGGCTGTAGTTTCCTTATTATCGGTCGTATCAAGTTGCAAATGGTATCAAAATGTTCAGAATTCAATGCTCTATTAGATGGCATAATGAAAAATGGCGATTGAAGGCTGCGTTATAGTGAAACGCGCAATGACGCGCGCGCACCCATGCGCGCGCGCAACATTTTGAAATGCTTGAAAATGCCTGAAACGTATGCAAACTTGATACTAGGTCATTTGGGGCATTTTTAAATTTTGACGTACGCGTACGCGCACGTCATGACCTTTAGGTGACCTTTGATGGTATGATAAGGTCAAAGGTCATGTGAAGTTTATGTGTATTAAATATAATTGATTTATGATCATTAATGTTGAAGTTATGATTGTTAATGTGATTTTACAAAATGGCGTCTGGATGACGTCACGTGACCTTGATGACCTTGAAAAGCTTCGTAGCACGTCTTCATAGTGACGTCCATAAATGACATGAAAATGAAGGAAAATGATTTGAAAGATTTTGATATAGAGCAGACACAAAATGTTGACTATAAAAATAAATAAAAAGAAAGAAAATTCTGACAAATATAATAGGTGATCTGTCACAGACAGACCACCTAATAATTTAATAAATATAAATACAATTTAAATGATAAGGGTGCCCCTAAAAGCAAATGCTTGATTAATGGGGCCCCTAATACATGATACATAAAAGTACATGAAGTATATAGCGCTGAACAAAACATAACAAAGACAAACATGAAAAAAAAAAATAAATAAATACAACAAACCTACAGGGAAGGGGGGGGGGAATCAGGCAAAGGGTGTGGGATTATTTTGCATAGGTAATTATCATTGATTTTTTTTAGTTTGGTTTTAAATGATACATTAGTGCTGTAAGTTAAATTAGAATGTAGGGAATTCAATATTCGAGGACCAGTAGATTTAAATGCATAAAGAGTTGACAGATTGAAAGCTACTGGATAATGGAATTTAGTGTGGGAACGAGTGTTATATTGATGGTAGTCTTTATTATATTGAAATAAATTCATTATTTTGAGGGGTGCCAAATTGTGTTTAACATAGTACATTAGAATTGCAATTTGAATTTTATGAATGTCAAAAATTGTCAGTTTTCAATCTAGCAAATAATGGGCGTGACGGAGCTAAGTACGGGGAGTTCGAACAAATACGTAAAGCTCTTTTTTGGAGTATGTGTAAGGGGTTTAATTTTGTAGTACAAGAACTTACCCAAGTGATGTTAACATAAGAAATATAGGGAAGTAATAAAGAATTATAAGGCCTAAACAAGTGTTTTTTTTTCTGTAAGGGTGGTACGTAATATAGCTAATATATACTTATATTCTTTGACATGTTATTACTAAAAAAAAAAAAAAAAAAGCTGTGTTCGTTGTAAGACAATTTATCATCAAGTATAAATCCTAAAAATTTTACAGAATTGACTAAATCTAAAGTTACGTCTTCCATTTTGATATTGAACTTTGAAGATTCACTGTGGGATATATGTGGTTTTCGTGGTTTTTTTTTTTATTTACAACAAGTTTGTTTGCATCGAACCAATCACATATTTTGCCTAATTCATTGTTTTGTCTATTGAATAAGTAAAGTTGCTATGGGTAGAAATAATAGTTGTATCGTCCGCAAATAAATATTATTAAAGAATGAAGATGCTGAACATAAATCGTTAATATAAATAAGGAAGAGGAGCGGGCCCAATATGGAACCTTGGGGAACTCCATACTTGGCTGTCGAATATTGAGAATCATAGTTGTTAAATGAAGTGTAATTAATGTCGATTAAGTAAGTAGCTCTTGAACCAATTCCACACTGCACCCCTAATACCGTAATGTGATAATTTATATAAAAATATTTTATGGTCTATGAGGTCGAAGGCTTTTCATAGATCAAAAAATATTACAAATGAGTGATAATTATTATTTATATTGGTTAAAAGAGTATTATTCAAGTCAATTAATGCGTGCTCACATGAGTGTCCTGCTCTAAAGCCATATTAACAGTCGTTTAATAGTATATTGTTATCTAGGGGAGAAATTAGTCTTTTGTAAACAATTTTTTCCAGAATTTTAGAAAAGCATGGTAGCAATGTAATGGGCCGGTAATTAGAAAATGAATGTTTATCTCCCTTTTAAAAAACTGGGATGATCTTTCCGATTTTTTAGTTTTTTTTTTTTTTTTTTTTGGCACTTTTCCAGAACATAATGATAAACTAAATAAATGTACTAGAGGGGTAAGTATAGAATAGAATTTTTTGATATAATAAAAGAACTAATATCGTCGAAACCAGTGCTTTAACTCATTTTTAACTCCTTAACGATTTTAATGATTTCTAATTCGTTGGTTGGATAAAAATACATAGAAAATTGGCAGGGATTACTTAGGTACCGATTGAAATTATTATTAGAATTATGAGCATTTTGTTTCAAGGTATTTGAAGCAATATTTGAAAATAATTTGTTAAATTCATTTACTATTTCTTCATTGTCATATCATGTCCAAGTCACTTTCAGTCCTGATTACGCGTTTGATAGTCTTACCTCCACTTGTATGAAGAAGAGCTATTATTCTACCATCTGACGACCAGGCAGCGATGATTTTCTTTGTATCTTTAGTCTTTTTCAAAAGGCCTGCATTGACCCTTGTTAAATCCTCGTCAATACCCATTTTCTTCCCTTTAAGTTCACTCCTTTTTGATAGTACGACACGCCGCATACGATAGGAGATGAACTTTGCGATAATCACACGAGGCTTGATCTTCGGTTCGCTCTTCGGTATGTGGGGATCTTTGGAATCATTCAGAGATTTGCTGCTCCGGGTTATTCTCCCTGGTCGCTCAGCCGAATCTGATTTTTCCGAAACCTCTTTCTTCCCTAGTCTATGCGATCTTTCGATGTCGTTCTTTGTGATTGAAATCTTTAAATGATCCGTCGCTACCTTGCAAATGAGCTCATCTGTGTCCTCGCCGTCTACTTTGGGAATCCCATAGAATCGCAAACAATCCCTTCTGCTGTATAGTTCTTGATCATTTGCGATGCGCCGAAGCGATTGTAACGATTCATGTTTGCTTCGTTGATATCTTGCGATAGGGACGCTAAATCATTTTTTTTTTTTTTTTTTTTTTTT
>CALNVZ010002710.1:149985-162805 GCA_940671915.1 Paracentrotus lividus
CTTCTTTGTCTTCTTTTCTCTCGCTTTTCCCTTCTTCCCCTTTTTTTCTCCTCGTTTTTTTTTTTTTTTTTTTTTTTTTTTTTGGCGGGGGGGGGCCGTGGCCTGGATCCGCGCCTGACGCAGGCCTCCATGATTAAATTCATACATTCACGAAAATACACCTGTTCCCCAAGTAACTGTTGTCATTACACTGACTAAGTTAGTTTATTATAACTTGACCGCTACTAGATACATTGCATATATAGCATACGCATAACTAGTAAGCTCCATGGTATACGGAAAGCACTGTTTCAATTTGTGAAATTACCCTGTTTTCTGTGAGCTTCTAACATAACGTTTTTTATATTCATCTCCTGGAATTGATGGAAATTATAAAACATATATCACAGTTTTAAATATGAAGTCGGCAAAGCTGTAAAGATTCGGAAAGGGAAAAAAAATGAGAAAATAAATATGATTCATAAATATTCAAAATTTTTACAAACTTTTTCTTGTTAGGAAATATTGTCACTTGGTGGTCAGTTTTTGTGAAAATAAGTAACTTTAATTGAACGAGCTTGAATTCATATCTTCTCATAAATATTCATTTGTATTTGCACACACCGCGCGAACACTGGAAAACCATATTTTGAGAGGGTTCCTTGCTCAATTAACGACGGGAGTACTATTACAGCGGCCAAGTTCACAAAGTTCACGGAGGTTCACGGAACCGGTTCAGTGGTTATGTCTAATATAACATTTCAAACATGGGTCGCCACGAACGAGCGGTTGGAACATACGTGTACGTTTTTGTGAAACAATACGTCAAGCCGTGATGACCGCGGGTTGATGAACTTTTCAATGAGATTACAAATCGGATTGGTGTTCACGAAGGAAAATTTTGGATATAGGGGAGACCCGGGACAATTGTAAAACGGGGCAATTGTAAGCAGGAGCTTCCACCCTAGCAGAAACACGCTACAAAACTGAAATTGTACAAGGCATGCGCATTCATCGCTCCACTCTGTTTGCAGTATAGCAGATTTAACGTTCTAGAACTTTACAGCAAAAAAAAATCTTTTTGTGTAGGAAAGTAATATCACTGACCCATTGTTTCTTTCGCGGCATATGTAGAATAGCTACGGGCTGTCATTTTATATATTAGAAATTATGTTCTTAGGCCATATTTTGCGAACGTTTCAACGATTAATACCTCAGCTAAGATAGAAAAAAAAACTCTCCAAATATGGTCGCCCCTACCACAGGGCAATAGAACAATGCCGTTTAGGAATACTTTGTCCCTACATAACCCCCGGACAATTCCAGCGCGCTGTCATCGCCCGTGCAGAGCACGTAATAACTCCCGCAAAACCATTGCCACAGATATAACAGTGAGAAAATAATAACTTGAGTCAAGCTTGTCATGCCTTTATAATAATAAGCTTATTGTTAATGTTGTTAATCTTGAATCTGTCAAGGCCAACTTGAAAAAAGAAAAGCAAAAGTGTTACAATTTATGTGTTACAGAAAGAGAAGGGAATAAAGCCCGATGTTTGTACAATATTCGCAAAACTTTATTCAATAAGAAACACGAAATAGGCCTAATTGGGTTCTAAACGACCATACCTATGTCCTGTAATGGGAAGGGGGTCCACGAGGTCGATTTTTTTCATTATTTTAAAGAAAAAGAAATACATTACTGACGAAAAGTAAAAATAAGGAAAAATATTTAAGACTAAAGTTTCCAAATTTTACTAGGAAAAGAGGCCTTGTGGACCCTCGGCCTAGTGGGCCCTCGGCCTCGATGGAAAATAGTCGGCCTCGCGGATATATAAGAAAGTACCCCTTTATTTATTCCATATATCTTTTAAACCCCAACTTTTCGGCTCGCGCTACGCGCTCGCGGATACTAAATCATAATGCACAAATAACTCCAATTTGAGCTCAAAAATTTTCGGCTCGCGCTTCGCGCTCGCACATAGGCCCACCAATTTAGGAGGGTATATTATGCACAATTATTTTAACTAAAAATTTTCAGCTCACGCTTCGCGTTCGCGGATACTAAATTGGGTCTATAATACACAATTATCTGGAAAAAAAATACTAGAAAGTACCCCTTTATTTATTGCATATATCTTTTAAAACCCCAAATTTTTTGCCCGCGCTTCGCGCTCGCAGATACCAATCTAGTAGGGTATATAATATAATACACAATTAACTCAAAATGTTAACTCCAATTTCTCAGTTCGCGCTTTGCGCTCGCGGATACTATATAGGGTCTATATACCATTCTTTATGTTAGAAAGTGCCTCTTTATTTATTCTATATATCTTTTTAAACCCCAAATTTTCGGCTCGCGCTTCGCGCTCGCAGATACCAATCTAGTAGTGTATATAATATAAAACACAATTAACTCAAAATTTACAGCTCGCGCTTCGCACTCGTGGTTACTAAATAGGGTCTACAATACACAATTATCTACGATTTTCAATACTAGAAAGTACCCCTTTACTTATTTCATATATCTTTTAAAACCCAACATTTTCGGCTCGCGCTTTGCGCTCGCGGATACTATATAGGGTCTATAATACACAATCATCTACAATTCTTAATGTTAGAAAGTGCCCCTTTATTTATTCTTTATATCTTTAAAAACCCCAAATTTTCGACTCGCGCTTCGAGCTCGCGGATACTAAATAGGGTCTATAATACACAATTATCTACGATTTTTAATATAGGTTTTCCCGGCCGATTTCATAGATTTACCATCTGTTTTCATATCATGTGTATTCAAATTCGTGTGTTTGGTGCTGCAGACTGACAATAAGTCAAACAATTTCGTGATCATGCTTTCAAACTCATTTTTAGGCACCCAAATTAATACTTTCGAAGTTCAAATTCGGATAATAATCATTCAATTTCATTATTAATGCATTCACATTAGTGTGATAGCAGGGTAAGCTCTTTAAAAACACTTTCAATTTCGTTTTCAAGTTATCGATTTCCATGATTCAGCAATCAATTCCGTTATATATACATGTACACATATTTAAGGATAAGGATAAGGAGTAGGTTATCTTGACCATTTTATCAATGAATGTGATTTTATCAATATTGCGATTATCGTCTTCATTTTTTTAATTTCAACACCTCTCTTTTACTCCAAAGTCATTTGATCCTCAAAAATAAATCATCGTCATTATTAATTTATTGTATTTGTGAAAATAAATTTTAATTATCATGATTCTTATGTTTAGTTGTCTTCATTGCCAATCTTTATTTTCCTTGTTATAATTGCAATGTTTTTTTTTATGGGTTTTATTTTACATCTTTGTTCACAACAAGGCATGATTATTATAAACTTTTCTTAATTAATGATATGTTTTGACATTCAATTAAAAATATAAGCGTTTTGCTAATTATGATATGTTTTGACATTCAATTAAAAAATACTGAGAGCAATGTACATTTCAATAGGACTTTACAAGTCTAATTTGAATGCTCTATCATGAACTTGTTTGTCTAATAACGAATTTGAAATTACGGAATGAGAGGGCGACAGGATGTAAACGAATTTTGAATAAAACATTGCACAGAAACACTATACCTTATTATAGTGAACTAGAATGCACAAATATGAAATCGGTCACCATCAATCGAATGATGAATACGATTTTGAATCAAACTATTTCGATGCATCGGCATATTTTAACGCGAAATGAATGTCTCTAACATGAAATTTTACTACATAAAGCAATGAATGGACCGGAAAACCTATACTAGAAAGTACCCCTTTACTTATTCCATATATCTTTTAAAACCCAAAATTTTCGGCTCGCGCTTCGCGCTCGCTGACATGTCTGAATACCATAAATGCACAAATAACTCAATTTTTACCTCAAAATTTTTCAGCTTCGCCGTATTCTAAATAAGGTCTATAATACACAATTTTCTAATTGAAAAAAAAAAAAAACGGTAGAAAAGTTCCCTTTATTAATATCCATATATCTTTTAAAACCCAAATTTTCGGCTCGCGCTCGCGGATACTAAATCATATGCACAATAACTCCAATTTTGAGCTCAAAATTTTCCGCGCTTCGCGCTCGCAGATACCAATTATAGGGTATATAATGCACAATTAACATGAATTTTTACCTCAAAGTTTTATCTCATGGTGGCAATTTAGAATACATATTTAAACCACTAAATTTGGGTTTAAGATATACCGAATTTTTATTATTTTATTATTTTTTTTGCTAGTATATTATTTTGTTTTCATAGGAGTAAATTAAAATTGTTTAAATTCCTCGTTTTAGGTCAGTATAGGCCATATATATCTCGGGTAGTTAACTCGCGTCTTCCCGCTCGTTTGCTCGCTCCGCTCGCAAGATATTTTTTCAAAGTTGGCCCACCCCCCGCCCCCCCCCCTCTGGAAATGCTGGATCCGCGCCTGGTGCGTGTAGTACCATGGAGCTACAAGTAAGTAAGCCTATGGTATGTCACATAATTATTGTCATTAGTTTTACAATGCCTAATTACAGCGGGCAACGTTCACAGACGTTCACACGGAACCGGTTCAGAAATGACACCCCCCCAACCCCCGAGCAAACATGACGACTTTGGCTTAAAACAATCTATATTCGAAGTTTTTTCTAAAAAAAAAAACTAATAATTTTAAATACGAGCCACAACCGACCCTCGAACCACATTTTCCCCCCTTACTTTACGTATAGAAAGCATTCAGATATACCTTAGGCTGTTCGAGATTTGTGTTTTAGCTCCTCCATCACGATATCATATCGAACGGGAAATTATAATTTTTTCGCTCGATCAAAAAGCATCTTGCAAAGGCAGTCAATACTAAAACTCAGGCTTCGAAAGAATTTCGTTGCACCATCAAGTAATGTGTATATATCGAACCTAATGTATAATATGATTACTAGGACAACACGAGGGACGGGGGGACAACTTTCTTTACAAATTGGACTTTGTTAGACATTTTTTATCCCGACAAATTTCTTACGCCAATCAGATGCAAGATTTCAATTACAGGATCTATAATGTTTGTCGGATAATAACACGTCAAGTAAGTCTCTATCGATGAAAACAGATCCCTTTCTCGAGTTAGGACCATAGCCTCATAATTAACAGACCAATAGTTGTTGTCCAACACATTGTCAACGAGTGTAAGGATTTTTTATGTTAAAAGAAAATGAATTTGTAATCTTATATAACTATAGGCCTATCCCATACATTCTGCTGATGCCCTCTGTAAAGGTTTAAGATTAAATTTGGCGCCCCTATAGTTTAACTCAATTTTCGGCCGTTCAATACATGCATATTTAGTCAATTTTATGCTCCCTTGTTTAAGATATCAATGTTTCTGCCTTTAGTTTCAGGATCAATGTGAAATGTTAAAAATACATATTGTAATAAAGGTGTAATTTGCGTAAAATATATTGATGAGATCTCATAATATATAATATTCTCGTTAGTGGAGAACAAAAGCGAGCGCGAAGCGCGAGCGAAAATTTGCAATGTAAAATAAACCAGAGAGAGCATAGGAATTTATATAATTTTCGCTCTATCTAGATAGAGAATTCATTTTATTTGATTTGATTTATTTTTTTACCAACAACATCAAAAACAGACAATACATTTCATAGAGCATAGAGTAACATGTTGGACTTGGTAAAAGGAGTCAGGATAATAGCTACAAGTGCTAGTACGAGCCTACACCCTTACATCAAATTTGTAGATAAACCCTACTTTTCACAAATAAAGAAAGCAATGATAATAGTAAATCAATAAATTTAGGTGTGTCACAACATATGATACAAGTAATAGCAAATGTTAAACAAGATAAACTTGCATTTAAATGTAGTAATTTGACCAAAGTAGCTCTCATTCAGGTTAGATCATGTAATCAAAGTGTGTCTGTAGACGAGAGAATTCTTGAAAAATTTCCTCGATTTGATTTGTCTAAATACTTGATGGGGTAACCTATTCTCAAAATCTCAACTACCACCAAAACGAGAGTGAAAATTGACCTGTCGTTGTCCTACATTTTCGTAGACTGTGAGTGTTTATCTTCTTTTGTCTTGTATGGACAACTCCCCTAATATATGCCATAAATTAATAGAGTGCGGTAAGCTGATTAAATACATAAAAAGCGATGTGACAAGGGATCAAATCTAACAAAAGTATCTGCAGTGCTAAATCATGCGATATTATACACATTTAAGGATCGCTAAACTTCACGGACATAGAGACTCGAATGAGCTTTCTCATTCACCTTAACGATAAATTGCACGGATCTTGCCATTGTATCTGTCTAAGGTGGGTTATAAAATATCGTTATGTTGGATATTTAAGTGTCTTCCCTAGCAAAACTTCTATTTCCTTAAGTTAATGATTGAGGCTGTATTATAAGCTATTCATAAATAATAATAAGTTGGGCCTGGTGTAAAATCGTGACCGCAATCGAGAAGTATATGACCACTTCTCCTTCCAGTATACATTGCAATTGAACTGACGCAATATGGATATTTCAGAGAAAAAATGTCTATCAATATTATTCCGGACAAAAGTGTCAACGGTCAACCTCTTGCCAGTTTCCTTTTCATGCTATTTTCCAGATACCGATGTGATATTATTTTTTTCTCCATACTACTAACAACATGAAATATTGGTTTCATGAATTGATTGTAAGCTTATTAGCTCACACCAATCCTGCTACCTTTTGTATTATTTAATTGATTCACTTCACTTGCGTCATCAATTTTCAGTTTGCCAGACTGGACAAAGATATGAAAGAGATTGGAATTATATCGGAAAACCAGTTCCGGAAAATGAAATAATTAGTGACCGAGGCTAATCGTTAGTATATAGGACAAAAATAATGTGTAGAGATCCCATGACTGATCTTGTGGATACGTACCACATTATTGCCTTCCTTGTCTGAACCAGGTTTGACCACATTAGAAACAAATTGATATTCTATTACTAAGGTAGTTGAAACCACTGGATGAGCGTAATCCTCAGATCTCCACTAAGTTTGCAGTTCCCGAATAGTACATCATGATTAATGAGTGTGCGAATAGCTTTTCTAAAATCTATAAAAATGCCACTTGTCCATTCCCTTCATCTATAGCTTATGTTGCATTTTTAATATGATGTTTAAGCGATAATTTGTACATATTATATTTCTTCCGAAACCGTACCTGATTGGTCATATAATTGAATTGTTAGTTTTACTAGACAATTTGTATTTATCTACCGTTATTACTACTTTCAAGATTTTACTATATTACCAGGTATGCACAGATATAGGCCTATAGTATTCCTGGGTTCATCCTTTCATGACCCTTTTTATTAAAGGGTGGGGTGACTTTTGCATTTTCATTTCAGATCTGGAACACCACCAGTTTTACTAAGGAGTAGTTCATAATCGTACTCATGGGTGCAATATGCATAGGACAGCACTATCTTGTAAGTAGTTCACTGTGTGAATCATCACTGGCGCCATGTCCTTTTTTATCGTCTAGTAGCACGAAAAATTTGACTTTTAATTTCCTGCTGTAATTGGTTTCCAAAATAAAGATTGTTTTGCTATTCTGCCAAAATAGTCACTGTATGTAGTATATACTCGTTTGAGCATAGCTACAGCTAATTGTGTCCAATTATTAAACATTAAGAAATATTAAATTCATCTTATGTCAATTCACAATAGAATGTTGTTGTGTATCTGCCATAAACCTGCTTTGTAAGACCATCTACTCAAATTATTATATTAAAGGATGAGGCTTTCACTTGAACTTTTCTTACAGTAATCAAGACGACTATTGGTATATACGACTAACATCTCCAAGAATATTATATTTGTCAATTAAGTTTAATCTTGAGAAGTTATACTAGAACTTCGAAAGATTTTTATCTGAAGTGGTTTAATCTCTGTAATGAAGCAAAGAAGAACTGATGAAAATGCCAAAAGATAAAGGTGAAACCAGGAAATGATGGCCTTACAGTGAAAGTTTATGAAACCATTCTGGTCCCTGGTCTCAAAAATTTATGATAGATTCTTTCAAGCCAGCATATGAAGATCAATCTATGTTCTTCACAAAGGCAAGGGTGATAAAATTGATCCCCAGAGCCCAACAAAGAAAACACCCAATTGAATAACTGGAGACAATTACCCTGATAAATGTTATGCAAAAATTCCTCTCCAATGCTTAGCCAAGAGAATCTCTAAAGTATAGGATCTGATCAACTGTCAACAGAAGCCTTTATAAGTAGATACATTGGTGAGGGATTCGATTAATATCAGACTGTAATGTTTTATGCAATGAAAAAGGAAAGAATGTTCAAGAGACGATTAATCGTATATGGCATTAGATCTTAACAAAGGGCGATCGATACATTAAAGGAGGACTCCGAGGCACTGAAATTGGAAAAAGTTGTAAAGTACGATAAATATTAACAAGGGCACAACTCTCTCAGAAAATTTCATCAAATCGGATGAAAAATATTAAAAAACAAAGTTATTGCATTTTTTTAGGTAGTTGAATTTTTTTCGTAAAAACAGTTCTTGGCATTGTCTCATTTCTCATTTGAAATATTTGAATATCAAATGAGCAAAATTGGATGATGTCAATGTCCCCCTACTTCTTGTGATTTTATTATATGAATCTATTTTTCTCTTTTTCATATATATGCGTGATCAGAAAAACCTTTCCCACCATACTGAGCAATAGGTAAAAGACACGCTAGTGACCTTAACATGTGCCACGAAGGACTTAATCCCTAGTGATCTTACTTATGTCCTTGGGGAGAAAATCTTGATAATTGGTATTCATACCCTAAATACAAGAGAAAAAGTGGGATCTGAGATTCATCATACAGTTTGCCAAATTTCGGAAGATGCGCAATACAAGAACACGTTTACTCTATAAAAATATTATAAAAATATCTTAAAGTAAAATATCAATATTATTTCTTTGCGCTACTTGTGACCTCGATTTTGCAATGATAATTTCTCTGTAGTGCATGCTTTTAATATCGCAGTTCCTTTTATGATTTTTCTATAATAATGTCAAATCTCTCAGCCTCGGGGGAGTCTACCATTAAGACTGTCCATTTCATTTGCCTTTTCCAATGTTTGGAAGCTTATAACTTGGGTCTTCCATTATTCAGTGGTGCTAAAAACAGTCTATTAAGGATATCAGTAGTTGTGTTCTTGATAAACGATTCACCACAGGATATAAAAGTAAGCAGAGGAGTCTAGACAAAGCGTACCCTTCGCGCCTGTCTTACTATTTATTGTTAGATTATGAGGATGTATATTTGTGATTATTATGACCGTGCCAGAATAAAATTCATGTCATATTAAGAGGTTTAACAAGAGTGTTGTGAGATATTAATGGGTATATAATAAAATACACTGCATATGCAGATGACATTAACAATAGTATGTAAAAACAAGCAAGGATCATATTGCTGAAGTAATATGTTTTTGATTAGATACTGCTCTCGATGCGTACAACTTTTCTAAAATGATACTGAGCGTATATCTGGCTCTTAATAGCAGTAGTAAAGTATCATAACTGAAGAGTCATAGCTAGATTTTGAAGCAGAATAAAGAATTTACATACTAGAGAGTAAGGTAAAAGACCAGTGATTTGCTATATGAGCTTCTTTATTGGCCTAGAGAACGGGAATGAAAGTCTTATAAGGCACTTTCTTTCTCATATGATGTGGAGAACATGCATACAGAACTAAGGTTATACCTTTTTTGCATCGAATTTATACAGAACTACTGATAATCGCTGCAAGTCTCTCAGATCTAAGATCATTGGACAAAAGGACAGGAGGACTTAACATTATTTTTGAGGGATCCCAAATGGCCCCAAAACCAAGCAAGATTTTGAAAATCGATGTTAACAAGATGTACCAACTCAAATAATAATATATACACACTGCATTTGCCACATTGCCCTTTGCTAAAAGAAGCTTAGAGAACGTCATATACATAGCGTATCAAATTGATAGTGGAATGGCCCAGACAATTGCTCGATGCAAATATGTTCGCCTGAATATTTCAAGAGCGGGGGAGTATTAAAAAATCCACAAAACAATTCTTCAACATCTGATAACACTCAACGAGCATGTGAAAATGGAGTTTTCCATGGAGAATTATTTTACAGAAATTCAGACTCACTAGTGTTGCGTGAGACTAATTGAGTTTGAGAGATTCTTTATCAGTTCACATTATGGTGCGAAAATCATATTTGTCAGAACTGAGTGGAGCAGCTGAGAAAATAAACTATAATCACAAAGAGAACATTGAGGAATATTCCTCCATTATATTTGATGATTTACATGTGAAAGCAATGCGAGAAGTGTTAAAGACAGATATTCTTATTTAACGCCTTGGTTCATGCTAACGATACAACAAGTTGAAATAAATATATAAAAGCAAAAACGGATTTCTGTAAATAAGAAACAAGTATATTCTGTAATTGAAATAATCAGTGCAGTTTTTACTGTAGGGTCCTCTTATATGATAGTCAGGACTGTCCAATATTGTATCAATGTATATATGATTGGATGATGGAAATTTTTTTACATTTCAAATTGGAGATAATAGAATTATACGGATCGTTTCAATAATAGTTAATTCAGAATACAATAAAGACATGAGGCGATATACCAATCAGAATTGAATGAGAAAAAATCTCGAATTGTAATTCCATCCAGTGATATGCAAATGTTTTTGGATAAAGATGATGAAGAGATAGGCAGGTACAACGAAGGTAATGTGGCCTCTGAGATTATATGACCCTGAAGCACTCACACTCCAGGTATAGTTACACTGAGACACAAATTCATAATATCCGAAAGTTCATAAAAACTAGTACCCAATTAGTTCGAACAATATATTTCTAGTAAATCTGAATTTAGATATTCAAGGGAGGACTGGTCCTCACAATATAATTTTATACCCTTCCATTATAAAAGATGCACCATATAAGTAGTACAAGTATGTAAACAAATTGAAGGTGCAGTTTTCATATTTCAAAATTATTATAATCATAATCACAGAATTTTGCACCTTTTTGTCTATTCAAATTAATAACACCGTTCATTTGTTTCCATGAATGTTAGTACGAATGTTATAAGTCTCAAAGCTGACGACAGGAGTTTGCTTGGATGTTTGTAGAATTGGCCGAGCAAAATTTAATGTTAAGTCTGAAGACTTTTAGTAGGGGATAGAGAGTTGATAGATATTGGAGTTTCTATTACTTGTGACTGTATGAAAGGCCCCCACAAATATCTTCCATCTGCTCACTACCATTTTGGTGTGCGAGTGCGTGACTTAATGAGTTATAAAATGATTACATGTATACTTATAATAAGTAAAAAAATGTGTAAAAAAAAACACACACTAAAACTCTACAATTTTAATGGTTGGAAGACTACGCGATATCTTTCAAATTTAATACGAAACAAATTGAACTTAACATTGACCAAACTGAAGAATTAATTGAAAGGATTATGCGTGCATTATATAATAAAATCGGACCCCTGATTATGAGAAAAACACATATTATTGATTACCATTATTGACGTAACAACTATGATAAAGAGATGAACACATTTGTTTTTACCCACTCTTCATGTATTGTCTACTTATAGGTTTTGATATTATTGTGTTATTATTTTCTACAATTAGCTTTAGTAAATGCCTGTGATTATTATGTGATTAATGTTTGAACATTACAATAATTATCTGATGCAATAAAAAGTTTCAAAAGATTAAAAAAAAAAAAGACAGTCCACTTCACGCACTTTTTGAAGATCTATTTTTCGAACACTTCATACTAAATAAATCATCTGATTACAGCCCATGTTTTTCCTGAGTTATGATTTCTATAGTTATTTTCCTGTGATATATCAAGTAGTACAATAGTAAGTTTTCGTTTTCATTTTCTTAGTAGGAGTCCGTCAAATACGTTTCCTATACTTTTTGTATAATATCCCACAAGATGGTACTACTCTCCGAATGTATTAGGATTTAACCACTTGTGAGATAATCCAACCTGTGCATATTACTTGTAGAATTAGCATTCAATGGATTCGCGTATGGGATATCCCAATGGCTTATATAGTCAACCCTCCAATAGGTTTAAATAGAATTGCAATTTTGTTTGTTACCCACCAATCATGTTGTTAATGCTCTAATTCCGCTTACACTTTCGAAATAGCTTTCAGGAAATATTGTATTTGGTAGTAACCCCTCTAATATTAAAGTATTGAGAAGTGGACACACCCTATCATTTGAAGCTCTGTCTAGGCATCCCTAAGGTTTAAGATCAAATTTGGCGCCCTCACCTAATATACTTAATAAGTAGTCCGAATTGACATCCCTCTCCGCTTCTTATGTTTAACATTCCGATTTGGACTAGATACCTCTAAAATGTCTGTGCGAAAGGTTATCGATGTACACTGCCCCTGAGGTTAAGTTCGCATTCTTGCCTAAATTTAAGGAGGTTATGGAGCCCCTCACTACCACATAAAACAGTATCAAGTCTGATCTCAGATCCCATCAAATGTCCATATTTGTTCAGACATCTATATCAAAAGTCGAATCTTGGTGCCCCTATGTTTGAGGTAAATTTGGCCGCCCCTACGGTTTAGGTCGATTTGGCCCCCCTCTAAGTTTAAATTCGATTTAGCGACCCCTTAAATTCAAGCCGATTCTACGCCCCTAAGTTTAAGCTTAATATGTTCCCCTTACCTTTAAGCTCATTTGGCACCCCCGTAGATTAAGTCGATTTTGGCG
>CALNVZ010002710.1:205172-224942 GCA_940671915.1 Paracentrotus lividus
AAATCGGTAATTTTGAAACGCAAATCGAAATTTTGAGTTTAGAGCCATTATATAATGTTGCAATGACGATAGTAATACATGAGGTATGAAATCGCATCTACAACTCATACTCTATCCAACTCTGAAAAGATAAATTGGGGGTTGCCGTTGATCCTGAAGAATTATTCAGGATTTTGTGTAGGCATGTTTTTGGCAAAAAATGGCATATTTTGACAAAATTGACAAAATTGCATGCGCGTAGTTCCAAATTGAACAGACGATCATTTCATTATAAATAGTCTAAACATAGTTTTAATGGTGTCAAACTGTTGTGAATATTATCAAGATTCCTTTAAGAGCAAAAAATCGACGATGCTGAAGCTGCATTCTTCGCCTACGCGCATTAATGCGCGGCAAATGTGTGCGCGGCAATTTTTCTTGAAATGCTTAAAATGACCTGAAACGTACTCTACTTTCAGCCATAAAGTAATTTGAACATTTTAAATTTTGCGGGCGCGTAATTCCTTAATGCGCGTACTTACGACGCCCGCATTATGTTCTAAAATATGCGCTTCAATTTTAAGTTTATGTGTACTAAATTGATTAATCATGATTATTAGTTATGAAGTTATGATTGATAATGTGATTTTACAAAATGGCGTCTAGATGACGTCACATTATGCTAAATAAAGCTAGAAAAGATTTCAGTGCTCAGATTTCATGATGATCTATCATTGCTGAAAATTTGAAATGTTTTAATGCATTATTTTTGGAGTTATCGTGTCTACAAAGAATGTACAGGAGAATAAAAAAAAAAAAAAAGAAAATTCGGACAACTACAAGAGCGTATGTGATATGTACATACGTACATACCACCTAAAAAAAAAGAAGATTCTGACAATAACAAGAGGTGATATGTACATACGTACATACCACCTAAAAAAAAAGAAGAATTGGACAATAACAAGAGGTGATATGTACATACGTACATACCACCTAATGATATGTACATACGTACACACCACCTAATGAGATGGCTTGTCCAACGCAAAATACATGTACATTTCAAATGTGATGAAATGACATGCCTTCTTTAATCGCTGATTTAGACCGAAATGCCGGTGTCACCGGACCAATTGTCCCCTAGGACCCGCTGTCTTAGCGGACACGTGGTCCCTATCGGCAGCAGGACCACGTGTCCATGGAACACATGGTCCTGATTTCGTTCCAAATTGTCGCACGGACCAGAGCGTCCACACTCGGACCCGTTGTCCCCCTCAAATTGCAGCGTGACCAGAGAGTAGTCTGCAAGCACAGACTCAATTTGACACTTTTAGCCTCCAGTGCCCTGTAACACAAAGATCGAGATACAATTAATTGTAAATATCAATCGTATCTCAGCCCGCAGAAAATCAATCGTATCTAACAATTAATTGTAACTTACCGTAACACAAACAAATGAAAAATCAATCATAACTTACGATTGATTTTAATTGTAAAAACACCTTTAAAAGGGCTGAATGCGCTAGACTAGAACAAATATGACGTCACCCGCACAAAACTGGAGGTATTGATAAACATGGCCAAAACAGTAAGTACCTTTTAAATTATCCTTAAAATTTCATTGATTCCGCTCTAGTTATGAAATGTCGTGCACCATAATGTTATATTTAGTAGTTTTCTGACATTTTGAGAGTCTTTGCTGTAGTTTGAGAGCAAAACTATAGCACAGGTTGATCTTGAAATTTTGAGTTAGATTTTATCGTCGGCGCGGTTTAGGCTGCAGCTGTGGGTTGTTGCAGCCTGCAGGCTGGAGGCTATATCTCTGCTTTGCCTCCCCAGAGCTTAGGGGCACAATCGCGTGAAATTTCGGACAAAGTTGCATGGGTCATGACACAATCGTTACCACTTTTTAGCTGCTAAAATTTGTAATTTTACCTCCATCAGTAATGACAGTCCATTCAATAATAATCTTAATCTTAATCTTATATCTCAATCTTATTTCATACCTATATTTAGGCTGCAAAACCATGAAATGTGAATTTAATATAGAGTCTGAGTCCTGACCAATTTCATTTCAATTTTAGAAAATGAAAGAGCTGCTGACTTGAATGTTCCTTTCACTGTGCTTGCTGTTTTGTGATTTCCTTTTTTTCTCTCTTGTTTCCTTGGTTTTTATTGTGCCTAATTTTATATTCAAATCCATGTCATGAGTTTCTGATTAACTTCAGAGGGGGGGGGGGGGGGTAGGCCAGGCTGGCAGGCAGGGCCAGCCGGGTATGGCCTTGCAAAGTAACGGTAGATAGGACCCTAACTATTTAATTTTTTTATTGTTATGTCATGATATTTGGGCTTAGTGGAAATGGGGCGCGGCGCGTGATATGGGCGCGTAAAAAAAAAAATTTTTCGCCAAAACCGCACAGAAGCCTCATAAAACTAAAACGATTATAGAATCTATTTAGGGCCTATAATCAATCAACCCCACAAAAAATAACCCCATAATAAACAGGAATATTCTAACGTTACTCGTTAGTAGTACTAGATCTAGGCGCAGGGCTGTGTAAAGCTTGGAGTCTGTTATGTATTTCTTCTCCTTCGGGGAATGCGGGGGGAGGGGGGGGGGGGACCTACTGAGTTATTAGGAGGCCTGAAGCGGGTTGGATGTCTGGATAACAGCCACGTAAAATAGTTTAGAGCATGTTACAAATGTTATATTGAACAAAGATTGATGATGATAAGTACTATAGATCTAGTATTCAAACATTTTTAGCTATAGTAGAGTACCTTAGGGGAAAAATGTTTACACGCCGGACAAAAGCATGAAATTTTCAACAAAGCATCTTTAAAATATACTTTTTAAATTTAGTCTCTGCTCCAAAAAATTAATCCCAGGAAAGGCGAGAAATAAGGTCTTATATTCATTAATTTCAGAATGCCATCTATATTGCAAAATGTCTGAAGTCATAGACTACATTAGCAGGGTAGTCACCCGATTTCCTTAATGCTCGCATCTGATTGGTCAAAAGTTGGTGTTTATCCTGATACCATGGCCACAGCTAGTAGGAGTCAGAGTGCAGTGAAAGTACTTTGGGGTAACTATTTTCACTCATCCCAGGGTCAATTTACCACATTCCAGACTTTTTCCTCAAATTCATGTAAGTAAATACTAATAGTAATCTTTTTGAAAATTACTTGAATTGTGTGAATTATTGTATTGCTGACATTTAGTAATTTGCCAAGACAATAAGCCCTAGGCCAGTCCCATACATGTAAAATGGTGTTAGTTAGGAAGGATATTAACAATTTAAATCTGCGTACAAACTGATTATAGACTCTAATACCATACATAATTGTAATCATAAACATAATATAATTGTATTATCTTTACCCATATGAAGCTATGTTATATTCCCTGTTTAGATCCAGATTTAGTTAGACCCTACTTTAAAAAAACCGGTAGATCTCTAAATCAGAAGTTGCTATTTGAGCTAGTCTACATCACAAGACCCTAATTGCAAAAGTTCTGTTTGGGCAAAAAAGTGTGCTAAATCTCTATTTCAGATGAATCTTTATTTCATTTTCCAGTTAAATTTTTAATAAAGGCCAAAATGATATGTTCATGTTTTAATATCATGAAACAATGCACATAATAGACTATAAATTGAAGACTTTAGACTAGAGTCAGCCAAGAGGCAATTTTTAGGACATGATAATTGTTGATAAGTTTGATATGTCAATGTTACTTTTAACTACGTGTAGCCCAGATCTAAGTGTTTGTGTGTAATTGAACCCCCCCTTTTTTTTTAGCTATTCCATATCATGATGAGAATAAAGACTTTAATAAAGTAAAATAAATTTTTCCTCCTCAATAAAGTAGATATCAACCATTTTTTTTTTTTTTTTTTTTTTTATCAAACTACTAGACCTAGATCTAGATCTAGATCGAGACTATTCTAAATTTTATTTTCTTAATGGCTTTTCATGTTCTATTCTAGATCCCTGATTCATGTGATGATTGCATCTGGCTTCTACTCTATGCCATGACAACAGCCAGGAACCAAGTATGCAGTGACACTTCATTTTGATGTCTTATCTGGATTCTGCAGTATACTATATGTTTTAATCATATTTTTCTTGTGAGTATATCATTTTACTACTCTTCTAAGAATTATTGTGACTTGTGTGAATGATGTTATTGCCAGGCAAATATGGGGCCCCATTTTATGAAGAGTTACTATTATAATTGCTTGGCCATCATTTTTTTTCCTTTCTGCATTTGAATGGCTGTGTAACATTAGCTTGGTAGTTACCATTGATGGCAAGCTGCTGTAATACTAACTCTTTATGCTAAGAGTTCCAGGACTAGATAAAGCAAGTCCAATAATTATAAAATAGTTTTGAATTTCAAATAATAATGAACGTCTATTATTTAGAGCATAGCAGATATTATTACAAACACAAAAAAGTGTCTAAGTGCTTAAAGAAAAAGGAAAAGATGGCAATACAATAAAATACCATTTTTCCTGATACTTCAAATATGAGAATTTCAATAGGATACAAAAAAAGTGCTAAATAATTTTAAGAAGTTAAGTTACTGTGTCAATTTGTTAATATCATGAAACCATGCTCATATAATGAACCAATTAAAGCCCTGAAAGTCAGCCCAGAGGCAATATCTACAAATTGTTGATAACTTTGATAGATCAGTGTTACTTTTTAACTAGATCTACATTTAAGTGTTGGAGTGTAATTTAACCTTTTTAGCTCACTCATATCATGATGAGATTGTGAGTTAAAGAAATTATTTACAATTAACTATTAAAAAAAAAAAAATCCACTCCTCTTGAATCAAAGTGGGCCGAGATCTAGATCTAGACTATTCTAAATTTTATTTTCTTAATGGCTTTTCATGTTCTATTCTAGATCCCTGATTCCTGTGATGATTGCATCTGGCCTCTACTCCATGCCATGACAACAGCCAGGAACCAAGTATGCATTGACACTTCATTTTGATGTCTTATCTGGATTCTGCAGTATTCTATACATTTTCATCATTATTTTCTTGTGAGTATATTTCTACTACACTTCTAAGAATTATTGTGACTTGTTTGAATGATGTTATTGCCAGGCGAATATGGGGCCCCATTGTATGAAGAGTTACTATTATAATTGCTTGGCCATCATTTTTTCCCCTTTCTGCATTTGAATGGCTGTGTAACATTAGCTTGGTAGTTACCATTGATGGCAAGCTGCTGTAATAATAACTCTGTATGCTAAGAGTTCCAGGACTAGATAAAGCAAGTCCAATAATTATAAAATAGTTTGAATTGATAATAATTATGAACGTTTATTATATAGCCCATATCACACACATAAGAAAATGTATATGTGCTAAAAATAGAAAAAAAGAAAGAAAAAAGATGTCAATATGACAGAAAGTATATTAGGGTTTACTAGGAGAGAATTGTGTATCTTAGATTCTCGAAGGGATACATCTTACTTTGAGGTTTTGTAGTTAAGTCAGGGCTTTTCCATATGTAAGTAGAATATTTTGTATTTGGTATGTGACAATCAGAAAGGATATCAAATCTTAAATCTGGAGAGTATTAAACCAATTTTGTTGAAAGTACAAATGGAATTAATGTCTCTTTTGCCCATTTACATTACTTTTAAAATTATTATGTTGTGCATATCCACCTTAAAACAATTATTTAATCTCTAATTACAATTTCTTTATGTTTCATGCAGGTCACCATGGGACTGGAAAACTTGTGTAATCTGCAAGAAAAAGACACAGAGAATCTCAATTGCCCCAAAAAAGGAGTATGTTCTAATGCGCACATTGTATATGCTTCATTCTTGGAAAATGTTGAAAAGTTCCAGAAAGTAGATTCATTACCAGTTGATGTGGAATACGGATCTGAAGGAACAGTAGAAGCATTCATGACAAACAACGCATCATGGCATCATTCATGTCATCAAAAGTTCAACAACACTAAACTTAAAAGAAATCTGGAGGGGAGAGAAAGCGTGGGCCAGTAGGAAGAAGAAGAAGACGCCAAGGAAATGAGAAGTACAAAGCGACAACAATCACCAACAGACTACAAGAGCATCTGCATCTTCTGTGAAAAAAAATGACAACCAGAAATTGCACAAATTTGAAACATTAGAAGCTGATCAGTCACTGAAGAGAATGCAGGTGATATGAAAGATGACAGACTCTTATCTAAAAATAACAGAAAGCGACGTGATTGCTCTTGAAGCAAAGTATCACCTACATTGTTTGACACGATACAGGAACAAACATCGAAGTCATCTCCGAGAGCAGGGTTCTTCAACCAAGGAGACAAAGGAAACAGAAATGCGCCATGCAAGAGCATTTGTTGAATTGGTCTCTCATATCGAAGCTGCTGTAGAGAATGGCAAATATATCTTCAAGTTGCTAGATCTTCATGAGCTGTATGAGCGGCGTCTAATACATTCTCTTGGACATACTGTGTCGATGAACAGGAGTCGGCTAAAAGCCAAGATTATCAATCACTTTGTGAAACCGGAGTGCAAGAACAGACAGATGGTAAAAATGTTCTTCTCGTGTTTCCAGAAGGCATGCAACAACTGCTGAAAGATGCTCTGAAAGAAGTGATTGTCAGGAGGATGCATTTCTTTTTGCAAAGGTTGCAAAGATTTGCAGAGAAGAAATGTTTGGGAAAAAGCATTTTACATTTTCAGGCAGCTTTCCCCAAAATTGTCAAAAAAATGCTCCCCAAACTTACCCTTCTTGTGTTCGATGATATTGTATGGATCCGAGTTGAAAACCCCAAATGATGAGGATGAGGATGACTCACAAGGTGTCGCACGATGGCCCAGCTGTTCCTGCACAATTCAAAGAAGAAGTCTCCAACACTGTCTGCACATTCATGCAAAGCGGCATTCACAGGATGGAGAACCTCCACTGCCAATTTACATCGGATTGAATATCCATCCTTAACCAGGAACAGACAACTCATCGATCAACTAGCCAGGTTTAGGCTTATGTATATCAATATTGTAGAGTTGTTCAGCTGGAGAGAAAATTGGCTGTCGCAATGTGCAGACAATTCAACAAGGAGCAAATTGTGTGCCATTAATGCTCAGGAGAGGCCTCTATACAATTGGAGCTCTTGATAACTTGACCATAACCCATCATCTACGACAGCTAAAGGGTCATTCCATGGGAGTGCTATCAGTGTCATTCAATTTCCAACACAAGCCAATCTCGGACAAATACGGGTATCACATTGTTTTCTTCCGGCAGATCCAAATGAAACACCCGAGCTGCTCGATTCTTACAGCATAGTCGAATCGGTCTATCTAAAACCATCAACTACCAGTGTTCCAAAGGTAACAATGACACCTGCAGATATGAAAGCTTCAGCAATCAAGAGAAACTTGAAGAAAAGTGGGATACAGCATGCTTCTAAGCTTCTTGACAGTGTTCCTCTTGAGAAAGTGATGTTATCTCTTATGGGCTGCCTATCATGCGTCTCAGCAACCAACTGAGCTTGATCCTCCAGCCTTGATTGCGCTTCTTCCTCTCTTCCAAGAAAAGTCAGACTCGCCTGCTATGATAAAGCATGACATGAACGTACTTAAGACGACCACTGAATACCTCAACCCAGGGCAAATACCTGTGCTGGCATGTGACTGTCCAATTTTTGCGAACTGTAAATATGTGCAATGGACCTGGCCTGAAACTCATGGAGAGGATAAAATTTTTAATCATGTTTGGGGGGTTCCATATAGAAAAGGCACTGTGGACAGCTTTTGGTGATATGCTCGACCAAAGTGGATGGACTGCAGCTTTGACTGATTCTGGTGTTGCATCGTCAGGCACCGCTAACTCCTTCATCAAAGCTGCCCATGTTACAAGAACTCGGCATGCCCACCAAGTAACAGCACTGGCTCTCTCACATCTACAGAAACAGGCATTTGACGAGTTTGCAGGAGAAGGTGGAGTCTCTGAAGACTATGGAGAAATGGAGACAGAACATGTGCAGCAAGAGCCCAACTTTCAGTTTTGGGACCTGGTGCTGAGAACCGAGATTCTGATTATGATTTTCATTAGAGCCCATCGTGAAAGAGACTTTAGCTTTTTTTGGAGTCACTTCAAAGTCTGATGTTCCTATTCTTTGCTCTAGATCACTATAAACTATTGTAGAGGGTCTCCTCCATGTGAGAGACATGCAGGCACTAACAGACGCTGCTGCAGAAGACATCAAAGGAACTGGACCGTCAACAAGACACAGAGGAGGTTCTCTGCCCTGCCTATAGATCAAGTGCATGAGAGGAAAATGCCAAGGTGAAAGGAAAGGGAGGGCCATCGGACTTACAGAGAACCGAGAGGCATTTCAGCGATGGATGCTGCTGGCCCGGAACAGGCAAGGCTCTCACAGAATTCGAGAGAGAATATCTCTCTGATAATGATGTTGAAGATCCATTACATTGCAAACACCATGAAGAATCTTTTGCAGCACAAGAGTCATTCAAATCGGACACCAATAGCTTAATTGCTACTATCAGAGACTATGGAAACCCGTTCAAGGAAGAACATGGAGATTTGCTTGTTCTGAATTCACGCGATTGCGTAGACCAGTCCATTGCCAAATCCATGCAATGTATCGAAGCTGTGGGACATAATCAGTATCAGTCATTCAAACAGGAAGTCTTTGTTGATAAGACCAGATCCATCCAGTCACCAATAAAGAAGAACTCCGTTCCACTGTTCAAGACCCCTAAGAAGTCGAAGAGGAGCCTAAAAGTGCTGAGAAAATTTATCTCTCCAAAGTGATGTTAGCTTTTTTGGTCGCATGTATATTGCAAACCAACTTCGAGAAGGTAACCCGGAAGTATTCTTCAGTCATGAGAATCAGGCATTTCCACCGACCATTTCTAACTCGGGGAGACTGAGATTAACTTCTTCGAAGTCGAAACTGCTCACATGCCTGGATACAAGTGGACAACAGGAATGCTCCTGCACAAGTTGACTGCAAGATCTTTGATGGTGCTGCTATTGTCCATGGGTTACCTGTACAACTGCATCAACATTTGATGACTATGCAAGAAATCTTTGAGCCTTCCTGATCCGTGAACTCCAAGGGAACTAAACGGCTAGACTTGGTTTGGGACCGATATTTGACCAGCAGCATAAAGGACTCTACTCGGCAAAAGCGTGGAAGTGGTGTCCGCAGGAAGGTAGTGCCACAGACAATAATGCCAAGCAACTGGAAAGATTTTCTCCAAAACAGCACTAACAAGGAAGAGCTATTTGCATTCCTGACACAGACAATGGCTGCAGAAGAGTGTCCACCAGACAAGGCCCTGTACATAACATCAGGTAATGAACATATAAATATTTGGGTTTTTTGTGGTTTATTTACAATGATTGTAAAAACAAAAGGACAAGACTCTAAGATAAGACTAAGATAAGATAAGATAAGATAATAAAATGATAGATTAAGACTTTGAAATAATAGACTAATGAATAATAAGATAGCGAACTAATCATACACAAAATAACAGAATAAGACTTAATGTCAATATAACTTTGGTTTGGATGGCAGCTGCATATTAGTATTATGAAATTAAAAATAACCTTGTGCTGTGAACAACTCAATCTGGATATCTTTAACCATTAAAAAAAAAAATATTAGATATATTTAGATATTATAAATTTAGTATGTTACAGTTACCAACATACCCTTTCTCTTTTATTATATCTCAGGGACTTCAGTGATTTCTAAAGGTGATTGTGAGTCAATGTCAGAATGCACGCATGAAGAAGCAGATACACGTATCGTGGTTCATCTCCAGCATGCAGTAGAGAGAGGGGCAAAGAAGATCCTTGTCAGAACAGTAGAAACAGATGTTGTCGTTATTCTGGTCGGGCAGCTTCCGTCGTTGCTACTTGACTACCCCAACATTGACATTTGGGTGGCATTTGGTATGGGGAAGAACTTTTGCCACTACAACATCAACTCCATTTGTAGAAATCTTGGAGAAGACAAGTCACGAGCTCTGCCACTCTTTCATGCATACACAGGCTGTGACACGACCTCGTGCTTTCTTGGAAAAGGGAAGAAAAGTGCATGGAAAGTCTGGAAATCTCATCCTGATCTGACACAAGCATTCCTTCACCTAGTGAATCATCCGTTACGAGAAGTTGATTCTTCATCCGCACACATACGTTGTCTTGAACGATTTACAATTCTAATGTATGATGTGACAAGCAATCTCATCTCGATAAATGAGGCACGTCGAGAACTCTTCTGCAAGAAAAGGAGAAATCTGGAGAATATCCCACCTACTCAGGTACTTATCCGTCTCAATATATTTTCTCTTTCAAAGACAGTAACAAGGAATTAACTGTGGAAAAGATCAAAGTTAACGATCTGTTGGTAATATAGAAAGTTATAGAAAGTTGATTAAAAGAAAAATTAATGAATAATATGTTTTTCTTGATAGTTGTGTATTTAAATGGTTCATAAACATTTAAATCCCAGTAAAAACTTACATAAAAGTAATTCGATCTTCATTTATTGAATTATGAATGTAACTTGTAACTTTTCTTTTCACCCTCACTTTACACCACACTCACACCACAAGCACCCACCACCCATACACACACCACACAACACACACCCACACACACACACAACACACACACACACACAAACACATACGCACACACTCATCTCCATGTACAATAGGCACTTTCACACAAAGTGTTTACACTTGACCCTACTTCTGCTGCCGTTCATGCCTTCTACCTGAGAATGTAGTGTAGAGGAAAGATGAACAAATTACTATGAGCTTTCAAATTATTTTCATGGTATTTTAGATAGAAATTTAGAAATGTCCAGTTCAAAGGATTGCTCTTCAATGTTGTAATGTTATCAACCTTTTTTAATCACTGAGAAACAGTTCCTTCCACAATTCAACTTTAAGACCATAACAATGATTTAGCTTTAATTTTGAATAACACTGACCAGTGTATTACAGGATTGTGCTCTAGGGGTAAACTCCTCCAGGTCTACAAGGGTACATAGTTCTATCAGGTGGTCGCCTACAGAAGGTGTTCCATGGTAATTTACTCTTTCCCACACTCGCACTAATTTTTGCCATTTTTGCTGTTCAGGGATTTTCCGTAGGAATCTTGCACTGTCCTGTGCCACTGGTGCATGTGCATGTCCTTAGGTGGTTCAGGCATGACCAGGTATTGCCTGTGTGCTATAGGTGTGCTATTGGCTCATCAGAACCTGATGAGAGATTTTTTTTTCAAATTTGTTATGCATTTCTTTGAGATGGCTGGTGAACCAGAAATGGTCTCAGATTGTGTGCAGAGCTACAAGGGATTCCGTGGAGTGGAGTAAACGATGGTCTTGATTTCAGTCTCTAACCGGCATGATTATGATCATAGAGAGGATATGGAGGGGTAATCCTCATTTGGTGT
The DNA here is from genome assembly GCA_940671915.1 of Paracentrotus lividus. Classification (NCBI taxonomy): domain Eukaryota; kingdom Metazoa; phylum Echinodermata; class Echinoidea; order Camarodonta; family Echinidae; genus Paracentrotus; species Paracentrotus lividus. The sequence goes on from CALNVZ010002710.1 coordinate 216,640, forward strand.
TAGCCAGCTTTGTCAGAATGTTATTCCTGGCTCCTAATTTTGCTTTGTCTTGGCAATGTGGTTCTTATTATGTAAGGGAACGGTCTAATGTCAAATCAAGGTAGATAGCATAGGACGGGTTGAGCAGTTAATGCAGATTTCCGTAGATTTTCTGGGACTCGAGGTGCAAGCAATGCGAGCTTTCATGGATGACCTGACTTTACTCAATAGATGAAGGCTCTTGAGCACATGGACCAGACTGATAAGCTGGTGTAGGATGAAGTTCAACCAAGGAAATCAAGGAGCCTGACACCAGGAACTTAAGGGCAGATGAAGGAACACGTTATACAGTGTAGCGGATGAGGCCATTCCAACAATATCAGATGCCTCTGTCAAGAGCTTGTGGTGCTAGTTCAATAAGGACCAGATTAATGAGTCCAGCGCAGGTGAATGATGGACTGAAATGTATTGACAGATATGACCTCCCAGGTAAAATTGAAGTTGTGGTGCCTGAATTTTGGGTTCTTCCACTGATGATTGCAACTGATGCGTACGAACAGAGAATATCTGTTAAACACGTTTTTCCATGCACAACAAACATTAGCATTACTGGACATTCCACAAAACTTTATTCTACCCTGATCGCTGTGCAGAGGAGAGGAGTTAAGAGGTTCAGAAAGCCAGCACGTTCTAAACATGGATAAGGAAGTTGGCCTCTTGTAGCAAGGAGCTTGGTTGTTCGAGAGGAATGAATTGAACCACAGTCCTTGTCCTGGAAAGACATAGAAGATGGAAACAGGAATACCCAAGCTAGTTCTTTCTACAAGCATCAATTATGTTCGTTCTGCCCCACACAACCTGAGGATGTGGGCCAAGCACGCTGAATGAGACCTGCCACAAATGGGAAAAGAGAGCTCAGGCATATTCTATCGATTCCATGTCTATCTGGAAGAAAGCTAGCACAATGAGATCTGGGAGTGCTTAGCAATGCCCTAGATAATTCTATCGACAGAGCAGACCAAACAAGAAAGGTAGAGTCAACAAGAAAGGTAGACTAAACAAAAGCTGACTCCTTCAATCTACGCATGAAACTGGCAGATGGTTTTAGACATGGAACAGCAGATGACATACCCCAGTAAAATTTTAAATACCAACATGCGGCCAGATATGGTAGTCTGCATGATCAATGGAGTCTAAGCTGGTATAGTCTCTGTGGACTGACTGTCCTTGGGAGGAGAATACAGAGATGGCCCTTATGAGAGGTATGGAAGGTAGAATTCTACCAAGTGGAGGCTGCAGAGAGTATGCTATGAATTAGCTCCACATTTCCTCTCAAGGATGGGAATAACCAATAGACTGTCATATTCCTCTCAATAGGATGGGAATAACCAACATGGCCAATAGACTGACATCTTCTCCTTAAGGATTGGAGTAACCAATAGACTGAAATCTTTCTCTCAATAGGATGGGAATAACCATAGACTGACATCTTCCTCTCAATAGCATGGGATAACCAATAGACTGACATCTTCCTCTTAAGGATGGAATAACCAAAGACTGACATCTTCCTCTTAAGGATGGAATAACCAATAGACTGACATCTTCCTATCCAGGACGGGAATTACCAATAGACTGGCATCTTCCTCTCAAGGATGGTAGCAACCAATAGACTGACATCTTCCTGTCAAGGATGGGAATAACCAAGACTGACATCTTCCTCTCAGATGGGAATAAGCCAATAGACTGATATCTTTCTCTCAATCAAGTCAATAGGATGGGAATAACCAATAGACTGACATCTTCCTCTAAATAGGATGGGAATAACCAATAGACTGACATCTTCCTCTCAATGGATGGGAATAACCAATAGACTGAACATCTTTCCTCTTAAGGATGGGAATAACTAATAGACTGACATCTTCCTCTAAAGGATGGGAATAACCAATAGACTGACATCTTCCTCTCCAGGACGGGAATTACCAATAGACTGGCATCTTCCTTTCAAGGACGGGAGCAACCAAACAGACTGACATCTTCCTATCCAGGACGGGAATTACCAATAGACTGGCATCTTCCTCTCAATGATGGTAGCAACCAATAGACTGACATCTTCCTGTCAAGGATCGGAATAACCAATAGACTGACATCTTCCTCTCAAGGATGGGAATAAGCAATAGACTGATATCTCTCTCAATCATGTCAATAGGATGGGAATAACCAATAGACTGACATCTTCCTCTAATAGGATGGGAGTAACCAATAGACTGACATCTTCCTCTTAAGGATGGAATAACCAATAGACTGACATCTTTCCTCTCAAGGATGGGAGCAACCAATAGACTGACATCTTCCTCTCAAGGATATGAAATAACCGATAGACTGACATCTTCCTATTCCAAGATGGAATAACCAATAGACTGACATCTCCTCTCAAGGAGGATAACCAATAGTACGCACCCTCCAGGATGGGTAACCATAGACGACATCTTCCTGTCAAGGATCGGAATAACAAAGTACACCCCAAGTAAAAGCAATAGACTGATACTCTCTCAATCATGTCAATAGGATGGGAATAACAAATAGACTGACATCTTCTCAAAATAGGATGGGAAGTAAAACAATAGACTGACATTCTTCCTCTCAATAGGATGGGAAAACCAATAGACTGACATCTTTCCTCTTAAGGATGGGAATACCAATAGACTGACATCTTCCTCTCAAGATGGGAGCAACCAATAGACCTGACATCTTCCTCTCAGGATGGAAATAACCGATATACTGACATCTTCCTATCCAAGATGGGAATAACCAATAGACTGACATCTTTCTCTCAAGGATGGGAATAACCAATAGACTGACATCTTCCTCTCCAGGATGGGGAATAACCAATAGACTGACATCTTCTGTCAAAGGACGGAATAACCATAGACTGACATCTTCCTCTCAAGGATGGGAATTAGCAATAGACTGATATCTCTCTCAATCATGTCAATGGCATGGGAATAACAATAGACTGACATCTCCTCTAAATAGGATGGGAGTAACCAATAGACTGACATCTTCCTCTCAATAGGATGGGAATAACAATAGACTGACATCTTCCTCTTAAGGATGGGAAAACCAATAGACTGACATCTTCCTCTCAAGGATGGGAGCAACCAATAGACTGACATCTTCCTCTCAAGGATGGGAATAACCAATAGACTGACATCTTCCTATCCAAGATGGGAATAACCAATAGACTGACATCTTCCTCTCAAGGATGGGAATAACCAATTGACTGACATCTTCCTCTCCAGGATGGAATAACCAATAGACTGACATCCTTCTCAAGGATGGGAATAACGACAAAGGGAAGCTGGCTAGGGACTTCATGGAGATCGCTTTATGTGACCATTTTGACAGTTCTCGTTTTAAGTCACGTGCAAAAACAAAGCAATACAAAAGAAAATTGCATAAAAATATATCAAATGAGCCTCAGATTAAATAATATTTCTTATTTTTACCATGATTTCAAAAAAGTTGGGAATGATAATCTGAATTATATTTGAATATCTGATATCTGGAAGTTGAAGACCTCTTGAGCTAATTTGATCAAGTACCAAGTTAGTTATAGCATGTAAGGTCGCAAACAATGATAATAATCAATTGACTGCAAAATAATTCGGCCATTACACGGGGAAAATGTGCATACAACCAGTAAGGAATGGACACATAAGCTCGAAAAGGGTCAATTTGGCGGCCATTTTGTCTAGCAAATTAGGCAGTGAAAACGTGAGAAATCGGCTTAGGAACTGGTCTTATCAGATTCAACACACTTGAATTATGTGAAATAGACCGGTTCCCAACTTTTACCTAAAGGTTGAAGAACTTTTGAGGTAATTTTGATAAAGTTGTAATCCCATTATAGCTATATTGGCCGCAAACATGCATAAATTTGCATAATTAATGAATTTAGAAACATTAAATTTATTGTTTTCTTACATTCTAATGCTTATTCTAGCAATTTAACGTGATATTTATTGTGAGTGAGAAATTAGGCCGCCGTTATGAAGGTAAAAAGTGGATACAACCAATAGAGTGGAGACATAAGATTAAAGAAATGGTCGATTGCTGGCCATTTTTGTTATGCAAATTAGGCGTTGAAACATGAGAAGTCGGCTTGGAAACCGGTCTTTTCAGATTCAGCACACTTGAATTATGTGAAATAGACCGGTTACCAACTTAACCTGAAAGTTGAAGAACGTTTGAGCTAATTTAGTAAAGTTATAGCCCCATATACTTTATAGCATATTATGGTCGCAAACATGCATAAATTTGATAATTAATGATTTAGAAACATTAAATTGATTGTTTTCTTAAAATCTGATGCTTATTCTAGCAATTTAACATGATATTATTGTGAGTGCGAAATTAGGAGGCCGTTATGAGGGTAAACATTGGATATAACCAGGGAGAGTGGAGACATAAGCTAAAAATGGTCAATTTGGCGGCCATTTTGTTTATGCAAATTAAGCGATGAAAACGTGTAAAATCGGCTTGGGAACCGGGCTTATCAGATTCAGCACACTTGAATTATGTAAAATAGACCGGTTCCCAACTTTTACCTAAAAATGCTTCTAAAAGTCATATTTGCCTAAATGGCTCTAGTCTAGTATTACCGTCACGATGGTACGTTTTAAACTTCCTCCCCATTTCGCTACAAGTATCCAGTTTCATCAGGTCACTAGTATTAAGAAAAATTTTAGCCGCGCTTCGCGCTCGCACAATATGGCCCTTTTGTATGGAATTCGTCATATTTATATAGATTTGCGTTTGTGATTTACGTCATTGTGGTCCGCTTTTAATCACCATTTAAATCCCTAGCCCTTCATCAATTTCGTGCTTACATGCAACGCATCAAATACCATGTTTCAGTTCAATATCATTAAGAAAATTTTATTTTTCGCGCTCGCATTATTCCAGCCCTATGATTCAACTATACTCATATACTAGTAATCATAATATGCATAATAATGTGCATGTGTGTATATCTATAGGCATGGCATCATGACGCCCCCCCCCCCTTTAATAAACCAGATAAAGCCCATTCCTGTTTCGCGTTCTCATTATTCTACAATAAATGTCCCATTTCATGTCACTATATTGAGACAATTTTCAGCTCGCGCTTCGCGCTCTCATAATGCTATGAATTTGATACTAATGTACTAGTCGATAGTATCATTTGAACGGAGCTGTAATTTGTCCATCAAAACGAGAAGCAAGCCATATAAAATCATGTGATAAGTCCATCAAGTAATGTGAATCAAACAAAATAATGTAAATTGATGTTTTGTTGTTCATTATCCTTATAATCTGCTTCCAGAAAGAACAAAATAGGCGAGCGGAAATTTGATGCATCGGAATGATCTGAAAACGTGACATTATGCATTCCTCAGGAACACCATGTAATAACTCCTTGGAAAATGATTCGAGCGCGAAGCGCGAGCGAAAATTTGCTCTATGTGATAGAGACCAGAAATTTAGGATCAATTTGGCCTCCATAATTTAAAGACTAATATGTTGCCCAGTAATTTTACATATGAAAAAAAGATGAGTATCTATCTATCTATCTATCTATCTATCTGTTTATCTATCTATCTATAATTTGCTTCCCTCCCTAAGTTAAAGCTCAATTTGGCGCCAACTAAGTATAGGATCATTTTGGTGCCCCCTAAATTTTAGATTGAATTGGCGCCATTACATGCATGATCTAAGACAATTTGATGTCCCTGGGTTTAAAATCAATGTGTGCCCCTTAGTTTCAGGTCAATTTAAAATGCAAAAAATAAATGTAACGTGTATTCAATAAATTTAAATATCTTGATGATTAGTATCCCATAATGTAATTCTGGTAAAAGGAAAAAACACAGGCGAGCGCGAAGCGCGAGCAAAATTTGATGTCTTTGGTTAGAAAACATGACATTGTATTCGTTCCTCAGGCATGTCAGGAATACAATATAATAACTCATTGGGGGAAAAAAAATGATGCCGAGAGAGTAGCGCAATCCAAAATTTTGCTATGTATATACAGACCAGGGGGAATTTAACATTTTAGAGACTATATTTCAAATGCCAAGTTGTTGCCCCTTAACTTCAGGTAAATTTGGCACACCTCCCTATGTTCAGGATAAAGTTGGAGCCCCTAAGTATAAGATAAATTTGACATCCCTATAGTAGAGTACCTTAAGGGCAAAAATGGCCAAAATGTTTACACGCCGGACAAAAGCATGAAATTTTCACCAAAAGCATCTTTAAAACATGCTTTTCAAATCTAGTCTCTGCTCCAAAAAAATTTTTACCGGAAAGGGTGAAAATCAGTGAATAATTCTAATTTATGCTAATTTATGCAAGAAAATAGACTTTTTGATATAAATCAATAAATAATGATCAAGGAGACCCTGAAATTTCACCAAAGCATCATTATAATATTATTCTTTATTCTATTACGTTTTCCCAGGAAAAGAATTGCAGGAAGAGCTTTAAATTCATTATATTATGCTAATTTATGCTAATTTATGCAAAAAAAATTATATTAATTTTGTAAATCACTCAATAATAACGGTGGAAGGATTACAATTTTCACCAAATCATAATTATAACAATATAACATTATAACATTATTCCCATTTAGTGTAGTCTGCTATAAAATAAAAATTAAGATAAAAAGTGATGTAAATCATATATATTGCTAATTTATGCAAATTTATGCAAGAAATCATGTTTTTTCTATGTTAAGCATTAAATAGTGATTGAAGACAAATTTAACTTGAAACCAAATCATTACTATTATATACATGAACATCTTTATATCTAAAATGTGTTCTGAAAAACATGATGATAAGAAGAGGATTATTATGCAAATTTCATGCTAAATTTATGCAAATTTATGCATAGTTTTGGAATTTTCCAGGTTAATCCCTCAGTAGTCAATGTGATGGCTAAATTTTGGTATAAATACTCCCAAATTATACAAAAGCATCTTCATATACTTTTCAAATCTAGCTTGACTCTCAAAAAAAAAAAAATCGACCGGAAAGGGTGAAATCAATGGATTGTGCTAATTTATGCTAATTTATGCAAGAAACTGACTTTTTGATGTAAATCATTAAATGATTGAAGATGGAATAACTTTAAACCAAAGCATTACTATTATAAACATGTACACCTTTTAAAACGAGTATGTGTTCTGAAAAAATTATAATAAAAGGAAGATATGTATTATGCAAATTTTATGTTAATTATATGCAAATTTATGCATAAAATCTAACTCTCCATGTTAATCGCTCAATAGTCAATGGTGACTAAGTTTGAGTGTAAATACTCTCAAATTATACATGCGTAAATGAAACAAAAAATATATTCAAATGCTTCCATTTTTTTTTTTTTTTTTTTTTACAAATTTTAATTTAATATATGCATCATTCTGTCAGTTTAAAAACTGTACCTAGGAAGGATACAGTTTGTCAAATATCTGCTTTTATAAATGCTGTCATCATACTATATGATCACAGTTAATTTTCTGTACATACATGGATGGAGGAAACAGTATTTAAAACATTAAAACTGCTACATATTATATGACATTGAACCTTCTGTAAGTCTGCTTCATGCTGTCATTATATTCCGTGTCAGTTTACCTTTTGCGTGCGAAATGTCTGCTTCATCTGTAACTTTTGTACCTCGCAGAAAAACAGTATATTAAATATATCATTTTGTCATTAACAGTAAACCTTTTGTATCTAGGAAAGAAACAGTGTATTAGATATGCCCGTTTATGTTGTCCTTACATAATATGAAAGTTAACCTTGTATACCTAGAAAGTATATTAAATACCTGCTTCATGCTGTCAGTTGCCTCCTGTACACCTCGGAAAGGACTGTGCTAGCATGCTAGATCTGCTTCTTTAATTATATATTAACCTTCAGTACCTACAAGCTGTGAGTAGGTAATACAATGTAGACTAGCTATATAACATTGTACATTGTTGATGAGGATATTATTTCTGACAACAGCACGAACAGAGTTCTGTGCACGCAATGAGGATTTAGTACATTTGCAGCGACCACTGCACCCAGCATCAGACTTGCAATTACACTTTATCAATTCCTGGCAAGCCTTCGCTGCCTCAGGGATGGTCATCCACACTGGTGCCCACTGTTCATGATCGTCCATCGTCCATCCCCATCCCTCTGGGTGGGTAGTGGCGGCTGCGCCTGGCGACAGGTTACCCAGATCCCACCTTGATATACAACTCTCTTGATATGCTGGAGCAACAATCCTAA
>CALNVZ010002710.1:231107-272631 GCA_940671915.1 Paracentrotus lividus
ACGTCGTCTCTAAGTACTGTAATTTGCGTTATAACTTCCTTCATGACTTTCAATCCTCTCTTGTCACAAATTTCTTCCAGGTCCCCTTCCACATTTCCATCTCTTTATCTTTCCTCTCTCTCTCCCACATCTGCCTGTCTCTCCTTCTCCTTCTCTTTATCTCTCTCCTTTACTCCCGTTTACACTTCTCTATTAACCCCTCTACTTCTATCCTCCCCATCTCCTCCCCTTTTGTTTTCTCTCTATCAATTTTATTTGCGGTCTGTATATTTATTTTTCATATATTTTTCATGCAAATTAATTATACAGTTTTTCACAAGGAATTTAAAAATTTGCTCTTCTTTAATTCAAAGAGATAATTGGATCAGATATATTTGGTTTCCATTCAAAAGTGATTGTTTTTTGTTTTGTTTGTTTTTTTTTTGGGGGGGGGGTTTGTTGAAATTTTCAATTATTTTGGATTAAGTCCTTTTAACAGTATTTGATAGAGTAAAATCAAGAGAAAAATAGAATTCGTCGGGAAGGAATTGAATTGGCTTCCTCAATCTTCAATGACAAGCAACGCCGATCATTTACGCAGCTTTTTCTCCCAGTATGTAAAAAATAATTTATTCTGAATAAAAAATGAAACATCACACAATCAGTGAAGGAAAGTTGATCAGGTCAAACAGTTCACATATCTTGGTAGTGGTCATCTCAAATGATGCATACAGCACTAAGAAGAAATAAAAACTCGAATTGCACTAGCCAAGAATGCATTCTCAAAACCAATAGCAGAACACTGACAGCCAAAAAGATAAAACAAAGCCTAAGACTTTAAGAAAAGAGCTTTTCAAGTGTCCGAATCTGGAGTGTTGCTTTATATGCATCAGAGACGTGGACGATAAAGAAAGCAGAAGAAAGGAGGATTGATAGCTAGAAATGTGGTTTTCGAGGAGAATGGAAGGAATTAGCCGGAAAGATCGTGTCACAAATGACAAGTACTGAACAGAATGAATGAAGTAAGGATCTTGAGAGAAACAATCAGGAGACGAAAGAAGAACTGGTAGGGGCACATCCTGAGGGGGAATAACATGCTCAGAGATGTGCTGGAAGGGAAAATGAAAGGCAAAAGGGGAAGAGGTAGACCAAGGATTGGGATGGTGTCGGAACTAAAAGAGGCAGAAACGTATGAAAGCATGAAGCGGAAGTCCAAGACAGAAAACAATGGAGAAACTACTAAAGGCTTTGGTGTTTTGACCCTGCCCTTAGGCAGAAAACCAAAGAAGAAGATGTAAAAAAGTTTTAAAAGTTTAGCTAACATGGAAGACATCTCTAAGTCCCTAAGTAAAAACAAGCGTTCTAGACAATACAAAGCGTGTGGATATGAAAACGTTACTTTTAACTTTGGCTGTAGCTCTAAAAACATATAGATCTGCTAGCAACCAAGATAAATTATAAGTTATGGCGAAAAGGGCTGAATTAGAGCTACATCGTCTTTTTATCAGGGCTGGTGAATCTGGTTTTAAGATCACTTTCTGATTTCACGAAAGGAAGGTTCTACAAGTGGTGTAAACATGTAAAGGCGCTATCAACAGTCAGTTCTAGCTGCTGTGAATGAAGCAAGCACTGCCCAATAACGTGTCATAAGGTTTGGAAGATGTTTACCAAGGATGTTGAAGCTCCTTGGTTTACCCTTCCCATGTCATGTCGTGTAGATCATGACAGTGACTCCACCTACGTACACTGGCTCCTTGATGACAAAATGCTGCACTGAATGATCTCTAAGAGAGATATAAGAGCTTCTTCCAGGATACCATGAACTTACTGGAAATAATAGAGGCACAGCTCCAAAAATAGGCCTAGCCTACGCTATCTACCTCATCGTACGTGTCATAAAGTGTATCGTGATCTACATCTCAACGAATGGATGGATGATATCGATATACGTCTATTTACTTCACATGGGTTACCGATTGTGTTCTTGGCTATGAAAATTATTATTATGAAATTATGCAAGGTGGGGATCCATTTTTCTCAAGAAGCTTCAGGAGCTTGACGCCAACGAAACGTTAAATTTCTGAGGCTGATGCATGTTCATACAGCGAAGCATGTCCATACATTGCCTTAATAAACTAGTCAAGTCATATCCACCCAAGCCATGGACGATCATTGCGTTGAGCTGGAATGTAAAGTATTTCGAACGGCAGCTACATTTTGAGACTCATACCCTTGCCAGACCTATCACTACAATTTGACGAGTTTTTATCTGTATGGCTCAGTTATGTTAATGTAGAATACTGAGATGTAGATTGAGTTACATGGACGTGGACTGGTGCTTGTCTTACGCGAGTTTCATTTACTCTCCGCGACTCGAACAGACCATTAAAAAAAATATATTAATTAATAATTTAAAAAAAAATTAATAAGCTTTGGTCATGGCTCTGTATGCTGGTTTGCTTTGCAGAAGAATAGTTTCATGAATGATGTTATATTACCAACAATCCAACTTTCTGAAATCACGGAGAGATTTTTGTGCAACACTGATCTGCTTCCTTTCTGCGTTAAGTTTCTTGTAGAACCTGCCTAAGTCATGTAAGTTGTCTTCTTCTTGTTTAGACAATAATGTTAGAGGAGTTAACGTTACTACAGAGGAATCAGCTTGGCGTGCATCAAATCCAGTTATTAATTGCCTCATGACACTCAGCCGGATAAGGGAAGCTATTGGTCTCGAGCTGAGAATCAATTAGAACGGATTTATAGGTAGAACCATGGTTGCCTCAAATCCTGGATCAATGAAGAGGTAAAACTGAACAAAATGCCTGCAGTGCTGACTTTGTCGATGTCAAAAAGCTTTCGATTCCATCCATCGAAATAAGATGATGAAAAATGTCTCGGTATACCATCATGACCATCAAATCCATGATCAATTCTACTAAATACCATTGACAACGAGTACACTGTTAAAACAAGGGCTAAAGTTGTGACACCAAATGGAGAGATGGAAGAATTAACATTCTTGCTTGTAGGAGTTTTTGCAAGGAGATACTCCTATACCCTTTGTCTTCACAATAGTTATTGAGTATGCACTTAGACTAAGAGAGATAGCTATAGAGGACTCTAAATACCTTGGGTCATAGGTAAATTCAACAGAGTCTGATGTCACGATCAGTTGGACAATACCCTGAAAGCTCTGAATAAAATGAGTGCCATCTGGAAGTCAATTCTTGTCTTGAGGAATCAAATTATAGGCTTAAGAATAAGCTGATGGTTATTGCTTTGGACACTCATAGTTGGCCGCCAGCAGTCTATATCCTTTGGGACCTAACGCAGGAAGTGTTGTATACAACACAAGACGTCCCAGGCATTATGAAATCTGATACTGGAGTAGTTGCAACTGGCACAGACGAGCTGAAAAACTGCATGTGTAACCAGTAACAGGGATACTCTAGGATTCGTGCTAGGTCTCGGCAGTTTGCCGGCCTGGTAGGTAGGCTGGTAGTATAAGACCTCTAGCTCTTGAAAGCACCCTTTAACGTCAGCTTGTTCACTTATTCTGCCTCTAGGTCAAGACTGACAAGAAGCAGTGGTGGTACACATTTCGTTATGAGAGAGTGAAAACCCATTTTCTCAAAGCACAAAGGGAATCAGTGACAATTTGCTCTGCTTTATAACGTCAACTCAGTTCTAGAATAGAATTAAGTCGTACATCCTGCCTCAAGAAATCTCGTCCTTTGGTATCCATGTCCTAGATCTCGTTGAGAAAGAGGAACTGCCTTCTTATTTTGCAGATTCCAAAAAAAAGAACGGTTTCCTAAGGGGAAAACAATCTATAATCATTATTCGTGTGGTGTATGTAGATCACGAATTAATGTATCTGACACAGTATACGACACAAGATTCCTGTAGCTGTGCCTCTATTATATTTCGGTAAAGGTCTCCTGACCCGAAAGAAAATCTAGAACCTCATTGGCGGATCATTCAATAGCAGCATTGTCAGTTAGAAATTTGGAAGTGTCGTACGCTGGAGTTGTAGGAAATCAGTTGTACAACTTGCATTTCGTGAAACTGAGGCAAGTAATCCTTCGATCAGGACAATAGCTCGGTGAGAGATGTTCTATTGCTGATCCAGTCACGAGGATTCGCAGAGTTTCCCCCAACAGCAACATCTATTACTATTAGTGAAATCGTCCCGTAGCCATGTTATATTCAAAGGTTGGCGCTTGTAATACCTGAATGGAATATACCTTCAGATCAGGTCAGGTAATGACCATTTATATGCTTACCCGTTTCTTTTTCTGCAAATCTGTCACGGAACGCTTGACGGGGCTGAGAAATGATATCCCTGTGAGTAAATCGTGACTTAGGCAATGTCTTCCAATTGATTAAGGAGGCATTCCATTACAATATTTTGAGAAAAGCCGGTGTTCGAATGAAGTTTTAAGATGAAATTGAAGGAACCACCTAACACCACTTCTTCTCCGCGGAATCTTCACTTTCTCCTAAATAGTTGCTTAATACTCTTTGTTTATATATCACCTTTGATATGATACTAATGTTGACAACGTAAACACCCAAGTAAAAACAAAACAAAATAAATATATCAATGTAACGAAGACTTTGATTGATATACATGTAGATTTTAATCACTTATGCATAATTAAAAGGGGGAATGGGAGGATAGTAGTAAAAAAGGTTGGGATTGGAAGTCACGAAGGACTTATAACGCAAAATTAAGTACTTTGAGACTATGTAGAAGGAGAGATGTGAAGAGGAGTGTGTGTGCGTGCGTGCGTGTGTTGTGTGTTGGTATGCGTGTGTGTGTGTGGTGTGTGGTGTGTGTGTGTGTGTGTGGGTGGGTGGGTGTGGGGGCATATGATAGGGAGACAATAGTGGGAACAAGGGGATAATGAGTATGTTTGTGAGAATATAATGAGTTCCGTATTAAATCACCCATACAACACGTGTATTATGATGGCTCGGAAATATTACCCTCAAAAACTCTCTTTTTTACCGATTTTCCTTAAAACCAATGTTACTTAAATGGCCCAAAAATAGGATAAAAATACATATAACTTAATAAAACCAAATATGTTCCAAAAAGCGGAGGATTGCTTTAGACGTTGGCAAAGTTTCAGAGCAATCGAATATTTAAACACAATCTAAACAAAACTCAAATTGAAACTGAAAACGAGTAAAAAAAACAGACAAATGGTCGCAAATCGACGACGTCGCTCCGCGATGTTAACGTCGCTATCATCAATCTCAGGGACGAAAATGCCAGGAAAACTCATTGTGGTGCATCGTATACTATCGTTAATCAAATTCAAAAAGGAAAATAAAAAATAAAGCCCTAAAAAATGTTTGGCGAAACGTTTTGTGTGATAGTGTCAAGTGCACCTCCCTGTAACATTGTCTCATAAGTGACTTCCGGTAGTGACGTCACAAAATGTGTGATTTGGGCGGGAAGGCCACAGCTCAGACCCGGCAGCAAATTCATTTTGGTGAGCCCAGGGTCCATCCAACCCCCTATGGGGTCATTGTTCCGGCGCTTTCGCTTGAATAAATCTTCTGGGATGCCGGACTATTAATGCATGAAATGGGATATTTATCCATTCAAGCTCGATAATGTAGGTTATTTTGTTTATAATTATGGAGGAATGTGGAAGCATGGTAAATAATTAATGCACTTTAGTTACTTTTACATGAAGATTAAAGGGCAAAGGATGAACAGATCTGAATATGTTATTTTGGGATTGAAATGAATCTTAATTAATGTTAATACAGTGGAGCTCGGTTTGATGAGATGCTGGGGATTTAGGGTGCCTTTTGGAAGAGGTTTTGTTGTTTATGGTAAAACAACAGTGAATTGCATTATAGGAGCTGAGGCTAGAATGTTGCCTTTTGTGTGTCAAATGTTGTCATTCTCAGATTTCTTTGTACAGAGTTTCCACAGTAGAGACAAAATATTGGCAACTGAAGGTATTTTACCTGTAAACAATTACATTTACTGTAATGAAGGCACAAGTACATAGGGATTGATATATATTTTACTTAGTATTATTTATTATGTATCTGCAACAAACAATCATACTCATGCATGATTTGTGATAACTAGATAGAACATGTGTAACTGAACAATTGTTTTATCGTTTACATTAAATTGCAGAATGAACCGTCTGCGTCTACACAGAGCAAAGGTTTCTAGTCATTCATGGTTTGTTATCCCGTCATCGATGGTCACGAAGGGTTATAGTTCACATTTACTGTTAATGACAAAATTATATATTTATATACTGTTTTTCTTGCGAGGTACAAAGTTACAGATGAAGCAGACATTTCGCACGCAAAAAGGTAAACTGACACGGAAATAATGACAGCATGAAGCAGACTTACAGAAGGTTCAATGTCATATAATATGTAGCAGTTTTTAATATTTTAAATACTGTTTCCTCCATCCATGTATGTACAGAAAATTAACTGTGATCATATAGTATGATGACAGGCATTTGTAAAAGCAGATATTTGACAAATGTATCCTTCCTAGGTAACAGTTTTTAAACTGACAGAATGATGCATAATTAAATTAAAAATTGTAAAAAAAAAAAAAAAAAAAAAATGGAAGCATTTGAATATATTTTTTGTTTCATTTAGAGAGTATTTACACTCAAACTAGTATCACCATTGACTATTGAGCGATTAACATGGAGAGTTAGATTTTATGCATAATTTGCAATATAATTACAAAAATTTGCATAATACATATCTTCTTTTATTATAAATTTTTTCAGAACACATACTCGTTTTAAAAGGTGTACATGTTTATAAATAGTAATGCTTTGGTTTAAAGTTATTCCATCTTCAATCAGTTAATGATTTACATCAAAAAGTCAGTTTTCTTGCATAATTAGCATAAATTAGCACAATCCATTGATTTTCCCCTTTCCGGTCGATTTTAATTTTTTTGAGCAGAAGCTAGATTTGAAAAGTATATGAAGATGCTTTTGTATAATTTGAGAGTATTTTTTATACCAAAACTTAGCCATCCTCATTGACTACTGAGGGATTAACCTGGAAAATTCTTAAACTATGCATAATTTGCATAAATTTAGCATGAAATTTGCATAATAATCCTCTTCTTATCATCATGTTTTTCAGAACACATATTAGATATAAAAGATGTTCATGTATACTAATAGTAATGATTTGGTTTCAAGTTAATTTGTCTTCAATCACTATTTAATGCTTAACATAGAAAAAAACATGAATTTCCTTGCTAAATTTGCATAAATTAGCATAATATATGATTTTAACATCACTTTTTATCTTAATTTTTATTTTATGCAGACTACACTAAATGGGAATAATTGTTATAATTATGATTTGGTGAAAATTGTAATCCTTCCACCGTTATTATTGAGTGATTTACAAAAATAATAGATTTTTTTTGCATAAATTAGCATAAATTAGCATAATATCAATGAATTTAAAAGCTCTTCCTGAAATTCTTTTCCTAGAAAAACGTAATAGAATAAAGAATAATATTATAAATGATGCTTTTGGTGAAATTCAGGGTCTCCTTGATCATTATTTATTGATTTATATCAAAAGTCTATTTTCTTGCATAAATTAGCATAAATTAGAAAATTCACTGATTTTCACCGCTTTCCGGTAAAAAAAAATTTTGGAGGCAGAAGACTAAGATTTGGAAAAACATGTTTTAAAGATGCTTGGGTGAAAATTTCATGCTTTTGTCCGGCGTGTAACATTTTGGCAATTTTTGCCCTTAAGGTACTCTACTACATAAACGAGAACTTTAAACAATTTATTTTTACTCCTATGAAAATAAAAATAATATATATACTAGCAAGCAAAAAAAATCGAAATTTTTAAACAAAACTTTAGTGGTTTGAAATATGTATTTTAAATTGCCAACCATGAATACGATTTTGCCTTCATTCTAATCAGACGTTGCGAAGTGCAAACTTTGCCATTTAATTACCTGGAAGAACGGCATGTTATGCCGAGTTGTTGTGGCCAGAGGCGGTGGAAAAATTTGAAAGTGGGGGTCACGATGGAAAGGGGTTTTTTTCCTGAAGAGGGGACAATTGAAACGCAGAGGCATAAAAAGTAATGATGCTTTTAAGAATGTATTTTGTATTTCATTAATGAAAAATCAAAGCGAGCGGAAGCGTGAGTCGAAAAATTTTTGGGTTTTAGAAGATATATGGAATAAATAAAGGGGCACTTTCTAGTATTAAAAAATGTAGATAATTGTGTATCATACTATTAAGTAGCTGCGAGCGCGAAGCGCGAGCTGAAAATTTTGAGGTAAAAATTGGGTTATTTGTGCATTATGAATGAGTATGTGCGAGCGCCAAGCGCGAGCCGAAAATTTGTGGTTTTAAAAGAAATATGGAATGAATAAATGGGCACTTTCTAATATTAAAATTTTAAGACAATTGTGTATATAGACCCTATTAGTATCCGCGAGCTTGAAGCGCGAGCTTAAAAATTTTGAGGTAAATATAGGAGTTATTTGTGCATTATGATTTAGTATCAGCGAGCCGAAAATTTTGGGTTTTTTTTAAAGATATGTGGAATAAGTAAAGTGGCAATTTTCGAGTATTAATTTTTTTAGATAATTGTGTATTGTAAACTGTATTTACTATCCGCGAGCGCGAAAGCGCGAGCCGAAAATTTGAGCTTAAAATTGAACTTAATTTGTGCATTATGATTTAGTATCCGCGGATCGCGAAGCCTTAAAAAATTGGGTTTAAAAGATATATGGAATAATAAAGGGGCACTTTTTAGCATTCCACGAGGCCGACTATTTTCCCAACGAGGCCTCTCTTCTTGTGAAATTTTGAAACTTTAATTTAATAAGTATTTTCCTTATTGTTACTATTCGTCAGTAATGTATCTTTTTCTTAAAAAATAAACGTCGTTTGAACATATATTTCAAAAATACAATATGAGAAAAAATCGGCCTCGGCTTCCCCACATTTAAAGGCCTTAGTTATGGTCGTTTAGAACCCCAATTAGGCCTATTTCGCGCTTCTTAGTGAATAAAGTTTGGCGAAAATTGTATAAGCATCGGACCTTATTCCTTCTCTTTCTTTCTTTCTTTTCAACTCCCTTTTCTTCTTTCTCCTTTTTCTTTCCTCCTTCTTTTGTTTCTTTCTTTTCTTTTTCTTTTTTTTTTTTGGGGGGGGGGCGGGCCCACGGGCCCCCTGGATCCGCGCCTGTTCCCTTGCCTCTATAATTTAACGCAGAACTGATCAACCACTCGTTCGTTAAAAATCATTCGTAACTTACGAAACGACTTGAAAACACGGCCTGGACCTGTCACTAAATATTATAGGTTAAGAAAAATAAAAATATTCAAAATATTAGAAATGAAAAATCATACGGTGAACTTTCAAAGGAAAATGCGGCCTTTCTTAACATGCAACTCTGTCCTTTTCACCATGCCCTTTCACCTATATAAATGTCTTAGGGGTCACAATTAGGTCTGGTTCAATGATAACATTTTAGATACAACACGAAATATATTTATTCACCTGAATGAAATTTAAATATTCCCCACGAAACCATCATTCTCACGACACATGACAATAATTATTTGTTACAGTTTTTGAAAAACTGTCGCGGCAACGTTTCTGTGAAGTGGATAACCTTACCGTAGACAACCTAACAGGTAATGGCGCTTTATAAGAAACTGGAATTATCATTATTATTAAGGGTTTTTCCCGGTTAATTGCAAACTTTTTACGTTCAATTCGACATTTACTTAAATCAATTTCTTCCGAAATGTGATAGCGATTATAAATCTGCAATCAAATTTGTTTATGAATATCCAAAATAAAAAACCATTCAATCCAATTGCAAATTGCGCCTATCAATTTGATTTTGTAAGCAGTCGCATTCTTCGATTGTCGTCCATTCATGCACATTGACCGAAATTGATTGCATAAAAACAATTTTTATCGCACAAAAACGAAAATGATAGCCCATTAACGACTATGAAAAACACCAAAACGCTTGTCTAGGCGTTATATTTAAATGACCGATACCACCGCTCGGCAGATATCATTAAAATAGAAGGAACACAAACGAATTTGAAATTGTTCGGGAAAACCTATATCATAATTATTACCCTTTATAAATATTATTACATTTAAAAAAATCAACTGAACAGAGAAAAGGCAACCAAGGTGAATCAAAATGCCGTCGAAGATACAGGCGATCTCTACTATGCTATTCCTCGTGAGCTTCATTTGTCTTAGTGAAGGTCAGCTCTGCAGGAATACATGTCCCGACTATTGGATGAAAGTAGGTGAAGACTGTTTCCGATACTTTGGGAAGCCGATGAAGTGGCGCAGCAGAGAACATCTGTGTTCAACTTGGCGCACACCTACCCAGTATCATCAGCCTTTAGGAGGGCAACACCATTTATCAGCTATGGAAAGGGACTCGTCCGTCACCCTAATGATGGGATACCGTAAGTATGACCTCTGCCTGACATTACACCCTTTTGCAATTTACAACTCGCATATCGCAGAAAACCTATTTTAACGCCATATGACAAACCATGCATCCCCATGCCACCGGCAAAGTGTTTTTGAAATGCAAACACAGTAAATAAAGGGAATCCAATTGGAAACCACATATTACATTACATAATATCAGGATTATAAAACATGTTATGATGTATAAACTACATGATCTGGCACATGAATATTTGAAAAACTCTATTATAAATAAACCAAGTATGTATTTTCTCCGTAATAGAAATAATCTGTGTCTCCCCAAAACCAAGAACAAATATTGTAAAAGAACATTCTACTACAGAGCCGCTTTAATCATATAACCATACCAAGTCGAACACGTGGTGTTTCTACTATCCAATCTTTTAAAACCAGTATGCATAAAATTTACTGTATAATCATCTTCCTATTATATCTTGTTTAGGGTCGTGTGGTCATGTATCCCTTTTTTTTTAATATAAATCTGTATTGAACATGATCTACATAAATGGTAATCGAGATTATTTTGTATAAGATTATTGAAATGTGTTATGTACAATGAAGATATTTTGTTTTGCTTGTTTTGAATGATATTATTACTGATATACAGTGCGTCCCAGAAAAAGTATACCCAACTTTGAGAGCCTCAATATTAAACTATAATAGCTTGTGTGACCCTGAAATATATATCATGGTAAAGAGCAACTCATATTCTTTTTTAATGATACCAAAACTTAATACTATGTGTGACGGATATGAATAAGCAGTTGGGCTTTAAAAACCAAGCGTAAAAAGTGCCCTGTCCAAGTTGAGCAACAGCAGCCCTTGCATTTCAATAGTCAAGTAATCCTTTGTTGCCTAAGAATGGACTCAGGAAGGCTGACCTAAGCAACAATGAATGATCAGAAAAGCACAGGGCTGCTTCTCAGAAGACTTGGTACAGATCCTTTTGAACCAATGTTTTTAAACACTCGAGTGTTCAGTCATCCATGACAGTTATCGCTATGATTTTGGTATCAATGAGATAGAATATGAGTTAATCTTTGTATGAAAGTTAAAAATCAATTACACATAATTGTATACAATTATATATGAGGCCTCTAAGTTGGGTATACTTTATCTGGACGCACTGTAAAAATGTTTAAGACCACCATGGAAGAACAGTGGTATTTTGCTAAATACCGCTGAAATGGGCTTAGTCCGCCGTATTTTTATTATAAAATGTATCATTGTATAATGTAATGTATTGTTTTTACGAAATAAAAACAAACAAACAAACAACAGGAACAAATATGATAAAGATCGAACAGAACAGGCGTGCTGAACTTGAAATTAATCATTTCAAGCTTATACCCCCCCCCCCTCCCCGATCTTATAGAAACTGAATTTAAGCTCTAATAATGTATGTTCCAAAATATACGTCTACATTCACATATCAAATATAACTCGTAGCATATACATTCATGTCATAAATGTTAGGTAACTTAATGCATTAGAAGCAATAATATTACATGTATAATAAACATGAAACTGTAATAAGGAAATTAAAAGATAATAGCGTCTTACCCGAATATTTTCAATCCTGATGATTGAAGGCCGAAAGCTAAATAAAGTGATTTGAAGTTAGTAGGGCCTACGCCGCAGCAGTGGGCCATGATCTCCTCAAACTGCGCCAAAACTCTTTTCTCACTTCGAACGTTATAAGTCGTAAAAGAGGTCTTTATTAAAGGTTCTGAGAAACCCGGTAGAATATCGATAGAATATTTTCAAATCCATTTGACGTCATCAAAAATACTGTTTTCTAAATTGGTCAATCCAATATTAAGGTAACACATAGACATATTCATTTCCCTTTGACATGTGTTATTTGTATGCGTTTTCGAGACAAAAGAAACACAACGCGAGTGTTTCCTATGACGTCTTAAAATATCGATTATCTGATTGGTTTATGCAGATTTCCTTCGTAAAAATGTTTTTATTTATTCTTTTTCCTAATAATATTAATAAGAAATTAGTACTGTCCTAGTAAGTGAGATATTTAGGGAGAGGGGGTTCTCGGGAACCAAAATTAGAGTAAAGAAATATATTTTTAAATTGTGCCTGACATCATTGAGGCACTGTTTTCTGAATTTGACAAGGAAAATCATGCCTTTTTAGTGAATTTCGGTAAGTTTTTTTTCATAACTTTTTTTTTAATTGAATTAAATTCAATTCAATTCGGTTTATTAAAATACTGAAAGAACAGTCCAAGACTTGATACTTCAAGTTTTACAATTTAAAAATAACATAAAAATATTCAAGTGATTATCGCTAAAACAAAATAAACATTCAATAGGCCTGCATACTAGTACACTAAAAAGTAGAAAACGTATAGGGGACAGAGAAAAACAAAACAAACAAAAAGAGGCATAAGGAGAAGATGAGGAAAATTAGGGAAATGCAGTAAGAAAGAGAAAGACACAAAGTAGGAAGATGAAATCTTACAGTACATACATATAAAGGTAGATAAATTGGTGAGTAGAACAAGGCAAAGAAGTGTATAAAAAACAATTGTTATAGGTTTATAACGCGATTGAACATGCAGCAAAAGTCATAAATGAATTTGGCAAGAGCAACTAAGGCTTGACTTCAAAAGGAAACAAAAAAAGGAAAAACCAAAGAAAAAAAGGGACGCCAAAAAAGAAAAACAAAAAAATGAAAGTATTCTTTAAATACCTGTTTTCTTTTAATTTGACCGGCAGCTTAGATAGACATTTTAATAATAAAATAAAAAGTTACATTAAGGTTTGTTAATAACTCTTTTTTCTTCCTTCTTTCTTTCTTAAAAGTAATTTTGTACTTGATAATGGTGTTAAGTAAACGGCATTCCTACAATCTCTACGATCACGAATCGAAAAGCCGGTCCTATAGAAGTATGTCATGAGATAGTTGAGGATGGAGTTGATTGATTAAAAAAAAATACTATGTACCCCCCCCCCCCATAGTGCATATCCCGCCACTTCCCATAAAGCACGCATGTCCAGTATTTTTCAAATATGTTTTTTTTTTTTTCAGAGTATTTACGCACTACTGGAGATTTTTGTAAGCACAATGGTGTGGTACTTTTTCGCTTTTGTAGCCGATATGGGCGATAAAAGGGGTGAACATGCCGATGGAAAATGCTCTAACTAAAGAATAGGCAAAAACTGGCAGCAAATTTGGTATCACTGCAAAGTAGACCCATAACAAAGACGCCTCGTATATTTTTAGAAATTTTTAGCAAATCGACGGCATGATGAACATTTAGGCGCATTAAAAAAAAAACATGGAATTTTCCCAATTATTTGGTCATTTTTTTCAAGAATAACTTCAAAGTTGATAAAGGTTTTCTTGAAACTCTGGGATCAGTTAAAAATAACTCCTCCAAAACAGGCAAGTGAAATTCTCAAATAGATCAGACGACCCGTTTGGCAAAATTGTTTGAAAACGACGCATTGTTATTTACCCATAACTTTACCGCTAAATTCAAAATTTCGGGTTACATTTCAGGCAAAATAACCAATTGAAAATTAATTTTCAAGAAGAAATATTGCACCTAAATGTCTAGAGGTGTAATTTGGCAAGGAAGATATAAAAAGAAATTAATTTTGATGACCAAATGCGGTTTTTGGCGCACTTTGATCAACCTGGCCCACTGTGCCGCCGGTTTGAGGAGATTAAGGGAAGGGGGGGGGTTATAGGCAAATTTTTACTACTTCCTATTTGGCTCATTTCTGAGAGAATTAAAAGAAAATAACCCTCCAAAAACCATATATCAGTAGAAGAGGTTATATATCAAGGAATTTTAATGGACCAAAAGAAAAAACCCCACTAAAAATGCCTTATTTTGCGATAATTTTATGCAAATTAGCCCTTTTCGCGCTAAAAAAAGATCTATGGAATTACCTTACAACACAAACACTCCATTTTTTGGCACGAATGTTTCTCTAAACATATTTTGGGAATGATGATTGGAATTTCAAATTTCTTTAAATGTATTTTTTCTTTTGGGCATTTTATTTATTTTTTTTTTTCTACGTAGTTATATATTCATGACATTATTATATTATTTAGAAAAACTAAAATTGTATTTAAAATTCGATCCATTCAATTCCCCTGAGACACATTTTCCCAATAAGCATGCAAATTTGAACGCAACAGACTATTCCATTCTTGAGTTCTTTTGTTTTTTTAAAAAGGGCTAGTTTTTATCAATCATGCTAATTAGTCATTTCTTGGTGATTGTTTTTTCGTCAATACGATTCTTGATACATACCCTGTCTACTGCTATTGGTTTTTGGAGGGTTATTTCATTGCATTTCTTCAGAAATGAGCAAATAGAATGTAACATTTGCCTATAATCCCCCTTAAAGATATTTTATAGGTTTTGTAAACATAGTTTACATAGAAATTTGAATTCCATAGGTGTTTCAAATATTATTACCAGTGTGGTCGCCGATGAGGCAGCGCCCCTCTCTAGCCATCCTTAGAAGTCTCTAGCGCGTTAAATACAGATGCGCTTTTGTCGTATTCCAAAGCGCATAACTTTAAAGCCTAGCTTAAATCTGTGGTTTAACTATGGCTTGCTAAAAGGGAATCAATGCCCAAAAAGTAGATGTTCAATTTATTAAATTTTTGGTGTGAAACCTATTAAAAACTGCTTGGGATGATTCGTTCAAAAGTTCCCTTAAAACGTGATTCCAGAATTCAGTGAATGTGATAGAAATACAATATGGACAAATGGCTTCCCTTTTAGCAAGTCTAAACCACAAGATTTAAGCTAGGCTCAAAGTTAGACGGCTTTCGAGAATGAGTTTAAGTCGATTCCAAAGTCTACTTTGGCATTTTTTTAATTATTATTATTAATATTTTTTTTTTTTTTTTTTTTGTGAAACCACCCCTTTGGTCATTTCATTGTAGGCTTACTGATTGGTCTACGAGACACCACTCAGGAAGGATTCTACGAATGGACAAGACCACACCACTACCACATACATGAACTGGAGGTCTGGACAACCCGATAACTCGGGCGACGAAGATTGTGTCAAAGTCGCAATGAAAAGGAGTAACGATGACATCCGAACAACAGTGGGAACGATAGGCAGTGCTACAGACACTCGGGCCTTTCTTCTGTCTTCTGAAGCTAAACATCGGAGATCGAAGGAGAAAGACGTCGTTTTCGATTTGATTAAAATTTATTCCCATATATCAGAAACATAGTAAATACATAGATCTTAAAGGAGGACTCCGGGCTGAAACCAAAAAGTTTTGTAAAGTAAAGTAAAATTTAACAAGCCACAACACAGACAATTCATCAAAATCGGATGAATAACAAAGTTATGCATTTTTTTAGGATATTGAATTTTGTTCGTAAACAGTTCTGGCAAGGTGTCATAAACAGGTCTCATGAATACTTTAATATTCAATGAGAAAAACTGATGATGTCACATCCGCCCTACTTCTTGTATTATTTTATTATAATAAATAGTGGTAGAAAAAATAGCGCGTTGGGATTGGATAGATCAGTAACCACGTGACTACCTTAAATTGTTATATTGTATTATGTACAATATAACTTTTTTTTTCGTTTTTGGACGGGAAAGCCCGTGTTAATATGATGGGGAGTGCATCGAATTGCCAGGTACCTTTGCCTCATTGCAAGCGCGTAATGACAGTAAAATGGGTGCGCACAGCAAGCTATAACAATGGATACGCGAAGCACAATGTACGTCATAAAGTAAATTAAGCCCCCAAATTTTGGCAAAGATAAAACAGATAATGGTTCAGTCAAAGATCTCGGGTCTATTACCTATAGGATTTCCCCACTCAAGTTTCGAAGTTCGTCACCAATTCGATAATCAGTTATATCAAAATTCCCAGAATATTTCTACAGCGTCAAATTCATCATTCAAATTCCAATTAGTTCCTTCGCTTTGATAAGCCTTTAATCAAATCACTCCTCAAAAGCATCCAAATTAGTAAAATCGGCTGGAATGCGTGCTTTCCCGCATTCAATCGTTTTTTTCCGCTGAGGCAATCAAACTTTTGCACTTTGGTTAAACCAAGTTGTATACAATTTGGCAAAATTTAAACTCTCCGTTACTTTAGATTAAACATTTAAGATAACGATTTCTTTTTATGAAGCTTATATCTATTCCATTAGTATAATAAATAAATAAAATAAAATAAAACTGAAATTTCCTTTTTATTAGCTTTACATCATTTTGAAAAATGTCGTTGCGCTTGAGTGTTGCGATGAAGACAACTATTCCTTTTTTAAAGCTATGGTTAATTCTTTGAATAAAATGTCAATATCACTATGGCCGCCCTCCAAAATTTAAGGGTTAATTCTGGCGCCCCTGGCTTCAGGTCGCATTTGCATGCCCTTAAATGTAAGGTCGATTTGGCGCCCCTGAATTTACATCGAATTAACGCCCAAATAGAGTATGTCGCCGCCTAAGTTTAATGTCATTTTGGGCCCCTTACTTTAGGTCGATTATCCGCCCCACAAAAGTTTCAGGTCAACTTGACGCCCTGGGTTTATTAGATCAATTTTGCAACCCTATTAAGATCAAAGGGCGCCCAACTTAAATTTAAGATTCTTTATGTTTTAGGTCAACTTGGAATCCCCTAAGTTTAAAGATCAATGTAGTGCCCCCTAAATTCACAGATCAATTTTGCGCCCACTTAAATTTAAGATCGAAGCGGCCCCTTGAATTTAAGATTAGTAGGCGACCATATGACGCCCTGTTTTTCCCCTTTCTTTCTCCCTCTTTCCCTTCTTTTTTTCCCTTTCTCTTTATCTTTTTCAATTATTTCTTTTTTTTTTTAATTTCTCTTTCTCCTCTTTTTGGCACCCCTGTCCGTCTAACCCCCATAAATACGTGCATGAATTCATTTGTCTGTGGAGAGCTTTTTATGTGATTGATTATGTAATTATGCAAGATAAAGTGTTACTAGACGAGTAAAAAAGAAAATGTAGTGAAAAAGAAGTCATTTCATGAACTATTAATAACTGGAAAAATATATCTCTACATACGCGTAATATGAGGGTCATCTCATTCACAATTGGTGCTAATTAGCAAATAGAAAACATTTGATGAAAAACTTATATGATAAAAACAAAACATTCTCGTGACAGCTATAAATTCAGCCCTAATTTGAAAATGCTAATTACTGTAAGTTGAAAACTCGATCGAAATTTAAATGCTGCTTATGGCGGTATTGCGGCCATCATAACAGCGTCTCTGAAATTTGAAGTACAGTTTTACGTATATAGTGCACTTAATCTGGAATTTTAACAAGTGAAACATTCAATTGGATTGCTGGAAAAGGGAATCTGATCTCTGGAGAAATTCGCTGAAAGCTACATCGTCCAACTTGAATGACACGGATTATCAAATGGAGGCGACGAATTTCTGAAACTGACTGGAAAACCTATGTAATAAATAGTGAACGCTCCATCTTGCAACATTCTGGACATAATGAACTCCAAATAACTAAATTATCCTCGTGCAGATCTATTCACCTCGCCCTGCGGCCTCGGAGAACAAATCTGCTCTCGGGAAAATTAGTATTTTTTCGTACTTAATAATATACCAGTTAATTGCGCGTTAGAATGTAACCTATTATATAATTGAAATCCTTTTTACTCATTTTTTTCATACATTGCGTTATACAGAAATCTATTACTATCTAGTAAAAGCACTTGTGACTTGAACAATTCCACAAGGATTAATCCCTGTTTTTATGTCCTTGGGCAGAAAATTCTGAGATATAATTGGTATTTTTGGTATTTCATACAATAAAATACAAAGAAAGTAGGGGGACTCTGACATCTATCAGGTTTGCCAATTTGAAAACTGTTTCCTTAAAATATAACAACCTAAGGAAATTCATAACTTTGGTATTCTTATCCGATTTTGATGAATTTTCAGTGGTTGTGCTTTTTAAGCTTACTTATTTTTGTAATAATCAAACTCCCAGCCGGAGAGTAGTTCTTTAACATGAAAGCATGAAGCGGAAGTCCCAAGACAGAAAACAATGGAGAAACTACTAAAGGCTTTGGTGTTTTGACCTGCCCTTAGGCAGAACACCAAAGAAGAAGATGTAAAAAAGTTTTAAAGTTTAGCTAACATGGAAGACATCTCTAAGTCCCTAAGTAAAAACAAGCGTTCTATGACAATTTTACAGCAAACAAAGCGTGGTGGATATGAAAACGTTACCTTTAACTTTTGCTGTAGCTCTAAAAACATATAGATCTGCTAGCACCAAGATAATTATAAGTTATGGCGAAAAGGGCTGAATTAGAGCTACATCGTCTTTTTATCAGGGCTGGTGATCTGGTTTTAAGATCACTTTCTGATTTCACGAAAGGAAGGTTCTACAAGTGGTGTAAACATGGTAAAAGGCGCTATCAACAGTCAAGTTCTAGCTGCTGTGATGAAGCAAGCACTGCCCAAATACGTGTCATAAGGTTTGGAAGATGTTTACCCAAGGAGTGTTGAAGCTCCTTGGTTTACCCTTCCCATGTCATGTCGGTGTAGATCATGACAGTGACTCCACCTACGTACACTGGCTCCTTGATGACAATGCTGCACTGAATGATCTCTAAGAGAGATATAAGAGCTTCTTCCAGGATACCATGAACTTACTGGAAATAATAGAGGCACAGCTCCAGAAAATAGGCCTAGCCTACGCTATCTACCTCATCGTACGTGTCATAAAGTGTATCGTGATCTACATCTCACCGAATGGATGGATGATATCGATATACGTCTATTTACTTCACATGGGTTACCGATGTGTTCTTGGCTATGAAAATTATTATTATGAAATTATGCAAGGTGGGGATCCATTTTTCTCAAGAAGCTTCAGGAGCTTGACGCCAACGAACGTTAAATTTCTGAGGCTGATGCATGTTCATACAGCGAAGCATGTCCATACATTGCTTAATAAACTAGTCAGTCATATCCACCCAAGCCATGGGACGATCATTGCCGTTGAGCTGGAATGTAAAGTATTTCGAACGGCAGCTACATTTGAGACTCATACCCTTGCCAGACCTATCACTAACAATTTGACGAGTTTTTATCTGTATGGCTCAGTTATGTTAATGTAGAATACTGAGATGTAGATTGAGTTACATGGACGTGGACTGGTGCTGTCCTTACGCGAGTTTCATTTACTCTCCGCGACTCGAACAGACAATTAAAAAAAATATATTAATTAATAATTTAAAAAAAAATTAATAAGCCTTTGGTCATGGCTCTGTATGCTGGTTTGCTTTGCAGAAGAATAGTTTCATGAATGATGTTATATTACCAACAATCCAACTTTCTGAAATCACGGAGAGATTTTTGTGCAACACTGATCTGCTTCCTTTCTGCGTTAAGTTTCTCTTGTAGAACCTGCCTAAGTCATGTAAGTTGTCTTCTTCTTGTTTAGACATAATGTTAGAGGAGTTAACGTTACGTACAAGGAATCAGCTTGGCGTGCATCAAATCCAGTTATTAATTGCTCATGACACTCAGCCGGATAAGGGAAGCTATTGGTCCGAGCTGAGAATCAATTAGAACGGATTTATAGGTAGAACATGTGCCTCAAATCCTGGATCAATGAAGAGGTAAAACTGAACAAAATGCCTGCAGTGCTGACTTTGTCGATGTCAAAAAGCTTTCGATTCCATCCATCGAAATAAGATGATGAAAAATGTCTACGGTATACCATCATGACCATCAAATCCATGATCAAATTCTATAAATACGCATTGACAAAGAGTACACTGTTAAACACAAGGGCTAAAGTTGTGACACCAAATGGAGAGATGGAAGAATTAACATTCTTTGCTTGTAGGAGTTTTGCAAGGAGATACTCCTATACCTTTGTCTTCACAATAGTTATTGAGTATGCACTTAGACTAAGAGAGATAGCTATAGAGACTCTAAATACCTTGGGTCATAGGTAAATTCAACAGAGTCTGGATGTCACGATCAGTTGGACAATACCCTGAAAGCTCTGAATAAAATGAGTGCATCTGGAAGTCAATTCTTGTCTTGAGGAATCAAATTATAGGCTTAAGAATAATGCTGATGGTTATTGCTTTGGACACTCATAGTTGGCCGCCAGCAGTCTTATCCTTTGGGACCTAACGCAGGAAGTGTTGTATACAACACAAGACGTACCCAGGCATTATGAAATCTGATACTGGAGTAGTTGCAACTTGGCACAGACGAGCTGAAAAACTGCATGCGTAACCAGTAACAGGGATAACTCTAGGATTCGTGCTAGGTCTCGGCAGTTTAGCCGGCCTGGTAGGTAGGCTGGTAGGTATAGACCTCTAGCTCTTGAAAGCACCCTTTAACGTCAGCTTGTTCACTTATTCTGCCTCTAGGTCAAGACTGACAAGAAGCAGTGGTGGTACACATTTCGTTATGAGAGAGTGAAAACCCATTTTCTCAAAGCACAAAGGGAATCAGTGACAATTGCTCTGCCTTATAACGTCAACTCAAGTTCTAGAATAGAATTAGTCGTACATCCTGCCTCAAGAATATCTCGTCCTTTGGTATCCATGTCCTAGATCTCGTTGAGAAAGAGGAACTGCCTTCTTATTTTGCAGATTCCAAAAAAAGAATCGGTTTCCTAAGGGGAAAACAATCTATAATCATTATTCGTGTGGTGTACTGTAGATCACGATAATTAATGTATCTGACACAGTATACGACACAAGATTCTGTAGCTGTGCCTCTATTATTTTCGGTAAAGGTCTCCTGACCCGAAAGAAAATCTAGAACCTCATTGGCGGATCATTCAATACAGCATTGTCAGTTAGAATTTGGAAGTGTCGTACGCTGGAGTTGTAGGAAATCAGTTGTACAACTTGCATTTCGTGAAACTGAGGCAAGTAATCCTTCGATCAGGACAATAGCCTCGGTGAGAGATGTTCTATTGCTGATCCAGTCACGAGGATTCGCAGAGTTTCCCCCAACAAGCAACATCTATTACTATTAGTGAAAATCGTCCCGTAGCCATGTTATATTCAAAGGTTGGCGCTTGTAATACCTGAATGGAATATACCTTCAGATCAGGTCAGGTAATGACCATTTATATGCCTACCCGTTTCTTTTTCTGCAAATCTGTCACGGAACGCTTGACGGGGCTGAGAAATGATATCCCTGTGAGTAAATCGTGACTTAGGCAATGTCTTCAATTGATTAAGGAGGCATTCCATTACAATATTTTGAGAAAAAGCCGGTGTTCGAATGAAGTTTTAAGATGAAAATTGAAGGAACCACCTAACACCCTTCTTCTCCCGCTGAATCTTCACTTTCTCCTAAATAGTTGCTTAATACTCTTTGTTTATATACACCTTTGATATGATACTAATGTTGACAACGTAAAACACCCCAAGTAAAAAACAAAAACAAAATAAATATATCAATGTAACGAAGACTTTGATTGATATACATGTAGATTTTAATCACTTATGCATAATTAAAAGGGGGAATGGGAGGATAGTAGTAAAAAAGGTTGGGATTGGAAGTCACGAAGGACTTATAACGCAAAATTAAGTACTTTGAGACTATGTAAGAAGGAGAGATGGTGAAGAGGAGTGTGTGTGCGTGCGTGCGTGTGTTGTGTGTTGGTATGCGTGTGTGTGTGTGTGTGTGTGTGTGTGTGTGTGTGTGGGTGGGTGGGTGTGGGGGCATATGATAGGGAGACAATAGTGGGAACAAGGGGATAATGAGTATGTTTGTGAGAATATAATGAGTTCCGTATTAATCCCCATACAACACGTGTATTATGAATGGCTCGGAAATATTACCCTCAAAAACTCTCTTTTTTGACCGATTTTCCTTAAAACCATGTTACTTAAATGGCCCAAAAATAGGATAAAAATACATATAACTTATAAAACCAAATATGTTCCAAAAAGCGGAGGATTTGCTTTAGACGTTGGCAAAGTTTCAGAGCAATCGAATATTTTAAACACAATCTAAACAAAACTTCAAAATTTGAAACTGAAAACGAGTAAAAAAACAGACAAATTGGTCGCAAATCGACGACGTCGCTCCGCGATGTTAACGTCGCTATCATCAATCTCAGGGACGAAAATGCCAGGAAAACTCATTGTGGTGCATCGTATACTATCGGTTAATCAAATTCAAAAAGGAAAATAAAAAATAAAGCCCTAAAAATATGTTGGCGAAACGTTTTGTGTGATAGTGTCAAGTGCACCTCCCTGTACATTGTCTCATAAGTGACTTCCGGTAGTGACGTCACAAAATGTGTGATTTTGGCGGGAAGGCCACAGCTCAGACCCGGCAGCAATTCATTTTTGTGAGGCCCAGGGTCCATCCCAACCCCCTATGGGGTCAGTTGTTCCGGCGCTTTTCGCTTGAATAAATCTTCTGGGATGCCGGACTATTAATGCATGAAATGGGATATTTATCCATTCAAGCTCGATAATGTAGTTATTTGTTTATAATTATGGAGGATGTGAAGCATGGTAAATAATTAATGCACTTTAGTTACTTTACATGAGATTAAGGGCAAAGGATGACAGATCTGATATGTTATTTTGGGATTGAAATGAATCTTAATAATGTTATACAGTGGAGGCTCGGTTTGATGAGATGCTGGGGATTTAGGGTGCCTTTTGGAAGAGGTTTTGTTGTTTAATGGTAAAACAACAGTGAATTGCATTTATAGGGAGCTGAGGCTAGAATGTTGCCTTTTGTGTGTCAAATGTTGTCATTCTCAGATTTCTTTGTACAGAGTTTCCACAGTAGAACAAAATATTGGCAACTGAAGGTATTTTACTGTAAACAATTACATTTACTGTAATGAAGGCACAAGTACACAGGGATTGATATAATATTTTACTTAGTATTATTTATTATGTATCTGCAACAAAACAATCATACTCATGCATGATTTGTGATAAACTAGATAGACATGTGTAACTGAACAATTGTTTTATCGTTTACATTAAATTGCAGAATGAACCGTCTGCGTCTACACAGAGCAAAGGTTTCTAGTCATTCATGGTTTGTTAGTCCCGTCATCGATGGTCACGAAGGGTTATAGTTCACATTTACTGTTAATGACAAAATTATATATTTAATATACTGTTTTTCTGCGAGGTACAAAAGTTACAGATGAAGCAGACATTTCGCACGCAAAAGGTAAACTGACACGGAAGATAATGACAGCATGAAGCAGACTTACAGAAGGTTCAATGTCATATAATATGTAGCAGTTTTAAATGTTTTAAATACTGTTTCCTCCATCCATGTATGTACAGAAAATTAACTGTGATCATATAGTATGATGACAGCATTTGTAAAAGCAGATATTTGACAAAATGTATCCTTCCTAGGTACAGTTTTTAAACTGACAGAATGATGCATATATTAAATTAAAAATTGTAAAAAAAAAAAAAAAAAAAAAAAATGGAAGCATTTGAATATATTTTTTGTTTCATTTAGAGAGTATTTACACTCAAACTTAGTCACCATTGACTATTGAGCGATTAACATGGAGAGTTAGATTTTATGCATAAATTTGCATATAATTAACATAAAATTTGCATAATACATATCTTCCTTTTATTATAATTTTTTTCAGAACACATACTCGTTTTAAAAGGTGTACATGTTTATAATAGTAATGCTTTGGTTTAAAGTTATTCCATCTTCAATCAGTTAATGATTTACATCAAAAAGTCAGTTTTCTTGCATAAATTAGCATAAATTAGCACAATCCATTGATTTTCCCCCTTTCCGGTCGATTTTATTTTTTTTGAGCAGAAGCTAGATTTGAAAAGTATATGAAGATGCTTTTGTATAATTTGAGAGTATTTATACCAAAACTTAGCCATCCTCATTGACTACTGAGGGATTAACCTGGAAAATTCTTAAACTATGCATAAATTTGCATAAATTTAGCATGAAATTTGCATAATAATCCTCTTCTTATCATCATGTTTTTCAGAACACATATTAGATATAAAAGATGTTCATGTATATAATAGTAATGATTTGGTTTCAAGTTAAATTTGTCTTCAATCACTATTTAATGCTTAACATAGAAAAAAACATGATTTCTTGCATAAATTTGCATAAATTAGCATAATATATGATTTTACATCACTTTTTATCTTAATTTTTATTTTATAGCAGACTACACTAAATGGGAATAATTGTTATAATTATGATTTGGTGAAAATTGTAATCCTTCCACCGTTATTATTGAGTGATTTACAAAATTAATATGATTTTTTTTGCATAAATTAGCATAAATTAGCATAATATCATGAATTTAAAGCTCTTCCTGAAATTCTTTTCCTAGAAAAACGTAATAGAATAAAGAATAATATTATAATGATGCTTTGGTGAAATTTCAGGGTCTCCTTGATCATTATTTATTGATTTATATCAAAAAGTCTATTTTCTTGCATAAATTAGCATAAATTAGAATAATTCACTGATTTTCACCCTTTCCGGTAAAAAAAAATTTTGGAGCAGAGACTAGATTTGAAAAACATGTTTTAAAGATGCTTTGGTGAAAATTTCATGCTTTTGTCCGGCGTGTAAACATTTTGGCAATTTTTGCCCTTAAGGTACTCTACTACATAAAACGAGAACTTTAAACAATTTTATTTTTACTCCTATGAAAATAAAATAATAATATATACTAGCAAGCAAAAAAAATCGGAATATTTTAAACAAAACTTTAGTGGTTTGAATATGTATTTTAAATTGCCACCATGAATACGATTTTGCCTCATTCTAATCAGACGTTGCGAGTGCAAACTTTGCCATTTAATTACCTGGAAGAACGGCATGTTATGCCCAAGTTGTTGTGCCAGAGGCGGTGGAACGAATTTGAAAGTGGGGGTCACGATGGAAAGGGGTTTTTTTCCTGAAGAGGGGACAATTGAAACCAGAGGCATAAAAAGTAATGATGCTTTTAAGAATGTATTTTGTATTTCATTAATGAAAAATCAAAGCGAGCGCGAAGCGTGAGTCGAAAATTTGGGGTTTTAGAAGATATATGGAATAAATAAAGGGGCACTTTCTAGTATTAAAAAAATGTAGATAATTGTGTATCATACTATTAAGTAGCTGCGAGCGCGAAGCGCGAGCTGAAAATTTTGAGGTAAAAATTGGAGTTATTTGTGCATTATGAATGAGTATGTGCGAGCGCCAAGCGCGAGCCGAAAATTTGTGGTTTTAAAAGAAATATGGAATGAATAAATGGGCACTTTCTAATATTAAAATTTTAAGACAATTGTGTATTATAGACCCTATTTAGTATCCGCGAGCTTGAAGCGCGAGCTTAAAATTTTGAGGTAAATATAGGAGTTATTTGTGCATTATGATTTAGTATCAGCGAGCCGAAAATTTTGGGTTTTTTTAAAAGATATGTGGAATAAGTAAAGTGGCATTTTCGAGTATTAATTTTTTTAGATAATTGTGTATTGTAAACTGTATTTACTATCCGCGAGCGCGAAGCGCGAGCCGAAAATTTGAGCTTAAAATTGAACTTATTTGTGCATTATGATTTAGTATCCGCGATCGCGAGCCTTAAAAATTAGGGTTTAAAAGATATATGGAATAAATAAAGGGGCACTTTTTAGCATTCCCACGAGGCCGACTATTTTTCCCACGAGGCCTCTCTTCTTTGTGAAATTTTGAAACTTTAATTTAATAAGTATTTTCCTTATTGTTACTATTCGTCAGTAATGTATTCTTTTTCTTAAAAAATAAACGTCGTTTGAACAGTATATTTCAAAATACAATATGAGAAAAATCGGCCTCGGCTTCCCCACATTAAAGGCCTTAGTTATGGTCGTTTAGAACCCAATTAGGCCTATTTCGCGCTTCTTAGTGAATAAAGTTTGGCGAAAATTGTATAAGCATCGGACCTTATTCCCTTCTCTTTCTTTCTTCTTTTCACTCCCTTTTCCTTCTTTCTCCCTTTTTCTCCTCCTTCTTTTGTTTCTTTCTTTCTTTCTTTCTTTTTTTTTTTTGGGGGGGGGGGCGGGCCCACCGGGCCCCCTGGATCCGCGCCTGTCCCTTGCCTTATAATTTAACGCAGAACTGATCACCACTCGTTCGTAAAATCATTCGTAACTTACGAACGACTTGGAAAAACACGGCCCTGGACCTGTCACTCAAATATTATAGGTTAAGAAAAATAAAATATTCAAAAATATTAGAAATGAAAAATCATACGGTGAACTTTCAAAGGAAAATGCGGCCTTTCTTAACATGCAACTCTGTCCTTTTCACCATGCCCTTTCACCTATATAAATGTTCTTAGGGGTCACAATTAGGTCTGGTTCAATGATAACATTTTAGATACAACACGAAATATATTTATTCACCTGAATGAAATTTAAATATTCCCACGAAACCATCATTCTCACGACACATGACAATAATTATTTGTTACAGTTTTTGAAAACTGTCGCGGCAACGTTTCTGTGAAGTGAGATAACCTTACCTAGACAACCTAACAGGTAAGGCGCTTTATAAGAAACTGGAATTATCATTATTATTAAGGGTTTTCCCGGTTAATTGCAAACTTTTTACGTTCAATTCGACATTTACTTAAATCAATTTCTTCCGAAATGTGATAGCGATTATAAATCTGCAATCAAATTTGTTTATGAATATCCAAAATAAAAAACCATTCAATCCAATTGCAAATTGCGCCTATCAATTTGATTTTGTAAGCAGTCGCATTCTTCGATTGTCGTCCATTCATGCACATTGACGAAATTGATTGCATAAAAACAATTTTTATCGCACAAAAACGAAAATGATAGCCCATTAACGACTATGAAAAAACACCAAACGCTTGGTCTAGGCGTTAATTTAAATGACCGATACCACCGCTCGGCCAGATATCATTTAAATAGAAGGAACACAAACGAATTTGAAATTGTTCGGGAAAACCTATATCATAATTATTACCCTTTATATATTATTACATTTAAAAAAATCAACTGAACAGAGAAAAGGCAACCCAAGGTGAATCAAAATGCCGTCGAAGATACAGGCGATCTCTACTATGCTATTCCTCGTGAGCTTCATTTGTCTTAGTGAAGGTCAGCTCTGCAGGAATACATGTCCCGACTATTGGATGAAAGTAGGTGAAGACTGTTTCCGATACTTTGGGAAGCCGATGAAGTGGCGCGAGGCAGAGAACATCTGTGTTCAACTTGGCGCACACCTACCCAGTATCATCAGCCTTTAGGAGGGCAACACCATTTATCAGCTATGGAAGGGACTCGTCCGTCACCCTAATGATAGGGATACCGTAAGTATGACCTCTGCCTGACATTACACCCTTTTGCAATTTACAAACTCGCAATCGCAGAAACCTATTTTACGCCATATGACAAAACCATGCATCCCCATGCCACCGGCAAAGTGTTTTTGAAATGCAAACACAGTAATAAAGGGAATCCCATTGGAAACCACATATTACATTACATAATATCAGGATGTATAAAACATGTTATGATGTATAAAACCTACATGATCTGGCACATGAATATTTGAAAAACTCTATTATAAATAAACCAAGTATGTATTTTCTCCGTAATAGAAATAATCTGTGTCTCCCCAAACCAAGAACAAATAATTGTAAAAGAACATTCTACTACAGAGCCGCTTTATCATATAACCAACTACCAGTCGTAACACGTGGTGTTTCTACTATCCAATCTTTTAAAACCAGTATGCATAAAATTTACTGTATAATCATCTTCCTATTATATCTTGTTTAGGGTCGTGTGGTCATGTATCCCTTTTTTTTAATATAAATCTGTATTGAACATGATCTACATAAAATGGTAATCGAGATTATTTGTATAAGATTATTGAAATGTGTTATGTACAATGAAGATATTTTGTTTTGCTTGTTTTGAATGATATTATTACTGATATACAGTGCGTCCCAGAAAAAAGTATACCCAACTTTGAGAGCCTCATATTAAACTATAATAGCTTGTGTGACCTTGAAATATATATCATGGTAAAGAGCAACTCATATTCTTTTTAATGATACCAAACTTATAACTATGTTGTGACGGATGACTAAGCAGTTGGGCTTTAAAAAACAAGCGTAAAAAGTGCCCTGTCCAAAGTTTGAGCAACAGCAGCCCTTGCATTTCAATAGATCAAGTAATCCTTTGTGCCTAATGAATGGACTCAGGAAGGCTGACCTCAAGCAAACAATGAATGATCAGAAAGCCAGGGCTGCTTCTCAGACAACTTGGTACAGATCACTTTTGACCAATGTTTTTAAACACTCGAGTGTTCAGTCATCCATGACAGTATCGCTATGATTTTGGTATCATGAGATAGAATATGAGTTAATCTTTGTCATGAAATTAAAATCAATTACACATAAGTTATACAATTTTAATATGAGGCTCTCAAAGTTGGGTATACTTTTATCTGGGACGCACTGTATAAATGTTTAAGGACCCCATGGAAGAACAGTGGTATTTTGTAAATACCGCTGAAATGGGCTATCCGCCGTATTTTTATTATAAAATGTATCATGTATAATGTAAATGTATTGTTTTACGGAAATAAAAACAAACAAACAAACAAACAGGACAAATATGATAAAGATCGACAGACAGGCGTCGCTGAACTTGAAATTAATTCATTTCAAGCTTTACCCCCCCCCCCTCCCTCCGATCTTATAGAAACTGAATTTAAGCTCTAATAATTATGTTCCCAAAATATACGTCTACATTCACATATCAAATATACTCGTCAGCATATACATTCATGTCATAAATGTTAGGTAACTTAATGCATTAGAACAATAATATTACAGTATAATAAATGAACTGTATAAGGAAATTAGATAATAGCGCTTACCCGATATTTTCAATCCTGATGATGAAGGCCGAAAGCTTAAAATAAAGTGATTTGAAGTTAGTAGGCCTACGCCGCACAGTGGGCCATGATCTCCTCAAACTGCGCCAAAACTCTTTTCTCACTTCGAACGGTTAATTAAGTTCGTAAAAGAGGTCTTTTAAAGGTTCTGAGACCCGTAGAATTCGATTAGAATATTTTCAAATCCATTTGACGTCATCAAAATACTGTTTTCTAATTGGTCAATCCAATTATTAAAGGTAACACATAGACATATTCATTTCCCTTTGACATGTGTTATTTGTATGGCGTTTCGAGACAAAAGAAACACAACGAGTGTTTCTATGACGTCATTAAAATATCGATTTCTGATTGGTTATGCAGATTTCTTCGTAAAATGTTTTTATTTATATCATTTTCCTAATAATATTAATAAGAACATTAGTACTGTCTAGGTAAGTGAGATATTTAGGAGAGGGGTTCTCGGGAACAAAATTAGAGTATAAGAATATATTTTAAATTGCCTGACATCATTGAGGCACTGTTTTCTGATTTGACAAGGAAAATCATGCCTTTTTAGTGAATTTCGGTAAGTTTTTTTTCATAACTTTTTTTTATTGAATTGAATTCAATTCAATTCGGTTTATTAAAAATACTGAAAAGACAGTCCAAGGACTGATACATTTCAAGTTTTACAATTTAAAAATAACATAAAATATCAAGTGATTATCAGCTAAAACAAAATAAACATTCAACTAGGCCCTGCATACTAGTACACTAAAAAGTAGAAACGTATAGGGGACAGAGAAAAACAAAACAAAACAAAAAGAGGCATAGGAGAAGATGAGGAAAATTAGGGAAATGCAGTAAAGAAAAGGAAAAGACAAAGTAGGAAATGAAATCTTACAGTACATACATATAAAGTAGATAAATTGTGAGTAGAACAGGCAAAAGAAGTGTATAAAAACAATTGTATAGGTTTAAACGATTGAACATGCACAAAAGTCATAAATGAATTTGGCAAGAGCAACTAGGCTTGACTTCAAAGGAAACAAAAAAAGGACCAAAGAAAGGACCAAAGAAACAAAAAATGAAGTATTCTTAAATACCTGTTTCTTTTAATTGAACCGGCAGGCTTAGATAGACATTTTAATAAATAAAAAAAAAGTTACATTGAAGGTTTGTTAAATAACTCTTTTTTTCTTCTTCTTTCTTTCTTTAAAAGTAATTTTGTACTTGATAATGGTGGTTAAGTAAACGGCATTCCTACAATCTCTACGAATCACGAATCGATAAGCCTGGTCCTATAGAGGTATGTCATGAGATAGTTGAGGATGGAGTTGATTGATTAAAAAAATACTATGTACCCCCCCCCCCCAATAGTGCATATCCCCGCCACTTCCACATAAGCACGCATGTCAGTATTTTTCAAATATGTTTTTTTTTTTTCAGAGTATTTACGCACTACGTGGAGATTTTTGTAAGCACAATGGTGTGTGTACTTTTTCGCTTTGTAGCCGATATGGGCGATAAAAGGGGTGAACATGCCGATGGAAAATGCTCCTAACTAAAGAATAGGCAAAAACTGGCAGCCAAATTTGGTATCACTGCAAAGTAGACACCATAACAAAGACGCTCGTAGTATTTTTAGAAATTTTAGCAATCGACGGCAATGATGAACATTTAGGCGCATTAAAAAAAAACATGGAATTTTCCCAATTATTTGGTCATTTTTTTCAAGAATAACTTCAAAGTTGAATAAAGGTTTGTCTTGAAACTCTGGGATCAGTTAAAATAACTCCTCCAAAACAGGCAAGTGAAATTCCAAATAGATCAGACGACCCGTTTGGCAAAAATTGTTTGAAAACGACAACATTGTAATTTACACATAATTTACCGCTAAATTCAAATTTCGGGTACATTTCAGGCAAAATAACCGAATTGAAATTAATTTCAAGAAGAAATATTGCACCTAAATGTTCTAGAGGTTGTAATTTTGGCATGGAAGATCATAAAAAAGAAATTAATTTGATGACCAAATGCCGGTTTTGGCGCACTTTGGATCACACCTGGCCCACTGTGCGCCGTTGAGGAGATTAAGGGAAGGGGGGGGGTTATAGGCAAATTTTTACACTTCTATTTGGCTCATTTCTGAAGAAATTAAAAGAAATAACCCTCCAAAACCATATATCAGTAGAGAGGTTATATATCAAGGAATTTTATGGACCAAAAGAAAAACCCCACTAAAATGCCTTATTTGCATAATTTATGCAAATTAGCCCTTTTCGCCTAAAACAAGATCTACTGAATACCTTACACACAAACAACTCCATTTTTTGCACGGATGTTCTCTAAACATATGTTTGGGAAATGAATGGATTGGAATTTCATTTCTTTAATGTATTTTTTCTTTTGCATTTTATTTATTTTTTATTTTCTACCTAGTTATATATTCATGACATTATTATTTAGAAAACTAAAATTGTATTTAAAATTCGATTCCATTCATTCCCCTGAGACACATTTCACCAATAAGCATGCAAAGTTTGAACAGCAACAGACATTCCATTCTTGAGTTCTTTTGTTTTTTTTAAAAAGGGCTAGTTTTTATCAATCATGCTAATTAGTCATTTCTTGGTGATTGTTTTTTTCGTCCATACGATTCCTTGATACATAACCTGTCTACTGCTATTTGGTTTTGGAGGGTTATTTCATTGCATTTCTTCAGAAATGAGCCAAATAGAAGTGTAACAATTTGCCTATAATCCCCCTTAAAGATATTTTATTAGGTCTTTGTAAACATAGTTACATAGAAATTTGAATTCCATAGGTGTTTCAAATATTATTACCAGTGCTGGTCGCCGCTGAGCAGCGCCCTCTCTAGCCATCTCTAGAAGTCTCTAAGCGCGTTAAATACAGGATGCGCTTTTTGTCCGTATTCTCAAAAGCCGCATAACTTTAAGCCTAGCTTAAATCTGTGGTTTAACTATGGCTTGCTAAAAGGGAATCAATCCCAAAAAGTAGATGTTCAATTTATTATAATTTTTGGTAGTGAAACTATTAAAAACTGCTTGGGAATGATTCGTTCAAAAGTTTCCCTTAAAACGTGATTCCAGAATTCAGTGAATGTGATAGAAAAATACAATATGGACAAATGGATTCCCTTTTAGCAAGTCTAAACCACAGATTTAAGCTAGGCTCAAAGTTAGACGGCTTTCGAGAATGAGTTTAAGTGCGATTCAAAGTCTACT
Organism: Paracentrotus lividus; assembly: GCA_940671915.1. NCBI lineage: Eukaryota > Metazoa > Echinodermata > Echinoidea > Camarodonta > Echinidae > Paracentrotus > Paracentrotus lividus. The sequence goes on from CALNVZ010002710.1 coordinate 263,793, forward strand.
TTGGCATTTTTTTTAATTATTATTATTATTATTTTTTTTTTTTTTTTTTTTTTTTTTTTTTGTGAAACACCCCTTTGGTCATTTCATTGTAGGCTTACTGGATTGGTCTACGAGACACCACTCAGGAAGGATTCTACGAATGGACAGACCACACCACTACCACATACATGAACTGGAGGTCTGGACAACCCGATAACTCGGGCGACGAAGATTGTGTCAAAGTCCGCAATGACGGGAGTAACGATGACATCCGACAACAGTGGAACGATAGGCAGTGCTCAGACACTCGGGCTTTCTTCTGTCTTCTGAGCTAAACATCGGAGATCGAAAGAGAACAGCGTTCGTTCGATTTGAATTAAATTTATTCCCATATATCACATAGTAAATACATAGATCTTAAAGGAGGACTCCGGGCTGAAACCAAAAAGTTTTGTAAAGTAAAGTAAAATTTAACAAGCACAACACAGACAATTTCATCAAAATCGGATGAAAAATAACAAAGTTATGCATTTTTTAGGTATTGAATTTTGTTCGTAAAACAGTTCTTGGCAGGTGTCATAAACAGGTCTCATGAATATCTTAATATTCAAATGAGAAAACTGATGATGTCACAGTCCCCCTACTTCTTGTATATTTTATTATAATAAATAGTGGTAGAAAAATACGCGTTGGGATTGGATAGATCAGTACCACGTGACCTACCTTAAATTTGTTATATTGTATTATGTACAATATAACTTTCGGTTTTTGGACGGGAAAGCCCGTGTTAAATGAATGGGGAGTGCATCGATTGCCAGGTACCTTTGCCTCATTGCAAGCGCGTAATGACAGTAAAATGGTGCGCACAGCAGCTTATAACAATGGATACGCGAAGCAACAATGTACGTCATAATAGCTAAATTAGCCCCAAAATTTTGGCAAAGATAAAACCAGATTAGGTTCAGTCAAAGATCTCGGGGTCTATTTACTATAGGATTTCCCACTCAGTTTCGGAAGTTCGTCACTCCATTCGATAATCAGTTCATTCAAATTCCCAGAATATTTCTACAGCGTCAAATTCATCATTCAAATTCCAACTTAGTTCCTTCGCTTTGGTATTAAAAGCCTTTAAATCAAAATCACCCTCAAAAGCAATCAAATTAGTAAATCGGCTGGAATGCGTGCTTTCCCGCATTCAAATCCGCGCTGAGGCAATCAACTTTGACATTGGTTAAACCAAGTTGGTATACAATTTGGCAAATTTAAACTCTCCGTTACTTTTAGATTAAACATTTAAGATAACGATTTCTTTTTATGAAGCTCTATATCTATTCCATTAGTATAAATAAATAAATAAAATAAAATAAAACTGAAATTTCCTTTTTTATTGAGCTTTACATCATTTTGAAAATGTCTTTGCTGTTGAGTGTTGCGATGAAACGACTATTCCTTTTTTAAAGCTATGGTTAATTACTTTAGAATAAAATGTCAAATATCACTATGGCGCCCCCAAATTTAAGGTTAATCTGGCGCCCCTTGGCTTCAGGTCGATTTGCATCCCTAAATGTAAGGTCGATTTGGCGCCCCTGAATTTAACATCGAATTAACGCCAATAAGTATGTCGCCCCTAAGTTTAATGTCATTTTTGGGCCCCCTTAGCTTTAGGTCGATTATCCGCCCCAAAAAGTTTCAGGTCAACTTGACGCCCCTGGGTTTTAGATCAATTTTGCAACCCTATTTTAAGATCAAAGTGGCGCCCAACTTAAATTTAAGATTCTTTATGTTTTAGGTCAACTTGGATCCCCCTAAGTTAAAGATCAATGTAGTGCCCCTAAATTCAAGATCAATTTTGCGCCCCCTAAATTTAAGATCGAAGCGGCCCCCTTGATTTAAGATTAGTATGGCGACCATATGACGCCCTGTTTTCCCTTTCTTTCTTCCCCTTTTCCCTTCTTTTTTCCCTTTCTCTTTATCTTTTTCAATTATTTCTTTTTTTTTTATTTCTCTTTCTCCTCTTTTTGGCACCCCTGTCCGTCTACCCCCATAAAATACGTGCATGAATTCATTTGTTATGTGGAAGAGCTTTTATGTGTTGATTATGTAATTATGCAAGATAAAGTGTTACACGAGTAAAAAAGAAAATGTAGTGAAAAAGAAGTCATTTCATGAACTAATTAATAACTGGAAAAATATATCTCTTACATACCGTAATATGAGGTACATACTCATTCACAATTGGTGCTAATAGCAAATAGAAAACATTTGATGAAAACAACTTATATGATTAAAAACAAAAACATTTCCTGCAGCTATAAATTCAAGCCCTAATTTGAATGCTAATTACTGTAAGTTGAAAACTCGGAATGAATTTAAATGCTGCTTATGGCGGTATTGCGCAATCATAACAGCGTCTCTGCTAATTTGAAGTACAGTTTTACGTATATAGTGCACTTAATCGGAATTTTAACAAGTGAAACATTCAATTGATTGCTGGAAAAGGGAATCTGATCTCTGGAAATTCGACTGAAAGCTACATCGTCCTAACTTGAATGAACCGATTATCAAATGGAGCGACGAATTTCTGAAACTGACTGGAAAATCCTATGTAATAAATAGTGAACGCTCCATCTTGCAACATTACTGGACTATATGAACTCCAAATACTAAATTATCCCTCGTGCAGATCTATTTCACCTCGGCCTGCGGCCTCGGAGAAACAAATCTGCTCTCGGGAAAATTTAGTATTTTTCGTACTTAATATAATCCAGTATATTGCGCGATAGATTGTACACTATTTATATAATATGAAATCCTTTTTATCTCATTTTTTCATACATTGCGTATACAGAAAATCTATTACTATCTAAGTAAAAGCACTTGTGACCTTGAACATTCCACAAGGATTAATCCCTGTTTTTATGTCCTTGGGGCAGAAAATCTCGATAATTGGTATTTCTTGGTATTTCATACAATAAAATACAAAGAAAGTAGGGGGACTCTGACATCATCAGGTTGCCAATTTGAGAACTGTTTCCTTAAAATATTCAAAACCTAAGAAAATTCATAACTTTGGTATTTCTTATCCGATTTTGATGAAATTTTCAGTGTTGTGCTTTTTAGACTTTACTTTATTTTTGTAATAATGCAAACTCCAGCCCGGAGTAGTTCTTTAACACAGCTTAAAGGCATATAATAATTCCTTTTAATGTTATATACGTGTATTGCAATAAAAATAGTCAAAATAGTAAAAAGACAAATTGAATGAATAAAATATAAAGAAACCTGCATCGTATTGAATAGTAGTTCTAGATATAATAATGATAATCTCTCCAGTTTTCCTATTTACTAATTTTCACACGCTAAATTAAATGAAGTATTACTTAAAGCGCCTCGGAATAGTTTAACTAGACAGATGGCGCTATACAAATGCGTTATTATTATTATTATTGATTAAAACCATTCATAGCATACAGAATTACTGTGCAGAATTTGTAGAATGCTATGGAGAATAATACGCTGTTATTTTTCTGTTGTTAATCAAGCTATCGTATTCTGTTATTTTTGTTCCTTTTGTTTATTATTGATGGATATTTATGAAAGGAGCATGGGATGTGGACTAATGAAATAAAATGTAATTAACTATGAACAACGACGATTTCGTCTGAATTCTGGATTATTCCATGTAATGAATATTTTTCCAATTAAAAAAATACGCACTTATGCTGCTGTCACACAGGCTCTTACTTTGAGTAACGTAAGGTTGCGTCCATAAAATATTTTCTTTTCTGCGGATCCCCACAGATGCTTTCCCGTCATAGTCAATAATTTCGCTAATCCAATAAAAAACAAAAATACATAAGAAATGAAAGAATAGTAGAAGAAATAAGGATAAAACAACAAAAACGTAACTGAACGTAAGAATCTGTGTGACTGTAGCATTATATCAAATTTCCTCATTGAATAAGAAAGCTAAATCAATCGATTACATGCAGGCATTAAGTTTTACAAGTGATTCACTCTCTATCAATATCAACATTTTGATATCTCTATCAAAATCTCAAAATGATATCTCTAATTCTATCCAAAAAAAAACAAAAACAAAAAACAAAACAACACAAATGATAAGGCGTAAATATTCATATAATGAATGAAAGCGCCGTAAAATATATATTTAAAAAAAAACAATATTATGACAACCAGTTTAATGACATATGTCAGATATTGACTTTAAACCCCTTACAAATAATTTGTTCGGACCCTGCATCATTACCTCACCCAGTTTAAAGCCAATACGAACCCGCAGCCTTGTATGCCGCAAGCACCATCTCCTCAACTACTCAACTGCCCCGGTTGCTAACACATAATGAAAAATTCCGTGTAGTGTCGTTAAAAATGTAGGCCCATTTGAAGGATAACACACTAATTCACCGTTCAGTATATTCAATCCGCAATTATTATGTTACTTAGTGGTGGAGGTGGGCTATAAATGACATAGACCAAGTTTGACATAGCTCACCTTAGCCAGCTCGTTGCCCTGATCAATATACCACCAATTTCAATTAAAAAACGGGTAAGAAGGTAACAGTGCGGGCCGAAAAAACGATTTTGAGAAGGCACGGCCAAAAATGCTGATTCATCCTTTTATAGCCCTTCGAATAACAAAATTACAGCTTTTTCGATTTTTAACCAAAGATGACTCAGCATTTTTGGGCCATGCACCCTCAAAACTTTTTTTTTTGTTTTCTTTTGGCCCGACTGCAAAGGGACACAGGTTCAAACTTACAGGTCAAAAATATTGGGAGATTCATACAGTAAGACAGTCTATAAAAAGAAAATTGTAAAAAAAAAAAAAAAAAACACTTTCTGATACACTTTATTTTGTATAATTTGCTTATGTAAAACAAAAGTTAGGCTAATTTGTGTGCCAAGAGGAGAAAATCTAAATTCACATACCCTTTAATAATTTTTGCCCCTGTTATCCTGGCTTATTACAGTGGAAATCGTTATAACGAGGTCCTTGGGACCATAGAAGTTACAGTGTTATATTGGGAATCCCGTTATTTCAGGGTAAACAACAAACTAACAAAAGAATACAAACAGCTGGGACCAGTAAAATTAGCTCATTATATAAAAAAAAATATTAGGAGATTCATACAGTACGACAGTCTATAAAAAGAAAATAGTACAAAAAACACTTTCTGATACACTTTATTTTGTATAATTTGCTTTTGTAAAACAAATGTTAGGCTAAATTTTTTAAAGAACGGGCAAGAACGTTATAGAACGTTCTTGGCCGTTCTTTAAAAAATTACTGAACGAGCTTTGGTCGGGTTGGAACTTATAACTTTGAAGAATAATTTCTTGAATACGATACTAGGCAGTTCATAAATAGTTCTCGTTACGTCAATTCCATCTTTATCGCGTCCGCAATACGTTGTTATCCAGTTCAAAGCGATTAAACTGCTCGATCACTCTATACCGTTCGTAGCACGTCCAAATCGTCACTAAAAGTTAGGTACCATGTTCGTTGTACGTCCTTCTCGTTCAGAGTAAGTCCTACCCGTTTAAGGAACGTTGTCACTACGTTTAATTTTAGAACTGGAAGCCAGTACGATTTTTTTTTTTTAACATGTTAAAAAAAATCGGAATGCCTTTCCGTTCTCTCCGTTTGGGCCCGTTCACCAAGTTCGTAAACAGATTGTAAACAGTCTGTACTAGATTCTAAAAGGTTTGTACTTCGTTCAGTCCGTGTGTACACAGATTGAGCCCGTTCAGCAAGAACTACCTAGAACGCAGTGAGAACTAGCTCAGTGTGACGGGAATTATGACATGCCGTTCTGTTTAAAAATTGAAACGTATTGCTATCCAAGCCCGTGCTATAAAGTCCTGAGCAGACTGACATAGGTCTCAAGTACATACACTCCGTGTGTACATAGATTAAGCCCGTTCTGCAATAATTTAGTATAATTTAGTAGAATAAGCGAATATATCAGCTGTTTAATTGCCACACATTAATTGTTACAATTACAGAAATCTCACAACTTTTAGAATAAATACGAAAAACGGCCATTGGTCCGAAAAGAACGCGTACATTTGACCTAATTATTTCTGGATTAAGATTAACAATGTTCGTATACAGTCCTTAATACGTCCTCACGTCTCTGCCTCGTCTGCAGTCCGTTTGTATCTAGTTAAAATCGGGTGAAAATGACCGTTTCCACGAAACAGAGCCCGTCTGAAACAATCCAAACCCGTCCCCAGTTAGATGCAACCCGTTCTTAATCAGTTCCAACTCGTTTCCAATGCGTTTCGTCCCGACCTAACTAGTTCTGGGTCGTTTTTAATCCGTTTAAATCCGTTCTTACTCGTTCTTACGTCGACCAAACGGCCTCCAGAAAGTTCATCTCGTTTTTACTTCGTCATTTTCAGTCGCTAGAACGTGTTGAACGCAAGTGCGTGCCCGTTTCCCATAAAAAAAACCTAGTCCGTTTTTGCCAGACCTCATGCGTCTTCGTAAGTTTCAAGCTGATAATGAATATACAATGCTCGTCCTAGCACATCTTTAGAACGATTTAAGTACAGCAATTTCCTTTGTAGTACGTCCATCTCGTTTCAGGTACGTTGCCACCTCGTTAAATTTTAGGACGAGATGGGCACCCGATTTTTTTTAAACACTTTTTTGAAAATCCGACCGAGCTAGTCCATGAAGTTCGTAAACAGATCGTAAGAAGTATTTACTACATCCACTCATGTTTGATGGATTGTTCAAACAATTCAACTGGTAATCGAGTGGTATGAAACTCTCCAATGATCGTCTTCGCTGACAACCAGTCGTGTTCTTTTTCTTTCCAATAGCTGTATGATAAGAAACATAAACAACAACACTAGAAAAAAAAACATTAGGTGCTTCAAAAGTTCATCAATACTTGCGGTGTACGTTACCTCCCCCCTATTATGTTCGGCTATAAATAATAAATAATATTACATAAATAGCGGATACTCTAGAGTACAATTTACTCGATTATGATTAGGTACGACATACTTATCAAATAAAACAAACTGTGAGAAAGTTGAGTGTTAAATTATTTACATGAGGGACTGGAAAGTTACTATTTTTTTTTCCGAGGGGCGAAGGAAAAAATAGAAACTTGCTAGTCCTTCCAAAGATACATCATTTTCACTAAATATTTGAACAAACTGCTTTATATAATTGTTATATATTTCTCCTTTTCTAACTAAATTTTGGAGAATGTTTGACGTTAGGCCAATCAATTTCGGATGAATTAACACTACCGATTACTTACGCAGCGCTGATCAGCACCGTAGTCACCACGATTGTAGGATTGCAGTAACACAATGGTTGCGTCGTTATTGGCACGGACTTCGAAGGTAAATGACGTCATACCATCAGTTATATTTAGATAGGGGACTGTGATATTTCTCTGTTGACCTCCATCTGGAGTGTGGATGATAGGGCAACCTGGAAAAAGAAAAGGGGATCACGATCGTCAGAGAGATTGAGAGCGATAGATTGTGATAAGAAAAGAAAGAGAGCGAGAGGGTTTTGTGATCATGGTAAGTCGTGCGATGGTCACAACATGTTGTAGCAGGGGCCGCGCAGCCGGGGCTTCAGCCCCCGCCCCACACTTTTTTCAGCAAAAGTGAACAAAAACGTAAAAATAACCATAGATTTGTGATTTTTAGCCTGTTCAGCCCCCCACTTTCGGCTCAGCCCCTCCATTTTCAAAAACGCTCCGCGACCCCTGCGTAGCAAGTTGCAACGTGCAACTCTCTGCGACATGTTTGACGTTGCACTGTTGACGAGTTGTGACCACTGCCTAAGAAAGAGAAGTATGGGAGAGAGACATATAACTATATACAGAAATGCTTGGTTTTTTTTTAAGGGGATGGCTAAATTTCAAATCATTGCCAAGTCAAGGTTTAAAAAAAAAAAAATCCAAATTTTATTGCCCGAAACAAAGGTGAAACGGGAATCATTTTTGGATGTTAATTCACCCTTAAAGACCACTACCCCCCCCCCTCCCCCTCACTATGCAGGCCCCCGACGTTTCGGGAAATAATTTTCAGACTCACGCGACACTTTGAAGTCTTGCACAACTTATGAGACCATATAGTCCTTACCGTGACTCGATTTTTTTATTTGTGTACTAAATGAAATTGGATTTAATCTTGAAACTTCTAAAGATGTGATTATTTTTCATTCTGATTAGTTAAAATGTTAATTTTGGCTCAACTACTTTCGAAACACAATTGTGAGATGCCTATAATCTTTGTCCACTATTATTTGTACCGATTTTAAAGGCATTTAAAAGATTGGATCACAATATTTTGGTTAGAAAACTAGTTAAGCTGAAGTTGCTACCCTAGGAAAATAAGTTTTTACTGTTTGTTATGATCACCATTATCATGATAATAATCCTCGTCACAATAACGCCCTTTGGCAAGAGAGTAATTTCCATTTGCCACACTCGATGCAGGTGAAGTAAATAATTATATAGAACCTATATTTGATAAAATGAAGATCGATGTACTTTGGATGAGAACCGTCATAAGCATAATTAGGGCAGCTTTGAGGATAAAGCTGGGGGCAATGAATCAAAAGCTCTGTGCAAGCTCACTGAAACGAACGAGAAATTCATGCTAATTTCAGCATGATGCATATTCCCGATCAATAGAATAAAGAGAATTGTATGAGAATACAACGCTAGTACATTATGCACTTCTGTCTTACCACACAATGCTCCGTAGAACTGTGGAGAACACTTGCATTCGAAACCCTCCAGTGTCTCCACACATGTCGCTCCGTTAAGACAGGGGGATGATAGGCAATCTGTGCATG
>CALNVZ010002710.1:272731-363971 GCA_940671915.1 Paracentrotus lividus
ATTTGTACACCCGCTGAATATAGTACATCCATTATTGTATGTTGCTATGTACTCACCAGGGATTTTTTGTGTGTACAGACTGGTATTCAGCAGGTTTATATCAACATATTAGTTACCTGGATGCACGCAGACAGCTGCAGACACGATTCAATAATTTTCTTTTTATTTTCCTTTTTATTATTATTGCCAAGGGTGTCTGTATTGATCTCCCTTCTTTATGCAGACCCTCGATGCTGTTGGTGGTGAATTAGGTTCAAAGTATTCTCATTTCTTTCTTCTATGTTGTAAACACGTTCAAACAGTTAATGCAAGTAGAGTAAATTGATTTTAAAAATGGTCTAAGCTCTCGATCCTAGCAGAGTGAATAAGGAGAAACATAAACAGAACAAATCAAACGAAAATGGAAAGTGGGTGAAAACAGCCGGATATAAGGAAAGAAGGTGTGAAATCAAAACTGAGCCTGTAAGAAACAAAAGAAAAATTCATTTTTGACTCAATGTTCAGGAAGTTCCAAGAAATGATACAAATAATTTTTAGTACAAGTCAAGATAAAAACAACACTAAAAACAACGATATATGCATAATCATTATTCGTCAGAATCATCATAATCGTTGGTTATTCGTTGTTTGTTGTTTAGCTTAGAGTCATTCGTGTAATATTATTAATCTAAAAACTAATCATATGAAAAGGGCTTCCCTCATGACCAATTATGCACAAAATATTTTAATCTCTGAAGTGATATATTACGATTTTCAATGACCCAGGTAAGAAAAAAAAAAAAAAAAAAAAAAAAAAAATAAGAATGAACAATCAAAAATAAAACAAAACATAAAACAAAAGAGAGTCAACGGCATAACACTAATATGAACAGTACATGATGTGCTATCATTTATTTTGCCAAAGGACTAATGATGAGTAAGTTTGTCACGTTTCATTTTTCATCATCATGTACATGATATACATTTTCCTTTATCCCACATTTCAATAATGTTTGTAGGCGTGTACGCGTCATGTTCGCTGGTGTACACAATACACTCGAGAATAGAAGGGAAGATAAATATTTTTAAAAAAATTGCACATCTACCTACGCCACTAAATTGGACTCTTGCCAGAAAAAATTCTAGTTATTAAAGCCTCCATCAGATGATGTTAAATGAAGCTGTGTTGGTAACTAAGTTGATCCTTGCAAATGCATTATACATGTATATAATTATATTTATGTACATGCACATATATATGCACATTTGTAGACTCCCGTCGCGTCATAGGCCTTTCATACACTGAACATTGCCTCCACTCTACAGTCTGTGTCAAAAAAAATGGTACAGTCGGGGAAAAAATCATTTAGGTGTGAAATCTTTTCATATAATGTGTGTTGTTTGTGGTACCTAAATCAAGCAAAAGAATTTTTCTTGCTGATTGCGGGCTTTGTCCTGTATAATTGGCTCTCGTAAAACAAAATTATGCTAGTTATGTCGCGACGAGGAAACAAATCGAAATTACGCACTGCTTATTGTTCTGGAGCGTGCTGAATTCAACGTCATGTTAGCGAAATCGTTACAACTCAAAGGCATGGGACGGCGTGCGAAAAACTGGATTTTTTCTTGATTGTAGAAAATAAGTCATAATCTCAAAAAATACTGCACCAAATGTGATGAAAAAAAATTGCTGAAGAAAGAGTCGATATCCCTGCTTTATGAAATAACAACAATACCACGTTGATATTAACCTTCACACTATATAAAAATGTTTTCCAACTGTACCATTTTATTTGACACAGACTGTATAGTAGGGTTGGGCAAATAATACTTTTTCTGAAAGTTATTTCAAACAAGTTACTTCTATAGTCAAATTTGATGTGAATCCAAAAATGACAATGATTTGTTTACGAGCGATGATGTCTGACGTCGCTAAAGTGCAAAAAACCAAATAGTGTATTTTGCCCATTCATCACACTCACTTTATAGGTATAAACCGGTTTTATTTTGTTTCTTTATGGATTTTGATGGTCTAAAAGCTCAAATCTGACTATTTTATCTATGACCTATGTACCTAGTATGTGTTATAGGTGTTATTTAGTGATTTTGATATGAGGTGATTTTTGCTTGATATTGACTGAAACTTAACTACCAAACTACACTAACAGTCAACTTGGTAGATAATCATGTTGGATTATCATGTGGGTTCCCTGACACCCAAAGCCATATAAAAAACGCAATAAAAGTGGTTATACGTAGGGCGAGACGGGTATGGAACGTTGTTTTATTAAAAGTAAATCAACAAAAAAACATTTTTTACAGTTCAAGTTGAATTTTTTGGACAAAAATTAAAATTTGTAATGTTCTTCAACTGAAGGCACATGATGATAGTCTGGTTTGTGAATATGTACATGTATGTCACTAATAACCCCTGAGCCATGCCCTGTAATTCGCCTAATGGCTTTGCTACACCTTGATTATTATTTGTAAAATCACCCATTGGGTATATTGGTTGTCTATATTCAACTAACTACCTATGTCGATGTAACAACCTACCCCAATTACCATTACACATGTAAAGTAATTTTGTTTCAATTTAAGGGGTTTAATATTTTGATATTTCTATTATTACTTTAGTCATGCTAGAGCTCTATATTCTTGATCTACTGTTAACGATACCAAGAAACTGGAAAGTTGAAACAAAAGTATGTATAAAGAGATTTACACATTTTAACCAAATTACCCGGTATGGTTTACATAGACGTAATTTACTCTAATTACCCGTATGGTGTAACAACCTACCCGTATACGGGGTAGGTTGTTACAAAAAAAATGTCTTCATTAATTAAGCTGTAGTTAATTAGTGTTACATGTTGTTTCAGTTTCTATGTTGCCGTCAGGTTTTAGCCAACATAATAGGCTAACTACAGGTAATACAGACCAAAATGGAGTGTGTGAGTACTTTCATTAGAATTATCTGGCCCAAAATGTGAATTTTGTAACGTCCATACCCGGTCTCCCCTATAAAAACTCGAGGGCGAAGTTTATAGCAGTTGCTGCTTTAAGCTGGTCGAGGGGCATCAGACTTCGCCTCATCTTCTGAAGTGTGCAAAAATTATTGTCATATTCAGTTTCTACGTCGAATTTTACTATAGAAACAACTTGTTTGAAAAAAAAGTTGAGATTCGCCCAACCCTATCTATAGTACGTTGTTGCTATTGCACTTCGCATTATGCTAAGGGGGAAATAATAGATGTTTTTCCTTTGATGTTTATTCCTCATGACCAAGTCCAACGAAATTTTCCTTTATTCCTTGAAATAACATAATTCTAGCAATAAACGTATATATATATATATATATATAAACATAGATTGCATATGTACCTAAATGACAAAATTGGCAAAACATGAAATTATTTTTTTGACAAATATCCGTGTAAAGAGCACTCAAAAGACACGGCAATTATAGTGTGGTTATACGCCTACATACAAGTCTCTGCTGCTGTTTTGATTATTTTCCTAACAAGGCACAGTCATATGTAGCCTACAGTCTATCCAAAATATATTCATATGTTGGTCCGTCGACTATATCTTATTTTAGTCATAAATAACCTTTCCATAACAGTTTTTTTTTAAAGGAAAACAGTGTGTATTATCTATTGCAGTTATAGTAAGATAAAAATAGAGCAGACTCGTAAGGCAAGCAATAGTCTATTGGAATAGCTTATCTAGGTTTCATCTTACAAATTCAATGAGTTATTTTCTATCGAAAAATAAATGATATTGGAAAGAAAGTAAATGATGGCAAAAACATCAACATGAATCTATGATGTGATCTACTTTTGATTTGATTTGATTTATTGTTTTCTTCTGCATACATAGAAGTATAACATTTTTCTTCGATGACAAAGTAAATTGACATAAAAAATAATAAATTTTCTGACAATGAATCAAGATCAAAATAATTGTATAACAAACAATTATATACATGAAATACTAAATGATAAATTGTCAAAAATATTAAGACAAATACTTCGCCAAGATATTACAAATCATTTGTCGAAGAAGGACTATCAATGTAAGCAAAACGCTTGAGAGTATGATAGTCCCTAATAAAACTCATTAAAAGATTAATATCATTATTTAGCAGAATGGATAAATATTTATTGAAAACAAAATCCAGTAGGATAACAAAAAATGTTACCATTTATATATATATAATGCTGGTGACAGTGATGATGATGATGATGATGATGATGTAAAATGACAATAGAGATGATGGTGACGGTGATAATGAAGATGATAATGAGGAATGAAGTATGCTGTTATGAAAATAATTGAAAAGTTGACTCACAAAACTTAACTTGAATATTCTGATATAAGGATTCTTTTAACTTTCGCCTTAAATGCATTTAAAAGTTTGACAGGATTTGATACAATCTGGGAGTGAATTCAATAAGTCTGGACCGTGGTGTCTTATGGATCTATGGGCAATGAGTAATTTAGGATTAACTGAGTGAAAATTTGATGAATTACTAGTAGGGTAGGAGTGAATAGTATCGTTTGTAATAAAGAAGTTTTTGAATAAAGGAGGTAACATATTATTGACATATCTAAACATGAACAGTAAACTTTGTAACGAATGTATATCAAATACAGTGAGAGTTTTAAGTTTGTGAAATATTGGACCCGTATGTGATAAATATGATGAACCAGAACATATACGAGGGACTTTCTTTTGTAATAAGTAAATGGGTTGGACATTGGTTTTGCGCTTGTGGCCAATACTAAATTGCAATATGTAACATACGGCAATTAATGAGTTATAAAGCATAAAATGTGTATTATTTGGGATGAATCTCTCAGTTTATACAATACCCCAACATTCCTAGATATACTATAAATGACGTGACGTATATGTTTTCTTTCTTTTAAGAGGTACGTCATTTATCATTATACAGTGCGTATCAATAAAAACGGGACAGTTTTGAAAAGTCTGTCAAAATTTTGTTTCAAATTATGATGTCTATATTTTTATGTTAACAGATGCTCTGAAGTCTTATCTTTCAAATGCCATTTAAAATAATAAGTTTCGTTCATGCTTGAGCGCACATAGAACGTTTTTGTCGGGGTCTCAAAAAAGGGCTTGCGCACAAATGGAAGAAAAATGAGAAATTCGAACATCAGACTTATTGCTAATCAGCAGTCTTTCTCTAAACTTTTACTTTATTGATGCAATTGTTTTCGACTTATGATATAAAATTATTTGCAAAGCTATTTATTCACTTTATTTGTTTTATTTTTTGTTCTCATTTTGATATGTTATCTTTTTGCAATAAAAATTCCTTTAAAACATTTTTTTTTTTGTCCACTCAAGAAAGGGGATATGGTTGCTTGTTGAAAAAAAATTGCTTGACTAAAAAAAAAAAAAAAAGAAGTATTTTCAACCCAAGCACGGAGATTTGGTTGATTGTTTGATTTTTTTATTGATTGCTTTGTTTGTTTGTTTCATTCATGCTTGAACGAAGACGTAAAGTTTTTGTCGGAGGTTCAAACAAAGTAAGAAAGAAAAACTTTCGTTGAATTCAAAGGGTATAAGTTATTCTGAATCATTATTATGAAACAGGTACTCCCTTTCGGATGGACTGTTACTTTACACTGATCAATGATTAAGTTAGTCTTTTGAGTCGATTTCTTATGATTCTTCCAACGATTTAATCAATCATTTGAACAATCAATCAAAAAGTAATCGATCAATCGATCAGTCATTCAAAGAAATAATGAATTAATCAAACGATCAATCGTTCAAAGTGGTCAATCTATCAATCCTTCATTCAATCAATCGATCAATTAATAAATAGATCAACCAATCAAACAATCAATCAAACAAACAAACAAAGCAATCAATAAAAAAATCAAACAATCAACCAAATCTCCGTGCTTGGGTTGAAAATACTTCTTTCTTTTTTTTAGTTTGAAGGAATATTCAATGCTCAAAGATAATATGTGAACATGTTAAAAAAAAAAAAAAAATTAAGTAAAAAAATACCTTTGTAAATGAATTTTGAAAGCATAATTGGAAAATAATGGCAAAGATAATCAAAAAGTTAAGATTAAGTCTGCTGATTAGCAATAAGTCTGATGTTCGAATTTCTCATTTTCTTCCATTTGTGCGCAAGCCCTTTTTTGAGACCCCAACAAAAACGTTCTGTGTGCTCTCAAGCATGAACGAAACTTATTATTTTAAATGGCATTTGAAAGATAAGATTTCAAAGCATCTATTAACATAAAAATATAGACATCATAATTTGAAACGAAATTTTGACAGACTTTTCAAAACTGTCCCGTTTTTATTGATACACCCTGTATTATAAGGAAAGTCGTCAACATGAGAATTTGCGTGCTTAAAATATATGAAATTTGTTTGAGCTATATTTAAGGATAATTTATTGCACTGAAACCATAAAGATAATTTTGGTAATTCATTATTGAGTGTATTTACTAAAGTGTTTAAACTACGGTGTGAACAGAAGATATTCAAATCATCGGCAAATTAAACAAAGGATAACAAGGGTGTTGTATTGATTAGATCATTAATGTAGAGTAGAACAAGTAGAGGGCCTAGTATAGACCCTTGTAGCGGAAACCCGCATCTGCTATATAGGAAATCAGAAGAAATATCATTATTTGCAACATATTGTTTTTTGTTACATAAGTAGCTTTCAAACCATGAAAGAGCAGTGCCACGAATTCCATAACAATACAGCTTTTTAAGTAAAATGTGATGATCAAGCGTATCAAAAGCTTTTGATAAGTCCATGAATACTACTATTACATGTTCTTTATTAGCCATATCATTTGTTATATGATCATACACTAGTGCTAAAGCTTTGTCAGTTGAATGCCCTTTTCTGAAACCATATTGATTTGGATTTAGATGATTAAAGGTATCTAAAAATTTATGAAGCCTGTTGTAAATAATCTTTTCGAGGATTTTGGATATGCTATAGGAAGAATAGAAATTGGTCTGTAATTACTTATTTCATGAGGATTATCTTTTTTAAATGTTGGATTGACCTTGGCTATTTTGAGGGACTCTAGAAATATACCTGTATCAATAATAGATTTAAAATGTGGGTTAAAGGAGAGGCAATAAAATGTATAATCTCTTTTAGTAGGGATGTACTTATATAATCATGTCCGCATACTGGATTTAAGATTTTTTGTTAATTCAGTTATTTCATTCGGGTCTGTGGGATTAAAAAACAATGATGAATTTGAAGGCTGAGAGAGAATGTCGCAAAATTTCCATTAGTTGTATTTAATTTATTCGCTAAGTTAGGTCCTATGTTCATAAAGTATGAATTAAAAGTATTGGCCACATGTTCAGGCCTTATTATAATTATTCAAAGTGAAATCATCTTTTGGGGTTTTGTTCGTTTTCTTTCCAATCAAATCTGTTATTATCTCCCATGTTAATTTCACATTTGATTTGATTTTATTAAGTTTGTCGGAATAGTACATTTTACGGGAAATTCGAATGGTGTTAGTTAGTGTGCTTCGGTATACTTTATATTTATTTTTGTTAGGGTCATTAGGGTTCAAGATATAAACTTTATATAATTGATTCCTCCTCTGTATCGATAGTAATATTGATTTTGTTATCCATGGCATTTTAAATTTATTTTATATTTTTGGTTTAACTAAGGGAAAATTTTTGTCAAAATATACCCGCAATTTCTTTTGAAAGTTATCGTAAGCTATGTTTGCATTCGATTCACTAAAGACACCAATCCACTCTTCAGCAGCGAGATCAGTTTTGAATGATTCAATATTTTGGGGCGTTTCTTTTCTGTTCATACATGATTTAGTTGGCTTTGCCATTGAAATGTCATTACTACATATTACAAAAATGGGTAAATGATCGGATACGTCAGAATATAATTATTTCTCTATTCTTCCGTGTTATTAAATGTATTTATTTGATTCATGTTACTTCCTGGTTTGTGCCGTTGCATTCTGCAATGTTACATTATTGGATGCTCAGTGACAACAGCTGTGTATATGTTTCAGACATTGATTACATGGCAGATGCGGGGGAAGGTTGAGCGGAAAGAAAACATGGGGGAAGCCATTGTGTGTAAACAATGGCTTGCTCCCCATGCCTTTTTCCGCACAACCTTCCACTGCCTCTGTTACATGGATTACATAGGTGTACTCAAAATTGTTGTGAAACTTTTCACGGATGATGACACATTGTTTGATTTATGGGAGTATCATTTTTGCGCCGAAACAGAACAATTCTTTCAAGACTGAGTCAGTACTGTATTGTTTATTCTTATAAGGGGGACTACAGACTCAAATACAGATAGTTGTGTATGGAAAATATGAAATATGAAAAAAATGAGCAAAGATCGAATCCCACAGTAACAAAGCTATGGCTTTTTTTTTTCTTCAATTTTACATTTATTCGATAGCACAGTTCTCTGCATATTCTCATAAATTCTAAGCACATAAGCTGATGGTGTCATTATTTTGTATTTTGCTATATGACATAACAGTTATTCATATTTTTCTGCTCCAAGAATGTTGAAGCTATAACTCTTTTTAGAATATTTGAGATCATCATTGCTGTCACTTATGTTGAAATAAGGTATAGATTTTTTTGTACACACAGGTGAAAAAATAAAATAGAATTTCATTTTTGTATTGTGCGGTCCATACAAAAACTGATTTTGTAAAATTGATGTTGTGAATGATTCGTTCACAATATGAAGTATGACTCTTTACCAGTACAGGATATTACTCTCTTCTTTTTACAACTTTGCATATTATATGCAACTTACAAGTAGTGTTTGTTTTTTGGGTTTTTTTTTATAGAAAAGTACAAACATAAATTCTTTACACAACTTTAATTGTAAAAAAAAGAAGAAGAAAAATCCCCCCCTCACAAAAAAAAAAATCGTAAAAAAAAAAAATTAATTAATATTTTCAATTTGAGCAAGCTCAATTTTATGTCAAAATAGCAGAAACGTGTATGTTATTCAATACTCTCTATCATGACACTGAACTTAGCGTGTTAGAAAACGATTTCTGCTGCTTTTCTTCAAACATTAAAAAAAAAAAAATGTTTAAGGGGTACTCCTTATGGGCACCCCCGTTTTTAGGGACCACATCTAGCATGCATCGGCAGACGTTTACTTTGGTAAATGTTGGGTTCCTCCCGATGTGTTCCCGTTGGTATCTCGTTTAAAAGCCACCTAAACGGAGTGAGTCAGAATAAGACATGTCCCATCATTTTAAAGTTGTTGTTTAAATTATGTATTGAAAAATATGTTTTGGTTGAGTCACTCCCAGCATGAGATTTGTGCTGGTAACCTTTTCATTGGAATCTTTGCACTCATGACTGAATAACAGACAATCTTCGGAAGACTGCAAGTCCCAATTGTACCAATAGACTAGAGCCATTTAGGCAAAATATGACTTTTAGAAGCATTTTTAGGTAAAAGTTGGGAACCGGTCTATTTTACATAATTCAAGTGTGCTGAATCTGATAAGACCGGTTCCCAAGCCGATTTTACACGTTTTCATCGCTTAATTTGCATAAACAAAATGGCCGCCAAATTTACCATTTTTTAGCTTATGTCTCCACTCTTCCCTGGTTATATCCAATTTTTACCCTCATAACGGCCTCCTAATTTCGCACTCACAATAAATATCATGTTAAATTGCTAGAATAAGCATCAGATTTTAAGAAAACAATCAATTTAATGTTTCTAAATTCATTAATTATGCAAATTTATGCATGTTTGCGACCATATATGCTATAAAGTATAATGGGGCTATAACTTTACTAAATTAGCTCAAACGTTCTTCAACTTTCAGGTTAAAGTTGGTAACCGGTCTATTTCACATAATTCAAGTGTGCTGAATCTGAAAAGACCGGTTTCCAAGCCGACTTCTCATGTTTCAACGCCTAATTTGCATAAACAAAATGGCCACCAAATCGACCATTTTCTTAATCTTATGTCTCCACTCTATTGGTTGTATCCACTTTTTACCTTCATAACGGCGGCCTAATTTCGCACTCACAATAAATATCACGTTAAATTGCTAGAATAAGCATTAGAATGTAAGAAAACAATAAATTTAATGTTTCTAAATTCATTAATTATGCAAATTTATGCATGTTTGCGACCATATATGCTATAATGGGATTACAACTTTATCAAAATTACCTCAAAAGTTCTTCAACCTTTAGGTAAAAGTTGGGAACCGATCTATTTCACATAATTCAAGTGTGTTGAATCTGATAAGTCCAGTTCCTAAGCCGATTTCTCACGTTTTCACTGCCTAATTTGCTTAGACAAAATGGCCGCCAAATTGACCCTTTTCGAGCTTATGTGTCCATTCCTCACTGGTTGTATGCACATTTTCCCCGTGTAATGGGCCGAATTATTTTGCAGTCATATTGATTATTATCATTGTTTGCGACCTTACATGCTATAACTAACTTGGTAACTTGATCAAATTAGCTCAAGAGGTCTTCAACTTTCAGATATCAGATATTCAAATATAATTCAGATATCATTCCCAACATTTTGAAATCATGGTAAAATAAGAAATATTATTACCCTTATAAGACATCTGAACCGGGCTATTGCAAATTCATACCGACCGCAGTTTTGATATGATATCGATATATGAAGCGATCATGGGGTATATTGGCCATATTGACCGGGAAAAAAAAAATCCCATTGAAAAAACACGCATTGACGTAGGGCTGCCTTTTTACAATGTTGACCGGCTGGTCGGGGGTCCTACGCGTAATTTTAATGATGCGCGTTTACAAAGAGTAGTAAGACAATGGATACGCACAGAAGCATTATTGCGTCACAATGGTTCAACTCAGAATGCTGAAGAAACAAAGAAAAGAAAAAAAATCCCACGACAAATGCCCAGTTTAAATCAATTTTTCGGTTTTTGGTAACGTTATATCCTGAGAAAGCAAACTTTTATGACTCGTTGAATGACACATTCTGCAAATAATACCGAGGCATGATGTTTTTTCCGAGGGATTGATTCCTTTGATTTTTAATATTGATGAAGACAGTGGAACATTTTTGGATTCAAATACATGGACTGTACTGTAGCAGTTGTACCAGACCAGCTAGGATATGTGGTAAGTAGACTACACTGTGTGTTTTTCACTGTCCTATGTTGGAGATAGGGTAGTTGAAGGATTAATAAATAAAAATATTGACTGTTTTTTTCGGGAAATATGGCATATAGTGCCCTTTACTTTACTAGCACCATATTGCCCTCCGTCTTCGACTCGGGGCAATATTATGCTAGTTCAGCGCACTATATGCCATATTGCCCTCAAGGGCAGTCAATATTATTTATTATTACACGTTTAAAGTCTCTTTTTCAGTACATTAAAACCATGTATTAATACTCTTCCAGATGTTTGTTTGTCGGGTTCAATATTGTAGCATAATGTATGTCCTATGTATTTCTCATACCCGTATCAATGGGAAAGGACGTGCATTATTGTTACAATTAGCACTCCCGCGGATGCCAGTAAAATGCTGCGCGCAACAGCTTAACAATGGATACGCGGGGCAACGATATACGTCATAATAGCACAACACTTATTATAACAATGGTACGCGGAGCAACACATTTACGTCACATAGATTGATCATTTGGATTTCTCCTTCAGGCAGATTTTGATACAGGAGAGTAAACCTCTTTTTTGTTTAAACTGAGTAGCCTTGTTGTGTTGCCATGGAAATGTTTTTTGTATGTAATAATAATATATTGGATTTCTTTCGTGCAATATGACATATATTCCATTCATCAGTATGAATATTTGCACTCGCTCTTCGACTCTTGCAATATTCATACTGATGAATGGAATATATCTCATATTGCACTCAAGTGCATCCAATATTATATAATTATTAATCTTGAGGCTCATTTGATATATTTTTATGCAAATTTCTTTTGTTTTTCTTTGTTTTTTGCACGTGACCTTAAACGAAGAACTGTCAAAATGGTCACATAAAGCGTTCTCCATGAAGTCCCTAGCCAGCTTCCCTTTGTCGGTTTATTCCATCCCTTGAGAGGAAGATGTCAGTCCTATTGGTTATTCCCATCCTGGAGAGGAAGATGTCAGTCTATTGGTTATTCCCATCCTGAGAGGAAGATGTCATCTATTGTTATTCCCATCCTGGATAGGAAGATGTCAGTCTATCGGTTATTCCCATCCTTGAGAGGAAGATGTCAGTCTATTGGTTGCTCCCGTCCTTGAAAGGAAGATGCCAGTTCTATTGGTAATTCCTCTGGAGAGTTGGAGAGTAGTAATGTTATCCCACTGAGGGTAGTGTCAGTATTGGTTATTCCCATCCTTTAGAGGAGAAGATGTCAGTCTATTGGTTATCCATCCTAGTTGAGGAGGAAGATGTCAGTGTATTGGTTACTCCCATCCTATTTAGAGGAAGATGTCAGTCTATTGGTTATTCCCATCCTATTGACATGATTGAGAGAAAGATAGTCAGTCTATTGCTTATTCCCAATCCTTGAGAGTGAAGTGTCAAAGTCTATTGGTTATTCCCATTTGACAGGAAGATGTCAGTTTCTATTGGTTTGCTACCATCCTTGAGAGGAAGATGCCAGTCTATTGGTAATTCCCGTCCTGGATAGGAAGATGTTAGTCTATTGGTTGCTCCCGTCCTTGAAAGGAAGATGCCAGTCTATTGGTAATTCCCGTCCTGGAGAGGAAGATGTCAGTTATTGGTTATTCCCATCCTTGAGAGGAAGATGTCAGTCTATTGGTTATTTCCCATCCTTAAGAGGAAGATGTCAGTCTATTGGTTATTTTCCGATCCTATTGAGAGGAAGATGTCAGTCTATTGGTTACTCATCCTATTTAGAGGAAGATGTCAGTCTATTGGTTATTCCCATCCTATTGACATGATTGAGAGAAGATATCGGTCTTATTGCTTATTCCCATCCTTGAGAGGAAGATGTCAGTCTATTGGTTATTCCCATCCTTGACAGGAAGATGTCAGTCTTATTGGTTGCTACCATCCTTGAGAGGAAATGCCAGTCTATTGGTAATTCCCGTCCTGATAGGAAGATGTCAGTCTATTGGTTATTCCCATCCCTTAAGAGGAAATGTCAGTCTATTGGTTATTCCCATCCTTAAAGAGCAAGATGTCAGTCTATTGGTTATTCCCATGCATTTGAGAGGAAGATGATTCAGTCTATTGGTTATTCCCATCCTATTGAGAGAAAGATGTCAGTCTATTGGTTACTCCAATCCTTAAGGAGAAGATGTCAGTCTATTGGTCATGTTGGTCTATTCCCATCCTATTGAGAGGAATATGACAGTCTATTGTTATTCCATCCTTGAGAGGAAATGTGGAGCTAATTCATAGCATACTCTCTGCAGCCTCCACTTGGTAGAATTATACCTTCCATACCTCCTCATAAGGGCCATCTCTTGTATTCTCCTCCCAAAGGAGAGTCAGTTCCACAGAGAACTATAACCAGCTTAGACTCAATTGATCATGGCAGACTACCATATCTGGCCGCATGTTGGTATTTAAATTTTACTGGGGTATGTCATCTGCTGTTCCATGTCTAAAACCAACTTGCCAGTTTCATGCGGAGTGAGGGGTCAGCTTTTGTTTGTCTACCTTTCTTGTGACTCTACCTTTCTTGTTTGGTGCTGCTCTGTCGATAGAATTTATCTAGGGCATTGCTAAGCACTCCCAGGATCTCATTGTGCTAGCTTCTTCAGATAGACATGGGATTCGATAGAATATGCTTGAGCTCTCTTTTCCTCATTTGTGGCAGGTCTCATTCACGGTCTTGGCCCACATCCTCAGGTTGTGGTGGGGCAGAACGAACATCATTGATAGATGTGTAGAAAGAACTTAGCTTGGGTATTCCTGTTTCCATCTTCTATGTCTTTTCCAGGACAAGGACTGTGGTTCAATTCATTCCACTCGACACAAGCTCCTTGCTACAAGAGGCCAACTTCCTTATCCATGTTTAGAACGTGTTAGCTTTCTGACCTCTTACTCCTCTCCTCAGCAACAGCGATCAGGGGTAGATAAAGTTATTTTGGAAATGTCCAGTAATGCTAATGTTGTTTGTGCATGAAAAAACGGTGTCTAACAGATATTCTCTGTTCTAGCCTCTTAATATATGCGCCATTGCTATTTTCGTACCGCGTCAGTTGCCAATCACAGTGGAAGACCGCAAAATTCAGGCACCACAACTATCTCAATTTACTTGGGAGGGCATATCTGTCAATACTCTTTCAGTCCATCATTCACCGCTCGCCTGGACCTCATTAATCTGGTTTTCTTGTGAGACAGGTCCTTATGATACACCCAAGCTCTTGACAGAGGCATCTGATATGTTTGGAAGGCCTCATCCGCTACACTGTATAACGTGTTCCTTTCATCTGCCCTTAAGTTCTTGGTGGTCAGGCTCCTTGATTTCCTTTGGTTTGAACTTCATCCTACACCAGCTTTATCAGCTGGTCCATGTGCTCAAGAGCCTTCATCTATTGAGTAAAGTCAGGTCATCCATGAAAGCTTCGCATTTTTTGCACCTCGAGTCCAGAAATTCTACGGAAAATCTGCATTAACTGCTTCAACCCGGTCCCTACGCTTATCTACCTTGATTTGACATTAGATCGTTCCCTTACATAATAAGAACCACATTGCCAAGACAAGCAAAATTAGGAGCCGGAAACGAATAATAAATTGGCGATAACAAGCTGAGCTACTTGACCAAATGAGGATTACCCCTGACTATTCTCTCTTTATGATCATAAGATCATGCCAGTTAGAGATCTGAAATCAAGACCATCGTTTACTCCACTCCACGGAATCCCTTGTTAGCTCTGCACATCGAATCTGCACAGCATTCTGAGCTCTGAGCATTCTTTCACCAGCCATCTCAAGAAATATAATAATAATAATGTGATTTGTATTGCGCACGTATCCACTCTGTAGAGTGCTTCAAGGGTCGCGTTATATATATTATTATTACCCGGCTTAGCTAGGCTACCCGAAAGGCGCTCCACAGCATTCAAGAGAATTTCTTCCTAAACGGTACCCATTATCACCTCACTTGGGTCCAAGTACGGCAAATTTGCAGGTTGAACATCTTGCCGAAAAATGGCCATACAAATTCTAAAAAAGAAATCTCT
The DNA here is from genome assembly GCA_940671915.1 of Paracentrotus lividus. Taxonomy (NCBI): domain Eukaryota; kingdom Metazoa; phylum Echinodermata; class Echinoidea; order Camarodonta; family Echinidae; genus Paracentrotus; species Paracentrotus lividus. The sequence goes on from CALNVZ010002710.1 coordinate 287,946, forward strand.
CATCCAGGTTCTGATGAGCCATAGCACACCTATGCACAACAGGCCAATACCTGGTCACCTGAACCACCTAAGGACATGCACATGCACCAGTGGCACAGGAAAGTGCAAGATCCCTTACGGAAAAATAGGGATACAGCAAAAATTGGCAAAATTAGTGCGAGTGTGGGAAAGAGTAAATTACCATGGAACACCTTCTGGTAGGCGACCACCTGATAGAACTGTGTACCCTTGTAGACTGGAAGATAGTTTAACCCTAGAGCACAATCCTGTAATACACTGGTCAGTGTATTCAATTTAAAGCTAATCATTGTTTATGGTCTTAAAGTTGAATTGTGGAAGGAACTGTTTCTCAGTGATTAAAAAAGGTTGATAACATTACAACATTGAAGAGCAATCCTTTTGAACTGGACATTTCCTAAATTTCTATCTAAATACTGAAAATAATTTGAAAGCTCATAATATTTTGTTCATCTTTCCCTCACACTACATTCTCAAGGTAGAGGCATGAACGGCAGCAGAAGTAGGGTCAATGGTAAACACTTTGTGTGAAAGTGCCTATTGTACATGCAGATGAGTGTGGGTGTGTGTGTTGGTGTGTGTGTGTGTGTGTGTGGGGTGTTTGTGTGTGTGTGTGGGTGGGTGTGTGTGTGTGTATGGGTGGGTGGGTGGCTGTGGTGTGAGTGTGTGTGCATGCACAAACGTTTGTCTGTTTGGGCCTACTCGTCAAAATTTTTCGCTAATCACCACAATCACCATTAAAGTTGATTATTTTTCATGTGACTATTTTTCACTGACCTTGTTTTAAAGTCACGTGGAAAAACAAGAAAAACAAAGGAAATTCGCACAACACATTGAAATAAATGGCACAAATCGTGAAAATATATTTGTTGGGGGCTTTAAAGTAATTTAAAAATATTATGAAGGATATCTGAACCACAGTTTACAAACGTTTGACTTATTTTATGCAATCATAGCATATAAGGTTGCAAACTTGCATAATTTGCACAATTAATTAGTTTCAAAACATTAAATTAGATGTTTTTCTTAAATTCTAATGCTTTATTCTAGCAATTTGACATGATATTTATTATGAGTGCGAAATTAAGCGGCCGTTATGAGGGTAAAAAGTGGAAAAAACCAGGAAGAGTGGAGACAGGAGTTCAAAAGTGGTCAATTTGGCGGCCATTTTGTTTATGCAATTAGGCGGTGAAAACGTGAGAAATCGGCTTGGGAACCGGTCTTATCAGATTTCAGCACACTGATTATACAAATAGACCGGTTCCTAACTTTTACCTAAAAATGCTTCTAAAAGCTTATAAAGGCCTCTTTTTTAAAAATGGCTCTAGACTACAAGTAGATGGATGAGGTGTGACAGATTTTGAAAGAATAAGTGCGCATACATTTACACAAACACACATACATCCCTCATCACATACACAACTACGCTTACGCAACCTCCCCCCCCCCCCAACACACCCTTCCGCATCACCTCACACACATACCCACACACACAGTAAACAATAAAATGCAGCGTAACAATACCTTTTTTATATATTTTTTTTCTTAACAAGACCATTGTTGAATGCTCAAGTAGTTACTGTGTGTGTGTTTTTTGGTGAGTGTGGGTGTGGGAGTGTGAGCAAGTGAGGTTGTATGTGTGTTGATGGAGTGGGTGTTCGTTTTTATGCGTGTGCATAATTCATAAATTCCCAATACGTTTATTTTTCACCCAGCTACTAATTAGCGCAAGTATGAAGTCGCAGTCTCCAAAAGATTGTCTGTTATTCAGTTACGCATGCAAATATAAACATGAAAAGGGTATACCCAGTTAATGGGTGTCCGGATACTCAATTTTAACCAGCCATTTGAAAGGGTTTACAAGCAATGTCTTTGTAGTTTTTTTTAGCACAAAATGTTAAATAATATTGTCGAGAACAAATCAAATATTGATGATAATAAAAAGTATTCAACATATATTTTTTGTTTAACCCCGAGACACACAAAAAAACAGGCTTCATTTTAGTTTAAGTGTCCGGACACCCAACCCCCCCCCCCAACCGTGATTGAAGGGTGACTCTACCAAGACCCAATCATGAAGCCAATGATTTAATGTTCATACTTCACACAAAACAGCCTCGAAATATTGGGTCATTTTTTCGAACTCACCGTACTCTGTAGTTGTCGTATGGTGTCGGGCTGAAAGGCTGTTGAACCATAGGGTACATGCAGGTAATATGGGCCCCTAAGCTCATTTGCCTAATTTGCATAAAATTACAAAATGACACACAGTCTAATCTTTGTTTATATGAATCAATAACTACTGCTCTAACTTTTATTGTGAAGAAACACAATTATTACCAACCCCCCTGTCTGCAATATTCAAATGTTGACGTCATCACCAAAGTGCCCATTTTAACTGCATGTGCAGGTAATATGGGCGTATGTATTTAATGTATTTTTTTTAGAACTACAATGACTCTGGTATGTCTGGAATTTGCTTAAAATGTTGAAAATCATTAACTTTAAGATATCATTTGAAATTATAAGACTCTACAGTAAATAATTTGGCTATATATTTCATTGTTTTGTATTTTGTATACTATTTATTTTTTAAATATTATTTAAATATTATTTTCATGATACAAATCAATATAGACCTACAATAAGTTATTTATATTAATTATATACTGTGAATATAACCCCAAAAATCGTAGCAAAAAGATTGAGGCCTCATCCAAATACTAAGTACCAGAATCATTTCCGCCATTTTGGACTGCCCATATTACCCGCACTTATGTTGCTATGTCAGGTAAGCATTCAGTGCCACATTGCACCCCTTCACTACAACAAATTGACCTGTACACGCTAGTATGATCAAAATGAAACTATAAGCTTACTAAATATACAAACAATTGAGGTTACCCCCTCAAACACTCTTTCATCATCACATTCTGTGAAATATCAAATTTTACATCAGGGTAAAAAAATGCCGTAAGTTTTACCTACCTTGTTGGTTTTTAGCAATTTTCTCAAAGAAATTTCGGCTTCAGATGCTCTCACGACGATAGATTTTCGTATACAGTTCATATGAACAACATTATGGCGCTCACACCGGTCACCGGTCACCGGTCGACGGTCACGACATGATTTGCTTCAGGTGGCCAATATTACATGCATGAACCCTATGTCAGCATACATATTTTTCTACAATACAGGAAAATTGAATTGGGTTTTTGTATTACAGAAAGCACAGAATTTATCGAATTCACAGTACTGTATTATATTACACCTTTTCTTACCAAAGAGGCCACACTGTAACTGATATCTTTCATTTAGTATTTGAGAATTATTACTTATAAGCTTATTTTGTCTAATACCACATTTACAGATCTTGAACTACATAATGTTGTTAAATATTCATGTTTATTTTGTATGTATATGTACGTATTTTCAGGGCGCCCAGAAAACAATATAATATTTTATAGATGGGGCTACCCTGTATAAAAAATACGGAATACGTAAATAAATAGATAAATGTCTTCCACTCAAGCTCATTTAAATTAAATATCAAACACTGGGTAGTCACTCAGCCTCCAGACGTTGTTTATAGCTTCAATGTTTTGTAAGTTCACATTTTAATACGTTAATCTTACGGTTTAATTTGTCCCCAGTACCAAAATAAAGCACATTATTTTACTAAAATGGATCTCCATTGTATAGGCCTACAAAATTATGTGGCTAATAAAACTTTGTCTCATTCTATAGTTACGCCTTTTTTTATCATAAGGTATTATTACAAAAATAACTACAGAAAGGATGCATAAAAACATAAAATATCCCCCACTGATTGGACCTAATATTGTTTTAATGTCATATTCCGCATTATAACCGGTACATGCATATATTTTATATAGACAGATTACTCATTCCTTATTCATTCTGCATAGTATGACAAACTGTACATGCTGGTGAATTAATTTGGTAGATGTGGTCAATAAACATGATTAATTTCGATTCCCCGAATCAGGCATGTGAATTATCAGCTGGCTTTTCCATCACAACTGTTAATCTAGGCGGGAAATGAAATTGGAACTACAAACCTACAATAGGCTTCTATTGTAATATGAAATATGAATACTGTATGCAGCAGCTCAACTGATAATTTATTTTCCCAGCAAGCAACACCCCCACCATGTCATACACCTAACATCAACGTTAATGGACTTTGAACTCTGTGAATGCTGAAGGGGAAAACAATTATAGCCTATTAATTATCGGCGTCTGAGTGTCTTTCGATCATTCGAAAAGGGTACCAGTATCTGGGAATTGAAAAACATTGGGTGGTCCTCTTATTTTCTGAACGTCTGTCGTGGTCCCTACAAGCATTTAGGTAGTTAGCATAAGCCTAGGCATCCCACTCGAAAGGATAATACATATTAATGATAATACATATTAACAGAGTACGCGTCTCAGGGCCGTCATGGACAGCAGTTCACGAAACTGAAGAGGCCACCCTGAATAAATAAAACTGAAAATAAATAAATAAATAAAATAATGGAATATATGAACATAAATATGGAAGTCATCCATATCTACGCCAGCAGGCACCGTGGGGTAGACACGCAGTTTCTTTTGTTACTGGGAGGGGGGGGGGGTAATATGCCTGGGGCCGCAGAGCGTTTTTCAAAGTGGAGGGGCTGAGCCACAAGTGGGGGGGGGAGGAGGTGAACAGGCTAAAAATCACAAATGTATGGTAATTTTTGCTTTTTTGTATGGACATTTTAAGATCCTTTAAATAGAAACCAATCATACTAATGCTTTATGCAAAATATTAGCGCCATTGGCATCCATGGACGGTTTGTTCGCTCTATAAAATTTCACTTTTATTACTATTTCTATCATTATTATTAATATTATTATCATTACTATTATGACTAATACTATTATTTTACTATTATTATTATTGTCACTATTATGCTTTTTTTTTTACTATTTACCATCACTATAATTATTATTATCATTACTATTATTATTATAACTGAATGTTGTTTTTTCTTTATCTTGGAAAGAAGACAGCGCTGTAACTAATTTGGATAACTGAATGCGGTGCGAATTGATTAATATGTGAATAAAAATACATTCATCCATCAATGCAATTCACCAATCTAATCTAGCACGGTATGTTTTATAGAGTCGTGTCTGTTTTTAAGACTACGAATGTGGAATTCCCCACTCAACAGAACATTGCGCAATATTTTGACCATGAACATCACCGCATTGTTGAGTGGAATTCCCCACGTTATAAAAAACATAATAAATAATATAGGTTTTCCCGGCCATTTTCATCCTCCATGCAGTCGGTTTCACGAATTTTCATTCAATTTCGCTTGAAATTGAATGTTCCAGTAACCCCTTACTTCAATTAGATAAAAACAGTGTTCAATTTCATTTATTTTAATTCGATTTCATAAAAGATTCGATCAAACAAAAAAATGTCAATAGGCGCAATCGATTCCGCGTCAGCGAGAATTTGCGCTTGCTTTTTACATTCAAATTCACCAGTGGATATTTCAAATTAACACGTGTTCAATCAAATTCATGCTACAAGTAGCTTGGTATACATGTCTCAGTATCATTATATTCCGGTGAAAAAGTAGATGGTCCAAATTGATGACTAGGGAGCTTGTACCCCCCCCCCCCCCCCCCCAACTCAGATGGTAAACCATACACGTATGCTCATTTATGATTTCTCCGGAAAAGATGTATATATATTTTAGGGGTACATTATAAATATCTTAAAATAAAATTTGAAAAGAAGATGAAATTAGAAGTTATTAGAGAGACTATAAAGAAAAAGTAAACAACAAAAATCATGAAGTTTGAAGCCTTTGCAGGCACATGTCTATACATTCTTAAAAGATGAAAGAGGGTAATGCAATGAAAATCAAATAATGAAAATATATACACAAATAACATTGTCATAAAGTAATTTCCCTGGAGATCATGGAGAGGGGTACGTTGTGCGTTCATCTTTCTCCACTTCAATGCTCTTCCTGAAATTGAGATTTTATATCATAATCTATCATTTATGTGGGATATGATGATGAATATTGATTCTATCTTATTCAGTTATTAGCACAAACACTATGACCAACAATGCCAACATCCTTTTAAAAAAGATGAATATTTTTTAGCAAATTATAAGATCATGCGTTAACACGCAATATACCATACATAGTGAAATTGACTGTTCTTTGCATTAAATAGATAACTTTAAAATGAAAAAGAAAAGAAAGAATCGGTACGAATTAGCTCCTGTTTACATTAAATGCGAAATTGAATATTACTATTGTGATATTGGCTATTTATGTAGGAGCTCGATTGACTAAAGCACCTTTTTGGTTGCTATTTGCATTATGTTGAATGCATAAAGTGCGGAATTGAAACGTCAGTTTAAGTACAGGCACAAAAATTAGCTAAATTGACTGCTGTACACATATAATTGAGTGAATGAAGCATGAAAATGGCCGGGAAAACCTATATTAGAGTAAACAACATTGATGAGAATGCAAAACACCCGTTCTTTATTAATCTATGAGACCCGACCTTTCGAAATTTAAGTACGATAGGTTGTAATGTTAAATATTTGCATTACATTAGCATTAGGCCTAGCCTACATACAGAGTACGCGTAAATTTACAATTTCATTTTTATGGATAGTATTATACGATCCAATACATGAAGCGAAGTTCTGCATGTTTTATGTATACTAGGCCTATTATGTTTTCTCCTTCAATAAACTGATACCAAAAAATAATAATATTGACAATAATGGCTTCATAGTTGTATAATTTTCCAAAATAAAATTTTGCCCCAATGTTGGCTTCCTGATGAAATAGTCAGTAACTATCTCACCACTTATCAATTTAATTATTATTGGAGGAGGTTAAATCAAACGGTAAATTATCACAAAAAATTACCATAGCATTTAAATCAGCGAGATTCCATCTCCCTGCATAAATGTTAACAAAATGGTAAATCCAATGGCTATACCATTGTAGTTATTTCATTTCAACCAACATTTTACATTTTACATGTACGATTTCAGTCGGGTTCTACTTTTCCCGTCTTCTCTGGTTATATACCTTTACATTCATCTTTTGCTGTCTCTCCTTGTTGGCTTTTCTTTTTCTTTTCACCCTCTCGTTTTCCTTACACTTAAGCTATTTCTTCGTCTACGACTCTCTTCCACCCTCTTTCTATATACCACTCTCTCACACTCTCTCCCTCCCTCTCCCCTTCACTCTCTTTACCTCACCCTCTTCCTACGATCGTTTTGCTAAGCGTGTTTTCCTCATTTACTCACCTTTTAATCTTTTAGTACAGTAATAACACTTTCTGACAGGCTATCTCTTCTACCGTGTGTCTAAAAAAAAACGTAACACTTTTGAAATGGTTGCCAAATTGGGCATATAAAATTTTATGAAAAAATGTCGATATGTATGGAAAGCTAAAGGACCAACCTTTAATATAATACGAAAAAATTGAAAAAAAAATCATGCTTCGATGAACAGTGTTCACTTAAGTTAGAGTTATGAAAATGCGCCTGCGCAGGATTTTTCCTTCCAATTTTGGACAGGTAAATTACTTGTAGCTTACAAAATAAGTGTGATATGAGATATTCATGATCGATGGATTAAGAGTTAAAAGGATGTTTTGAATACCAGTCCTTTCTCTCTGTCATTTATCAATCCCCAAACACCACCCCTGCCACACACACACACACACACAGTTGTAAATAAGAAAGAAGTTAAAAAAAAAAAAAAAATCTTTTTAAAAAAGATTTAACTTGTTTTTTGTCAATCATGTCTGCCCTAATGTGTGTGTGTGTGTGTGTGTGTGTGTGTGTGCACGTGTGTGTATGTGTGTGCGTGTATATATATGTGTGTGTACGTGCGTGTGTGACTGTGTGTGGTTTGTGTGCGTGTGATAATTGGTTTGAGCAATTGCTTGATGGAATTAATGTTTCAGTGATTTATCGATTGATTTCAATGAATCAAAATGAGTGACTGGTTAATAATTTGATTATTAATGGAAAAAATGATCCACCAAACTTTCGGAAGAAAACTGATAAAAAAAGCAGGAGTAGGTGAGAGGATGGAAGAGGTTGTGTGTGTGTGTGTGTGTGGTGTGTGTGTTGTGTGTGCGTGTGTGTGTGTGGGTGGGGGAGGACAGTGGGTTGCGTAATGTCAATTATGATTTGGAATTTTCAATTTAGCCAATTCAATTCTTCCTAATCCCGTTCACATCTACCAGATCAATGATACAATAAGATGGGAGTGGAAGTGTGTGTGTGGGGGTGGGGTGGGGGGTGGGCGGTGGTGTTGTTTCGGGATTGATGAATAACAGAAAAAGGAATGGTATTCAAGGTATTCAAAATATCCTTTTGATCCATCGATCATGAATATCTCATATCAACTTATTTTGTAAGCTACAAGTAATTTACCTGTCCAAATTGGAAGGAAAAATCCTGCGCGGGCAGGGCATTTTCATACCTCTAAGATTAAGTGAACACTGTTCATCGAAGCATGATTTTTTTCTTCAATTTTTTCATAATCATATGAAGGTTGGTTCTTTAAGCTTTCCATACATATCGACATTTTTTCATAAAATTATATATGCTCAATTTGGCAACCATTTCAAAAGTGTTACGTTTTTTTTTTTGACACACGGTATAAACATTATCACATCAATTCAAAATTTATTGAATGTTTATAGTGATTATGTTACCTATTATGCGATTTTATCATGAAATGTATGTTGTATTCTGTGAAATTGAATTTGGTTATTTTTATTTGAGTTGTTAACAAATGTCATTAGTATCATTATTATTATCATTATGATAATCATCATTATTATCAATATTATTTATATTATTATTCCTATCATCATTATTGTATTATTATTATCATTATTATTATTATTATTATTAGAATCGGGAAATCTTGTTTACGCAAATATTTTAGGTTTCCATAAATACTTCCTCACAATAAACATAACATGCATACAGATTTCAGCATTTTTATTATGTTTAACATGCATTTTCCTTCTTTTTTTTTTTTTTTAGACTTTGGGAATTGAAAAAAAAAAAAGTAGGGGGAGATTAATTCATAACAATTATTTCATTTTAGTGAGTCAAAAAGGCCAATCGGTATGAAGTTGTTTTGTTAAATATATGAAAATTTAATCATCAGTTTCATGACATGTCGTAGAGTCATCCTAGCATAATGTCTTTGTCTCATTCTATAGTTAAGCCTTTTTTATCTTAAGGTATTATAATAAAAATAACTACAGAAAGGATGCATAAAAACATAAAATATCCCCCACTGATTGGACCTAATATTGTTTTAATGTCATATTCCGCATTATAACCGGTACATGCAAATATTTTATATAGACAGATTACTCATTCCTTATTCATTCTGCATAGTATGACAAACTGTACATGCTGGTGAATTAATTTGGTAGATGTGGTCAATAAACATGATTAATTTCGATTCCCCGAATCAGGCATGTGATTTATCAGCTGGCTTTTCCATCACAACTGTTAATCTAGGCGGGAAATGAAATTGGAACTACAAACCTACAATAGACTTCTATTGTAATATGAAATATGAATACTGTATGCAGCAGCTCAACTGATAATTTATTTTCCCAGTAGACAACACCCCCACCATACACCTAACATCAACGTTAATGGACTTTGAACTCTATGAATGCTGAAGGGGAAAAAATTATAGCCTACTAATTATCGGCGTCTGAGTGTCTTTCGATCATTCGAAAAGGGTACCAGTATCTGGGAATTGAAAAACATTGGGTGGTCCTCTTATTTACTGGACGTCTGTCGTGGTCCCTACAAGCATTTAGGTAGTATGCAGTAGCATAAGCCTCTCGAAAGGATAATACATATTAATGGAATATATGAACATAAATATGAAAGTAATCCATACATCTACGCCAGCAGGCACCGTGGGGTAGACACGCATTAATTTCTTTTGTTACTGGGAGGGGGGATAATATAGGCCTATGCCAGGGGACGCGGAGCGTTTTTCAAAGTGGAGGGGCTGAGCCACAAGTGGGGGGGGGGGGGGGCTGAACAGGCTAAAAATCACAAATGTATGGTCATTTTTGCGTTTTTGTACACGTTTGCTGACCCAGCCCCCCTCCCCCCGGCTCAGCGGCCCCTGTATGCATCATACGATGCATAGATTATCCCCCTCCCAGTAACATCCCCAGTAACAAAAAGAAAGTGCGTCCAGCTCTACGCCAGTGAGTATGGGGCGCCAAGTGTTACCCTTATTTTTTGGTATAAAACTACCCCATTTTGTAACAAAATTCGCACAAAATCATCATTTGTAACAAAATGAATGTTAAAAAATTATTTTGTGACAAAATTAACTAAATACATTTATTTTCTAACAAAATTCATTTTTGTTTTTTTATTTTGTAACAGAATGAATTTTGTTACAAAAAGAAAATGACAAAATTAATTTTGTTACAAAAAAAAATACAAAATTGTTTTTGTTACAAAACAAATGACAAAAGTTATTTTGTTACAAAAATAATGACACCATATTTTATTTTGTAACAAAATTGTTAAGACAAAACTCATTTTGTCTCAAAGTAATTTTATTTGGTAACAAAAGATATTTTGTTACACATAAAATGGGTTTTGTAGTGACATAACATTTTTTGTCCAAATACGGAATTCATCCGTCGACAGAATTGGTTCTGTACTTTACAGAATTACACTTGGTCAACAAAATGTTTTCTGTCCGTCTACCAAAGTCGTTTCTGTTAACAAAATCATTTTTGTCCTGTAGAGCATTCTATTCTGTTGACAAAATTATAGACCCTCACAGAATAATAGTCCACATAGGTCCACTTATTTGGCTTATCCCATTAACATATCCACAAGTGAAAACTCTAGTATTCAGTCATATTCCCATTGCGGGACTATAAGCGTGTGTAGAAAACGACCGTCTTTGCCATTTCATACAATGCAGTACCGTGGGAATGTGACTGGAGCTGGAGCAAGACAGCTGGAGGGGATATTACATAATCTGCGGCGGCAGCATGTCGGGGGGAAAGCCAAGGCCAAACCCCGATTGTTTTTAATGTTAGTCTAACACACCAGGCAGTGGTTTATGTTTTTATTTTCTGGATGTTACTGACCTTTATACTTTCAAAAGGTCATACTTTCAAGGAAAATATAAAAAGTGGAATCCAAGGTAATCACACTTTTTTCCCTATATTCCTATTGTGTTCTCATCTTTTCTATCGTTTCATGTAGGCCTTCATGCTTCTTTGCTAATATTATTTCCCATTCAAATTTGGAATTTTGTTACTCAAGTCGATAATCGGGACATCCCAAATAGGACTTTTTGGGGCTCTCATTAGGATTTCCACAGTTCAAATTCCCTTTTCCAGTATGGAATGTGTGTTTTGTATTTTCGAATCCCTTCTGGAAAAAAAATGCACATTATTTTGATTACTGGAAAAGGGAATTGAACTTTCGAAATTGTAATTAGAGCCCAACGTTCCTATAAACTGGGATGACCCCATTATCGTATCAAATAATAATAATAATTTTTTTTTTATTATTTTTTATTTTTTTGTTGAAAACAATCCCTGGGAAGGGTTGGGAGAATGTTGAATACATGGCAAGGGTCCCAAAAAGTAAAAGAAGCCGGGACTAATATTCAAGAAATTAAAGCTGAAGCATAATCATGTTGCTATATAGAGCATAAACAAAATATTCCACCTTCATGAAGGACAGTGTAGGATTTTCCCAGTCAAATTAAGAAGTTAATTATTTATATACGATAATCGGGTCATCCCAATTTGTAGGGACGTTAAGCTCTGTTACAATTTCAAATCCCCTTTTCCAGCTAGTAATCAAATGTGCATTTTTTTCGGAATTCGAATATCCAAAACACACATTTCATACTGTGGAAAGGGGAATTTGAACTGTGGAAATCCTAATGAGAGCCCCAAAAAGTCATATTTAGAATGTCCCGATTATCGACTCGAGTAACAAAATTCCAAATTTGAATGGGAAATACTATTAGCAAAGAAGCATGAGGGTCTACATGAAACGATAGAAAAGAGGAGAACACGATAGGAATATATATTTTTAAAAAAAGGTGTGATTACCTTGGATTCCCCTTTTTATATCTTCCTTGAAAGTAAAAAGGTCAGTAACATCCAGAAAATAAAAACATAAACCACTGCCTGGTGTGTTAGACTATCCTTTAAAACAATCGAGGTTTGGCCTTGGCTTTCCCCCAGACATGCTGCCGCCGCAGATTATGTAATATCCCCTCGAGCTTTCTTGCTCCAGCTCCAGTCACATTCCCACGGTACTGCATTGTATGAAATGGCAGAGACGGTCGTTTTCTACACTCGCTTATGGTCCCACAATGGGAATATGACTGAATACTAGAGTTCTCACTTGTTGATATGTTAATGGGATTAGCCAGGTAAGTGAACCTATGTGGACTATTATTCTGTTAAGGTCTATAATTTTGTCAACAGAATAGAATGCTCTACAGGACAAAAATGATTTTGTTAACAGAAACGACTTTGGTAGACGGACAGAAAACATTTTGTTGACCAAGTGTAATTCTGTAAAGTACAGAACCAATTCTGTCGACGGATGAATTCCGTACTTGGACAAAAAATGTTATGTCACTACAAAACCCATTTTATAAGTAACAAAATATCTTTTGTTACCAAATAAAATTACTTTGAGACAAAATGAGTTTTGTCTTAACAATTTAGTTACATTATAAAATGTTGTCATTATTTTTGTAACAAAATAACTTTTGTCATTTTTTTTTGTAACAAAAACAATTTTGTATTTTTTTTTGTAACAAAATGAATTTGTCATTTTCTTTTTTGTAACAAAATTCATTCTGTTACAAAATAAAGAAACAAAAATAAATTTTGTTACAAAATAAATGTTTTTAGCTAATTTTGTCACAAAATAATTTTTAAACATTTAAACATTTTGTGCGCATTTTGTTACAAAATGGGGAAGTTTTATACCGAAAAAAAGAGGTAACACTTGGCGCCCCATAAGTGTGCGCCACTAAATCAAGCTCTTGCCATTCGAATTTTATATCTGATTTCAAGCCTCCATGCGATTGATGTGCCAGGTAAATTTGGCAGAGGTGAAAATGGCAGAGGGTTAGGGTCTGCCATTTTACACCGAAACGCAATAGATGTAGAGTCCTTGCGCCATCAATGGTAAAATGATTGTATGGCCATTTTAAAGGAGAATGAAACCCTAGGATTCAGTTGAATTGTATGAAACAAAAAAATCAAAGAAACAGATTAAAGAAAGTTTGAGAACAATTGAATAAATGATAAGAAAGTTATGTGCATTTGAATGTTGTGATCACTAACGCTATGGAGATCCTCACACTGGCAACAGGCCCAAGATGTGTGATGTCACACATGAACAACTCTCCCATATGACATACACAAAATACCAAAAATTCTTCTTTTTCCTCATTCTAATGGTAGTACAGACTCTTCACACATGATTATATTTTGTGAACTTGTATTAAATGTCCTCCCATGAAAAGAATCTCAGATCTTTTAAAGGAATTAATAAAAAAAAAAAAAAAAAAAAAAGACAACTTGAGTGAAATATGTACAAAAGTAATGGGGCAGTTGTTCTTGTATGACATAACACATCTTGGGCCCGTTGCCAATGTGAGGATCCCCATAGCAGTAGTGATCACAACATTCAAATGCTCATAACTTTCTTATTATTCATTCATTTTTTCTCAAATTTTCATTGATCAGCTTCTTTGATTTTCCTGTTTTTGTACAATTTAAGGAATTCCTAGGGTTTACTTCCCCTTTAAGATCCTTTAAATAGAAACTAATTATACTAATGCTGTATGCCAAATATTAGCGCCATTGGCATTCATGGACGGTTTGTTCGCTCTATAAAATTTCACTTTTATTATTATTGCTATCATTATTATTAATACTATTATCATTACTATTATGATTAATACTATTATTTTACTATTATCATTATTATTATTGTCACTATTGTATTTTTTCTTACTATTAACCATCACTATCATTATTATTATTATTACTATTATTATTATAACTGAATATTTTTTTTTCATCTTGGAAAGAAGACAAACGCTGTAACTAATTTGGATAATTGAATGCGTTATTAATTGATTAACATGTGAATAACAATAATCTTATCCATCAATGCAATTCACCAATATAATCTAGCACGGTATGTGTTGAGTCGGGTCTGATTTTTCAGACTACGAATGTGGAATTCCCCACTCAACAGAACGTCACCGCCATTGTTGAGTGGAATTCCCCACGTTCTTAATATACAAAAAAAAAAACAAAAAAAAAACAGAATAAATAATATTAGAGTAAACAACATTGATGAGAATGCAAAACACCCTTCTTTATTAATTTATGACAGCTGACCTTTCGAAATTCAAGTACTAGAAGTTGTAATGTAGAATATTTTTATTATACTTGCATTAGGCCTAGCCTACAGTGTATGCGGATATTTACAATGTCATTTTTATGGATCGTATTATGCGATCCATGATTTTATGAATCCATAAAGCAAAGTTCTGTATTTTCTATGTATGGGCCTTTTATGTTTTCTCCTTCATTGAACTGATAAGAATTATAATATTGACAATAATTGCTTCATTGGGCAGTTGTTCGTTGAAAAATGTAGAATTTACACATTGTAGTAGTTTCCAAAATGAAATGTTGATTCAATGTTGACTTCTTGATGAAAATCTAGTCAGTAGGCCTAATATTCTCAACACTTTAATCATTATTTGAAGAGGGTAAATCAAATGGTAAATTATCACAAATTACCATAAATGTTAACAAATGGTAAATCCAATGGTTATACCACATGGGCGGCGGAGACGGGGGGCAGGGGGCCGCCCCCCACACACACTTTTTTGCCAGAAATTTGCTAAATTTTGTAAGGGAAAAATAGGAAAAGAAAAAGAAGAAGAACGGAAAGAAGGGGCAAAATGCGTTTAAACCCTTACAAAAATGTCCTGTGGTAATATACCATAGAGTCGTGTGGTAACGAGAATTGGTGCCTGTGGTATTCCTGTGGTACCAAAATTACCACACAAAATACCACAGGAATATCTTATACCACAGGAAACGTGTGGTAGTATACTTGTGATTCCTGTGGTATTCCTGTGTTACCCAAATTACCACACAAAATACCACAGGAATATCTCATACCACAGGAAGTGTGTGGTAATATAACATAGAGTCGTGTGGTATTGAAAATGGGTACCTGTGGTGTTCCAGATGTACCAAAATTACCACATAAAATACAACAGGAATATCTCATATCACAGGAAATGTGCCGGGGTAATATGATTATCATGGAGTCGAGTGGAAATGAAAATGGGTGTCTATGGTATTCCTGTAGTACCTATATTACCACACAAAATCTACAGGAAGATCTCATACCACAGGAAATGTGTGGTAATATAACACAGAGTTATGTGGTTATGATAATGGGTGTCTGTGGTATTCCTGTGGTACCCATAGTACCACACAAAGTACCACATGAATACCTAATACTACAGGAAATTAGTGTGGTAATATAGAGTCGTGTGGTAATGGAAATGGGTACCTGTGGTATTCCTGTGGTTCCTAAATTACAACACAAAATACAACAGGAATATCTCATACTACAGGAAATGTGGGGTAATATATCATGGAGTCGTGTGGAAATGAAAATGGGTGTCTGTGGTATTCCTGTAGGCCTACAGTCTGTGTCAAAAGAAAAAAATGGTACAGTCCGGGGAAAAAAATTTAGGTATCAAATCATCTCAAATGATGTGTGAATGTGGTACTAATTTAAAGCCAAAAGATTCTGATCTTACTGATGCATTTTGTTTTGTATAATTTGCTTTTGTAAAACAAAAGTTATTCAAAATTTTGTGCGGCGATGAGCTAATCGAAATAGCACACATCTTTTGTCTCGGTGCGCTGAATTCATGGCTATTATGTGCGAAACCCATAGAGAAACCAGCGCAATAAGAACTTTCTTTCTTGATTATAGAAAACTTGTCATATCTCAAGATCTACAGCACCAAATGGGATGAAATGAATTGCAGAAGAAAGCCTGATTTTCCTAGTTTATTGAAATATCAAACACTTTAAGAATGTGATTAATTTTCATACATATTTTTTTTTTCTTTCCAACTGTAGGCCTACCATTTTATTTGACACAGACTGTAGTACTTACCTATATTTCCACATAAGATACCACAAAAAGATCTCATACCACAGGAAATGTGTGGTAATATACCATAGAGTTGTGTGGTAATTAAAATGGGTGTCTGTGGTATTACTGTGGTACCTAAATTAAACACAAAATACAACAGGAATATATTTCATACCACAAGAAATATGTGGTAACATTCCATATAGTCATGTGTTAATCAACAACAATACAAGAGCGGATCACCACACGTCAGTATCACACATGAGTACAACACATCTACACCCAGTACCTACCACATACTGATACCACATGAACAGGAATCTACCGCAATATCTGTAGGTGTGTGTGTGTATGGGTGTGTGTGTGTGTGTGTGTGTGTGTGTGTGTGAAAGGTAGTCATACCACTGGAAATATGTGGTAATAGCCTATACCAGAGTCGTGTGGTATAAAACCACAGGAATACCACGCACCTGTTACCACAGGATCAAAATACCACTCACTATTATATAATTTGTGTATGTGTCTGTGTGTGTGTGTGTGTGTGTGTGTGTGTGTGTGTATGCGTACGTGTGTGTGTGTATGTGGATGTATGTGCATGAGTGTGACAGTAGTTCTTAAACAATATTTCGGTCTAAAGCCCCTTGTGGTCTAAGGATTCTCTATTAGGCCTATATAGCTTTACAGGAAGGGATTTTAGACGAAATGGGAATTAATTAGACCAAATGGTAATTTGTCCAACTGATTGTAGACAAACAACCAAGAGGGATTAGACCAAATGGGCATTAGTCAATGTGGATTTACACCAAGTGTTAATTTCCTGCTGAAGTGTAGAAGTCGTGTGGTATTCCTGTTGTATTTTCCTGTGGTATTATGGTAATTAGCTCATTTGCATAAAATGATTTAGTATGCACAAATCAGTATTTTGTGAAGTTTACCTTAATAAACAGTAATTCACTGCATATTGATGTATTTTCTTTTAGGGAAATGTATTTCCTAAACACAGAGTAACATCAAGAGCGATAATTATGAAATTATCATTATCATCAACAAATATAGAAATAACTACCTGTGACCCAAAATATTTTTGCAAAATGTTGGGATATATATCAGCGTGTGGTATTCTTTAGTGTATGCGGTATTCCTGTGGTAACGGCGTGTGGTAATCCTGTGGTAACTTTGTGTAGTAATGGGCGTCTGGTAATATTTTTTTTTTACCACACGAATTTTTGTGGTAATGTCCCAATTTTACCACAGGATTCGTGTGGTAATCCATGTGGTAATGTCCAAATTTTACCACAGGATTCGTGTGGTAATCCATGTGGTAATGTCCCAATTTTACCACAGGATTCGTTTGGTAATTCATGTGGTGAATGTCCCAATTTTACCACAGGAATCGTGTGGTAATCCATGTGGTAATGTCTCAATTTTACCACAGGATTCGTGTGGTAAAAATGTCCGAATTTTACCACAGGATTCGTGTGGTAAAATGTCCTGTGGTAGTTACCACAGGATTACCACAGAACATTACCGCAGGATTACCACAGGACATTTTTGTAAAGGAAATACCACAGTCAGGTCATTAAGCCAATTTTTTCGGCTCGCGCTCGCACGGTTCTCTCAAAATGATACATTGACTGACCCCGGTCTCCCATATACATGTAAGTGAAGTTATAAATTCGTAAAATTGAACATTTTTCTGCTCGCGCTTCGCGTTTGCAATAATTTATTTTTGTAAAAATGGAAGTGATCGTTACCTAGTAAAATATTTCATGGCCTGGTCACATGCACACGACGCACGGCCAGCGCACAAAAAAAAAATGCCAGAGCAAGCTGTGTATTAGTTGGATGCTTTAATGTGTGCGCAGTGTATGCGCTGTTGGAGCGCTGTGGGGGCGCTGTGGGAGCGCTGTGGGAGCGCCCTACACACGCATTACCTTCGCCAAAATCATCAGAAATTTCGAAAATATGGCCCGGTCACAGCTACACGACGAACGGCCAGCGCACAAAAAATATAGAAAATCAGCTCTGTGCGTCGTTGTGTGTCGAAATTTCTGATGATTTTGGAGAAGGTAATGCGTGTGTAGGGCGCTCCCACAGCGCTCCCACAGCGCTCCCACAGCGCTCCCACAGCGCATACACTGCGCACATATTAAAGCATCCAACTAATACACAGCTTGCTCTGGCTGTCTACACGAATGACCAGCGCAGGCACAGCGCACAACCTGCGAACAAAAGTGGTTACCCCTCACATTGACGGTTCGATTGTTTGCAATGCATTCGCAACGCTTGGACCTGCGCACATGTCACGAATGCTTAACGTGCGGTCTGCGTGTATCTGGTGCTGGCGCTGCGCCCTCTGCGCATATCTGGCGTTCTGCCGGCGTTTATATCCATGCGTCGAGCTCGACGCAGATATTTTAGCATGCTCAAAATTTTCAGACGCACAACTGCGCACAACGACGAATCAAAAAGCGTTCATCTAGCGCGCTCGACGAGTGAGCGACGAGTGTCAGCTACAAGCCAGCGCAAGACAACGCATTGCCCAAAACTGCTACTTTTGTGTGCGCTGGCCGTGCGTCGTGTAGCTGTTCGCGGGCCGCGACTTTGCGTTTTACACCCTGGCCTGGACCTTTTCCTGACAAATGGCAATGAAACTGCTGGAATGAGTCTAGTCTACGCATATCGGGCGGTCTGGGGCGCTAGTTCCAAATACATAAATCGCATGCGACTCGCTTGACGTAATACTAAATTTAGTAGTAGTTTACAAACCAGGCATGCTTATACATCGGATCCTCTATATATTATATAGCCTATTTCTTTTTTATTACTTCTTTGTCATTAAACGATCAGATAAATCAGGGAGAGGGAAGGGGAGACTCCCTGGATAAGCCTTCATGAAAAAAGCCTTTGCATGTTAAAGGTAAGATCTGGACCCAATATAAGTTGCTTTTATAAAAAGCAGAAAAATTAGAAAAACAAAAATAAAAAAAGTTTGAAGAAAATTGGACTAATAATTAAGAAAGTTATGAATATCTTCATGATATGCACTGTCACAAAGCTGTGATGTCACAGGGTACAACTTTCCATGCATTTTGTTTTATGATAAATCTTGACTTTATTTGTTATGAAACTGTTTTCCTCATAACTTTGGCCAATATTATATTGATGGCAATATTCTATTGCATCTATACAAATTTGTAAAATCACCATGCCATCTATAAATCCCCAAAATAGAGATTTTAAGTAGGTTTTCAGTAGGCCTCTAGAAAAAAAGATTTTTATGAATCAATGTTGAATTTCGTGAAAAATATCGCTTTTCTTTTGAAATGTCATTATAATTCTCATTTTATGAAAATACATATATGCAATAACTTATTGCCATCAATATAATGGCCAACGTTATGAGGAAAACATTATTTTTTTTTTACAAATAAAGTGAAAACTTATCATAAAACAATATAGAATATGCATGGCAAGTTGTGCCCCAATGACATCAGGTGTTGCCAATTTGGTATAGCGAACAATTTTTTGTGCATCGTAAAGATATTCATAACATCCTCATTATTTTGTCCGATTTTCTTCAAACTTGTTTTAATCTGTTTTTCTACTTTTTCTGCTTCTCTATAAGTAAATTATTTTGGGTCCAGACCTTCCTTTTAAGCAGTAAAGTGCGAATGATTTCATACAAAAGTGCTGTATAATGTCTTCATTACACTAGACAAAAAGAGAGCGCTTTTAAATATAAATAGGAATAATAATAATTAAAAAATCATAGAGAGGGAAGGGGAGGGAGAGAGAGAGAGAAGGTGGGGCGGGGGGGGGTCATAATTGAGGCCGGGGATCGAGAGAGAAAGAGACAGAGGGGTATAGGCATAATATGCATTAAAACTGGTCTAAAACAGAGAAAGAAAGAGAGAGAGAGAGAGAGAGAGAGAGACTGAGAGCGATGCGATAGATAGGGCGTATCGAGAGAACACGTCTGTTGGCTTGGAAATTACAAATATGAATTCAAGACAAGAAAGAAGGGTCTTATATTCAAATATACAAATAAGAGAACGATGCGATAAGTGGTTCAAAACAAATAACATGAATATTAAATAGTTTCTTTTCTATTCTCCCTTTTTTCAAGTTATTTCTTCTTTTTTTTTCTCTCTCTCTCTTTTAATTATCAATAGTTTGTCTCTGTTTCCTTCTGTAGTTGTAACACGGAAGTTGTTATATTTGTACTTATATTTTTCTCTTGACGGCCTACCTAGGCCACACACTGACACGCACACAGAAACGGCACGCGCAACATCTGGTCGTGGATAGATTTGTACCAGCCGGTTTCTTGAAGTTTATCACAAAAAGGTCCAGGCCAGGGTGTAAAACGCAAAGTCGCGACCGGGCCATTAGATCCGATACAGTTCAAACATTTGCAAATGGCGGCCATTTTGAATTCATGCAAATAAGACATTGTTCCACACCTTCGATTTTCCTATACTTTTGATGTATTATTTTGATTACTATAATAGTGAATTTCTGAAAATTTCGTTTCTGTTGCAATGGGTTTCGCCATTTTTCCTCCATTGTTACTGTGCTATACAGTATGTAGTGTATAACACGTGTATACGGATTTTCTCCATAATCGGGCGAATTTTTGGATTTTTCGTATATTACGTTCAAAGGTTTAGCTTATAATAGCTTTTTACAGAAAAAAATGTTTTTCTCCAATCTTTTTACAGATCTTAGGACATACCAATGGGCATATTTTCAAAAAGTAACAATTTTCAGCTCTTTTTAGAAATTTGAATACATTAAATTAAAAAATACGTAAAAAATTCATTTTTGGAAAAAAAAAAATGAAAAAAAAGAAAAGATGTTTTAAACTACAAAAGAGAATTTAGTTAGTTTTAATTTTATTCAAATTAGCATCGTTGTAAAGAAAATTTAATACTCTTTCATATGAGACCCAACTCATTGAGTTTATAGAATAATTTCTATTCCTTTTCTTGAAAATACTATTTTTGTGTAAAAAGGGCGGCCTTTTTTGTAAAAAGGGCTGTAGAAGAAAAAAATGATACCACAATTTGAGACTACTACCTACCTAGCATCTAGGGGGTCCATACTACCCCCCTATGGTGACAAACCTGTTATGTGGTGTGGGTTGAACGAACTCCTTAAATAAGGCCCCTATGGGATTTTGCTCCCGGTCTATAAAAAAAAAGGAATTGAAGAATCATCGACCGCACACGGTAGAAATTTAAGCCTCCGCTATTGCCAGATCAGAAAATGTGGCTCATTCATCTATTAATTATCATTTATACAAAGGCATCTTTGACTTTGACCTTTAACCTTGTTAATCGTATCAGATCATTTTCACCCCAGTATGCACACATGTACCAAGTATGAAAATGATCTGTCAAACGGTTCCTGAGTTATCATGAGCACGAGTTTTTTTAACCTATTTAATTCCGTACCAAAAATATACACCAGCTTTAATGTACTGTGATATATTCTATAAATATTGGTAAATAAATTTATACATGTATATAGCATTTGTTACATTAAATCTAGTGTATAGTTTTGGTAACAAAAAAGGAATCGGTATGATCCTGATCAATATATCTAGTCTCATGTTGTCCACATTGCACTAAAAAATATGTGTGAGATATCTTGTGATATCCCTTTCATGATTTCCGGCGAATTTCAAAGAAAATGTTTGAAAGAAACATAATGTAACGCTTGTTTAAGACCTTTGCTGCCTTGCCCGCTCGCCTTGGCTTACCGCATGAACGGTGCGTAACGATCTGTGTATCACCCACACAAATGAATCCCCATTGGTTTTCCACGTGAACACTGAGTGAACGCTGAAAGGTGTCGGGTTCCCGACTTTCTACGTTTGATACTTATATATTATGAAATAAAGACATTTTCTTTATTATACCGAGTGAGTAAAAAAAAACTTTACACCTAGAAAAATGTCAATAAAAAGAAAACCAATTTATAAACCCCAAATTATTTTACATATTCTGAAAGAGTAACTCCTCCTGCATCATTTGATACCATTTTTGTATGGTATGTCTTTACGCTTGGATGAACACGACGCATTGTTTGCGAACATGTCAATTTCGAATTGTGCCAGAATGGGAGTAAAATCAAAACAACAAAAAGCTAGAAAAAGAGCAACTTCATCCTGATTAAAATAGCATAACTTTTTAACGAAAATGTCTTTCGCTTAATAACTTGGCAGGGGTGTTGTTACACATATTGACTACATTTTGCTTGAAAATTAGATTGACTCGTCACTTACATGGGGTAAGTGAAGTGCAGTAGCACGTCTAGTGGCATAATTATGAATTTGATCATTTCTCTTGAAAGTCTTGGCTAGTGCCAGCGGCAGTACACCTGAGTTGAAATCATACATTAAGGAACCCAATTGCATATGATATATATCTTCTACCTTCAATATTCTATGATGGTAAAACAGGGGATTTGCATGAGCACGAAAGTCAGCATAACATATTATTCTTATTACCCTCTTTTGAACCAATAATACTTTATCTAACAAAGTTTTAAGGGACCTGCCCCAGGCAAGCACACCATAATTAATATAAGGTAGAATTAAAGTTGAATACAATATACGTAATACACTTTAAGGCAAAACTGACTTTAACCTGTAAATGACGCCAGTATTTCTAGGTAATGTTTTGCATAGATTATTGACGTGAGTTTTCCATTTTAATTGTTCATCAATATAAAGACCTAGAAATTTAGTCGATATTACCCTGTCTATTAAAACACCATTAAAAGTAATGTCACCGGGCAACACCTTAAGCGAATTGCTATATAACATGTAACTCGTCTTTTTAAGATTTAGAGACAATTTGTTGGCATGGATCCATCCAGTGACATTACCTAACTCTGAATTAATCATTTGCAAGAGGACGTCCGGATTTTTATGTGATAAAAAGACACTGGAGTCATCTGCAAATAAAATAAAAGATAATACATCCGAAGAATATTGAAAATCATTTATGTACAGTATAAATAAAAGAGGACCAAGAAGGGATCCTTGCGGAACTCCACAGCTAACATTTTGAGGCTCTGACACAGATCCATTCATCGAGACAAATTGCTGTCTGTTAGCTAGGTAGCTCCTAAACCAAATTCAGGGCTACACCCCTGACCCCATAATGGGCTAATTTACTTAGTAAAATCTTATGGTCAACCGTATCAAACGCTTTAGAGTAATCCAGGAATATACCAATTGTGTGCATACAGTTGTCCAGAGCATTAGAAATTTTACTGATAAAGTGTAGTACAGCATGGGTCGTAGTATGTTTCTCACGGAAACCAATTTGAAAGTTGGAGAAAACCTTACTGGTGTTGAGGAACTTAACAGTTCTCGAGTAGATAAGTTTTTCAAGAATTTTAGAGAAGGATGTTAAAAGAGAAATAGGTCTGTAATTTGTTAAAAGTTTTGGGTCACCCTTCTTAAAAATAGGAACAACATTTGCAACTTTCATACTCCTGGGTACAATACCATTTGACATTGAAAGGTTAAACATGTAAACCAATGGCTGTATAATACCCGCTGCTACACTTTTAACTAGACTGTTAGAGATGCTATCACAACCGGGGCTTTTCCTTTTCTTCAGCAAATTCACTATGTTAAGTACTTCGTCTTCATTTGTGGGTAACAAAAACAAACTTTGCTGATTAGGTTCTTTTAAAAAGTCATGGAATGATTTGTCACAATTCGGTATGTCCTTTGACAGATTTGGACCAATATTACAAAAATAGTCATTTTTGTATCATTCACTAATTCTCCATCAATTTCTAAGGATCTAATACTTGATGTTTTGCTGTGTCTTTTAAAAATATTATTGATTATCTTCCATGTCCCTTTTATATCATGTAAGGTTGCCTGAAACTGAGTGGAATAATAATTTTTCTTTGACGTACGTAATGCTGTAGTTAAGGTATTTCGATACCTAGTGTAATTCAAACGCGACTGTTCTGATTTAGTTTTCTTGTATTTATAATACAACCTGTTTTTCTTGTTGATTGATCTCAATAGAGATTTCGTTATCCATGGCATTCTTGCTTTTTTTCTTTGATTCTTGTCATCTGTTTTGGAAAGTGGTACAATCTCATCATACACCCAGAAAAATGTGTGGATAAATTTATCAAAAGAGCTCACATCCCTCGGAATAGTGGAAAATCTACCAGCCACAATGGGCAGACGGTAATTAGAACATCTAAACATACATAATATTATTCTTCCCTTTGGGGAGATCAATTAAGTATTTTCAAAATATTCGATATGTTATGCCATGATAATTTTCAAATATACTACCTAACAAATGCTGTGAGTGTATATCTAAGAGACGGCGTTCAATGCTAAGGGGTATGCGAGATCGACCAAAACAAATCAACGTGTTTTTCTTTGTGTGTGTGTACCCATTTGTTGGTTTAATGACACTTAAAGAAATGGTGAAAACGAAGACAATTTTACAATGACTTTATAATGTGTAATATAAGATTTCATAAATTAGTAAACATTTGTAAACTTTAAGATTGTTATTATCGGATTTAATTTTTCTAGTCACTGATTGTAATGATTGTAATGGCTCGAGAATATATATTAAAGTTATAAAATGTTGTCTCAATTCTGATAGAAATTACTTGTTATTACCGAGTAGTATAAAGTTTGTTTCATAAGCAGAATTTACAGTGCGTAGAAACATCAGTATTAAGCGCCTTATAAATGTAAATTATTATTATTATTATTATTATTATTACCTCTTGTAAACATGATACATGTATATCCATCTCCAGATAATCAGCATACAATATAATTAAACAAGTTAAAGCGAAAGCATGGAAAATCAATTATATACTTTAATCCTCTGCTTAAACATTTTAAACAACATATATTTCTTATATATATATATATATATATCATAGATAATGATAAAATGATAAAAACAGATAATGACATTTGGATTTTCAAATTCAATTATAATATGTTGGAGATCAGCAAACAAATGTTGGATTATCCGCGTTTGGACCATTTAGAGATGCAAGTGTAATATTATAATCATATAGTGTCAAATCTAATTCTACAAAATTTCCATGAATATCTATTTTATGCCTTTTTTTATTTTGGCAAGGATAGTAGTCTTTAAAAGGACGGCGACTCCCATGAAGTTCGATGTGTGGTGAGAGAAAAAAACATTCGCCTCCCCATTGTCTGCGTATTTCGCTTTCTAAACACAACACAAAAAGAAAGTTCCCCCTATTTCAGATATCAATAATTTTTCAACCAAAAGGAATTTAAAAAATCTAATTATATGTCCATGTAGGGAATTTAATTACCTACAATGGGAACGAATTTTAGGAAAAATCATCAAGTCATGCTTCAGTGAGTAATGGTTGAATGCAAAAATATCATTTTTTGAAGTTCGCAAGCCTAAAATTGCAACTTTGATTCAATGACAACGGACCCATTTTCAGATTTTTAACATTTTACACATCAGAATGTAGGCAAAACGTGCTTCCCAATATACGGAAACGAAATCTGAGACAAATTTTACGGTTGAGAAAGCATGCTGCAAAAGTTGTCCAAACTGCGATTTTTACTTCTTTGCCATGGTATAATTGATCAAATATGAGGGAATTCCTGTTTTGGAAGTGTATACAACCAATATCCATTTCATTCAGGTTGAATGAACCCATCAAACAACCAAAAAATAGGCCATTTTAGAATTACGAAATTGCATTGCAGTATTTTATGCCACTAGAAAGCATCTCAATAGCATTTTTGGGGTTGTATTTATATTCTTTGGGCACATGTCAATGATGCTATGGCATTTATTTACAAATCCATGCTTCAGTGAGCACGTGAAGACTGGAAAAGTCCTTTTCTCACATATGGACTAAAAATTCTAATTCTTACTTGATTCAATATAACAATTATTTTGGGGAGTACGTTTGATTTTTTTTCACAAAAATCTCCCGATGTTCACGCCTCAGTGGACACAAAATACAAGAAAATCATGAAAATGAGAAGAAAGTTTGGGGCTTCGTCATGGTTCAGTGACTTTCGAATACGTAATTTGGATAAGTTGATGTTAGTTAGAGACCAGTTGAAGCTATGTGCAAGTTTCAAAAATAATTCACAGTCAAATGGACAAAAAGTGACAATTAAAATATGCCAAATTTCACTTTTGTTAAACTTTTGTTAACCCTCTGTACATAAAGTCAATGGAGGAGGAAATCAATACCTGACAAATGTGAAATTCGGCAAATTTCATTGATAATTATTGTTAATTCTACTGTGAGTTATGTCACGAAACTTCGCACAAAGCTTCAACTGATCTCTAGCTAACATGGTCTTGATTCAAATTACGTATTCGAAAAGTCACTGAACCATGACGAAGCCCCAAACTTTCTTCTCATTTTCATGATTTTCTTGTATCTTGTGCCCACTGAGGCGTGAAACATCGGGATTTTTGTGAAAATAAAATCAAACGTACTCCCCAAAAATAATTGTTATATTGAATCAAAGTAAGAATTAGAATTTTAGTCCATATGTGAGAAAAGGACTTTTCCAGTCTCACGTGCTCACTGAAGCATGAATTTGTAAATAAAATGCCATAGCATCATTGACATGTGCCCAAAGAATATAAATACAACCCCAAAAATGCTATTGAGATGCTTCTAGTGCATAAATTACTGCAATGCAATTTCGTAATTCTAAAATGGCCTTATTTTTTGGTTGTTTGATGGGTTCATTCACCACGTGAATGAATGGATATTGGTTGTATACACTTCCAAAACAGGAAATTCCCCTCATATTTGATCAATTATACCATGGCAAAGAAGTAAAAATCGCAGTTTGGACAACTTTTGCAGCATGCTTTCTCAACCGTAAAATTTGACCCAGATTTCGTTTCCGTATATTGGGAAGCACGTTTTGCCTACATTCTGACGTGTAAAATGTTTAAAATCTGACAATTGTTCCGTTATCATTGCAACAAAGTAGCCATTTTAGGCTTGCGAACTTCAAAAAATGACATTTTTGCATTCAACCATTACTCACTGAAGCATGACTTCATGATTTTTCCTAAAATTCGTTCCCATTGTAGGTAATTAAATTCCCGACATGGACATATAATTAGATTTTTGTAATTCCTCCTGGTTGAAAAATTATTGATATTTGAAATAGGGGGAACTTTCTTTTTGTGTTGTGTTTATTTCAGGAGTAAAATGAGTGTCTGGAATGGAACATACATCATATGATTTCGATTTCAAAAATAACAAAAAATCTTCTCCCTTCATATAATTTGCTAAGCCATTACAATTCATTGGAATGAAAGTAATGCCATTCTGCATTGAGCAAGACTTTCTGAATAAAAGTGATTGTGTTTTCTTCATTTTTTGCACGTGTAAAACTTTACAAAACACATTAATGTTCAACATAAAGGTGGGCCCGTTTTGCGAGCCCGAATAACGACACACCCGATACACCCCGGGAAACAGCACCACTGCCAAAACAAAGAAAGAAACTGCGGGGATAATCCTAACCTAACCCTATCACAATAATCAATGTGAACTTCTAGATGTACATGATTATAGTAAGCGTACAATTGAAAATTTATTTACTACATTCATAAAAATATATACATGTATATCGTACAGATCATTACATAAACGTAAGACAATAAGTAAGTTTTCCCTATTTTATATGTTAATTATTTTGAACCAGGAGGAGTTTAAAAAATTTAAATCAAATACCACTTCGACAAGTATGAACTTTTGAACTTTTG
Organism: Paracentrotus lividus; assembly: GCA_940671915.1. Classification (NCBI taxonomy): domain Eukaryota; kingdom Metazoa; phylum Echinodermata; class Echinoidea; order Camarodonta; family Echinidae; genus Paracentrotus; species Paracentrotus lividus. The sequence continues at coordinate 316,092 of CALNVZ010002710.1, forward strand.
AAGTGAACTTTTTTTTTTAAATCGTCCCGAAATCATTGAGTCGAAACTGTGATAATCAGATTGTGAACTTCAAAAATGACATTTTCGCCTTTAACCATTACCCACTGAAGCATGACATGATGAATTTTGTGAAAGAAATCGCTCACTTAATACTTGATAAAAAATACCTAAGCGACAATTAATATTATTATTATTTATTTATTTATTCCAGTCTTATTCAAAATGCAGGGTAGTCCACTTCAGAGCCGCAAGTGCCTGCTTTACAATGGAGTCCTGCGACATATAAAATATACATTCATATAATTAACAAAAGCAATAATAGGTATTAGATAAGTTATATATATAACATAACAAATAACATAATTAGTATTGGAATACAATGATATATATTATAACTAAACATTTATATATATATATATATATATATATATATATATATATATATATATATATATACACTGAAAAAAAAAACAGAAAAAAAACCAGCAAAGTGATGTCAGCAGAGTCGCCATACAAAAATGTAATTTAAAAAACAGTTTTGTTGTAAATTTCTCCTCTAAGAATTTATGAAAGAGAAGGAAAAAAAATCATTAGAGTTCTAAAGCTTACGTATTTTGGTTAAAACGGAACAAATGTGTTACTATATTTTGTATTTCTCATGTAATTATGTGCAGGAGAAACTTACAACAAAAGTGTTTTTTGAATTCCTTTTTTTATGGCGACTCTGCTGACAGCAGATTGGCTGTAAAAATACAAATATTTTTTACAGTGTATATATATAAAAGGGTTAAATTGTTACTTGTGACATTTCAAATTTAGGGGTTGTTTGGTATTGCTTAAGGCGTTTCTTAAAAGTGTGGAGAGAAGGGGATAACTGGATAGGAATTGGTAGTGAGTTGTATAATTTACTGGCACAATATGAGAAAAATCGTTTTTTGTTTTCAGTTCTTGGTTTAAACAGATATAATTTGTGAGTTAATCTAATTATTAGATATTTTCAACACGCGCTATAACCCAGTCTGCAAGCACAGACTCAATATTTCAGTCTAGAATTGAGGCAAACCTCCAAACTCTCTGTCTGTGTCAGAGAGAAGCTACAGTACACAAATGAATCTAGTTCTTTACTTCAGACCCTACTAAGCGTCCCACATTTTGATATTATTTGCTTATATTTTCTTTGTTAATATTTTACGTTGGAGTAAGCGGATTATGCAAGGAAATTTTATTTTCTGTATGTGGGTATAATATTGTAAAATTTATTTGAATATCCACTAATTTTTTTTTTCACAAAGCAAACCACACTTTTTAATTTGATATATTGAAATCTACATAAAGCAGCTCAAATTTGCAGAGAAATACATGTCCTAATTATATATTTCTATTTTTTACACGTATGTTTAAGCTTTCGTCGAACATATTCATGTGACAACATATTTCAATTATTTATTAGTGAATAATTTACCTTTTTAGACCGGGATCTTCTCTACCTCCCCGTTACGCAAGGGTTTATTTTCTTGGTTTTCTTGGTGATGTCCATCTTCTGCAGTGCATGTACTTTGGCAGCTTGATTTATGACAACCTATGATCAAATGGTAAGATCAAATTACAAGAAGGGTAAAAAAGGCAACAGTAATTGTCAGGCAGAGACGCGTCATTTAATGAAACAAACGAGGTATCAGTATCCGAGTAATAGAACATAATAGGGGAGGAACCCCACTTTTACCAAAATAAACGTCTGACAGTGCATCTCTGCTATGTGTAGTCCCTACAAGGGGAGGAGTGCCCAATAAATTGCCTATTTTACCATGTTTACAATGAAATGTATTTTGTAGACGAATAAAATGTATTATCTAAATGTACTAAAACTGGTGGAATGCTACAGAGTATTAAATTATCTTTTGGTTTAAACTATTTTGAAATTAAATTTGAATGGATAACATTGAAAATTTTAGTTAACAAGTGCATTTTTCTATTTTTTTATTCCAAAAAATTATTTTTCTTACTTTTCAATTTTTTTATTTTAATTTTTCTTTTTACAATAAAAGTATATAGAGAACTGATGTTTGTAACTTTCTGAAAAGCTACCAATAAACGTGGCCAAAAGGTTGTAGAAAGAAGAGAGTAATATCTTTTTTCTAGTTATTATCACAATAAAGCTTATGAACGCAAAATACACAAAATCAACATTAACGGAAAACAGCCCACATTATGTGTATTTAAATACGCCGAACCTGTGTTATGCCTTTAACAGGCAAATGGGCCACAAAATCTACAAGGTGTTCTTGGCGGAAAATTTGCTACTTTGGATTTACCAATTGCAACAAAGCGACCCATTTTTTTAACATTACAAACTTAACAGGTTTATATGGTCATGGGTCATATGTTGGGGTATAATAAAAAGGTGGACGCGTCTTTGTTGGTTGGTTGGTTGGTTGTTTTCATGGTTTATTTGAAGAAAAAAAAACATGTGATGATACACATGCAGCAGCAGTATGTGTTTACAATAATATAGACGCACATAAACAAGTGATCATACAATGTGAATTGGCATAAACATTGTACAAAAAAAACAAAACAAACATGGTACATGTAGCTAAAATTCTGTTAATTAATTATCATGAATAACGAGGCAAAATTGTTCAATTATAATATAATAACACTTGTTTAGATTTGCCAAGTAGAGCTAAACAAGACATTTACACATTGTTTAAGAGATCAATAAAATAGGGTATTGCTCTCTGTTTAAAATGGTTTGTCTTGCACTTGAATTGGCTATATTTGTGTTTATTTCTTATGCGGTGGTCACAACTCGCCGTACCTTCGACGTGCAACTCCCTACGATGGATTTCGTAGAAAATTCGTGTAGCGTGTGTGCCAATACACTTACTACAGAAACGCAGGAATCGCGGAAATTAACCCACGACCTGTGCACGCATTGTGCCATCAACGCAGGCTTCGTTGATTGCACGTGCCCCGTATCCTACGACGAGTTCTGACCGCCGCATTAAAGACATGCCAACAGCTTTCCGTTTAGGTATCCAGTCATTACAATGTGGGTTTTCAGTTATAGACATGGCAAAATCAATGCATAATTTTTCTCGTCTTGTTTGTAGTTTTTCCAGTTGCCATCGTGTTAAGGCATGTTCATAATCAATATAATTTTTGCCTAAGATAATTTGACACCCATTATTTTACACATTCTTTTTTTAATTCTTTCAAAATTTTGAATTGTTCAGACGTAAAACTTCCATTTAAAACCGGGGTGCAATACTCTAAAATAGGATAAGATCGGGAGTTGGCAATTTATGTTGTTTAACTAATCGAAACACATATCACTTTCTATTGCACTTTTTTATAACTTCATTAATGTAAGTATCCCATTTCAAATTTTGTTGGATATAGACTCCTAAAATCTTAAAAATAGAAACATAAGATAATTGTGAATCACCGATACTCAGAATCTCAGGTATAGGAGGATTTTCCATGAAAGTAATTCTCATTGCAGTGCATTTTTTTAGGGTTTAGTTTAATATTATTATTTTCGGTCCATTCTAATAAGTCATCGAGTACATGTTGTAAAATTGATTGTTTTTGTAAAGATCTATTTTTAAGTAAAGAAAGATCATCTACATATTTATAATATGGCAAAGATTGATCTTGACAAGCGTCATTGAACATAATAAGAAATAAAATTGGCCCCAACTTTGAACCTTGAGTAACACCAGCATTGGCGGTTTCATATTCAGAAGAAATGTTTTGATATTTTACACATTGAGATCGTTCTTCTAAAAAATAAATTATCTAGTTTATGATAAAAGGTCTGACATTAATATTAATTAGTTTTCTTATCAAAATATTGTGATCCAATCTATCAAATGCCTTTGAGAAATCTGTACAAATGATGGTAGACAAAGATTTAGGCTTCTTACAATTAAGAAATATTATGCAATAATTTTACAAGATGAGATGGTTAAAGACCAGGTATATTGCCGTACTGATGAGGATCAATGAATTTTGAAATATCTTCTAAAAGCCATTTGACAATAAATGATTCTGCTATTTTTGAAAGACGGCTGGTTAAAGCTATGGGGCGTAGTTGCTCGCTAGTGGGTGGTTGAGATTTAGGGATAGGCACTAATTTGGCTTCTCTTCCACTGCCGAGGAACTATCCCCTGATAAAAAGAAGCATTCAAAATTTCTGTTTACTTAATTCATATTACTTTTATGATGTACTTCTATGATTTTTTATGAATTACTTAATTCATATGCAAATTCACGTATATTACGAGGTTGAAGATCTTCCTTTAATCCTGCTTTGTTACTTTTCGTCTTTGCAAGTATTTTTGTAAACATCATACTGTTGAACCTCTGGGCTCATTGCTTACGAAGGCACGTGTCACAAAATTATCACATTTTTTCACATCGCATGAAAATGATGTACATTCTTGAGCTGTGCAATAACTTATATTGTCGATAATTTATCAGGCTCCATGTCTGTGAGGTTTCAGCTTTAATAGTTTTAATACAAAGATAATTTGAGTGAAGTAGGGTAAGGGGTTGAGGATCCTATGGTGGACGCACGTATTAAAGAATAGGGAATTCCCATATTTGTTACTTTGTAATTATTTATTGCGTTATATCTTTGCATTTAATGGGTTTTATGGGTTGAGAGATATAATTATTTTTGGAATTTTTGGAATTTACCTGGTTTTAGATAAATGTGAGGTACATGTAGATTTTTCAAGTCATTTAATCAATCAATTAATCAATTAAAACATACTTAATGCACAAATCCTCATAGACAATGCATTGCAGGCATAACAAATTGCCACATGCATTTTTATAACGATAATTGTTATTTTGTCGCCATTTTCTTTGCATGCATTTTAGATCCATACTATTTGTAATATGTCTTATTTAATGAGCTCAAAATACAGTGGTGGCCAAAATTATTAGAACACTAAGCATATTTAAATGATTTTAAAATTTTTTATTCAGTTCACCATTTAAATACCTATAATATGGCTGGAATGTCTCCGAATATCATCATTATGCTGTAAAAACTAAATAACAAAGTCATGTGTTGGGAACTCGCCCCCAAGTCGCCCTTTTTTATGTTACACCACCAATTGAAAAATTGAAAAATCTTGCCCCTTTCAGGATCAAAGTGTCATAACGTTAAACATTTTGAGCCTCTCCCTACAATAGTATATATATTCTGAAAGGAAATTTCCTGAGGATGTCAAAAATGGCATTCATAACAACACAGGGTGAAGTAGTTACATCTTATGTGGGGATTTTTAAATTATTTTCGAAGGGCCCCAAATTTTTAATTCAGTGCCCCTATTTAAGTCCATTGTTCCAATGACCCTTCATATTTCAACATATTTGAATTGCTCATGAAATTTCATTTTAAAATATATACATTTACAAGGAGTGTCTTCATTAAATAAAAAAAATAGTCTTAATCTTCAATGGGCATGGTTATTTTGGTCATCTAACCACCAAGGGTGAGGCGAATCCACCCTCCCCATTTGACCAAATTTGCTGAAACTTAGAATGTATTTGAGATATATTAGAATAAATAAGGCTGCTAAATTTCAAACTTCTACCTCAATTACTTTTTGAGTAATCGGCATATGTAATTGGCATTTAACTTTTTTGCATTTGGACTACATATTTAATACACAAAGTCTATGGGGAAACCAAAAGCGCATAGCGCAACTATTTTTAATGCTGCGCATTACCAGATGGTCGAAACTATATAAATTTGGTATCATCATATACGTATATAGGTAAGATACATTTTGAAAGAAAATACGGAAAATCTGAAAATTTGTGTACAAAACAAATGAAGAGTTGTCCATAAAATCGGCCATTTTGAAGCTGATGCAGCCAATTTGAGGATCCCCATAAAAGGTTCAACGAGCCTTTTGAAACTTCCATAATTTCTCATTTTATAGCCAGATTTGGGTGAAACTTTTTACTGTTTCCTATCAACGTGATTATTTTCCTGGGTATTGGTTTTCAGTCTACATATTAAGTTTTACAGACCAAAACTCATTCTTATGAACTTGTTCCATTGTATATACTCACGGTAATATAGAAATGCATTTGCCGCAACATTTAAAATTATTACAAACACCAGCATGATCACCAGACGCGTATGACCGAGCGGAGCAGCGTCCCAACTGTGTTCTTTAGTGCTTCCTTTATAAAATAATGATATAAAAGAAAATTGTATTGGTGATTGCATGATTAAGGCATTCAATTTTCATTGAATTGTCCAAGTTACATATAAAAAATAATATCCAGGGGGTCGTTTCACGAAACCATGAACAAGTTACTAGTAGTCATATCTTTATCCGCCAACCATGGAGTTAACTCCAATCTTACTATGTCGGTTACACGAAGCTCTTCCAAGCTAGACAACTAGTGATATCGATATCATCGGAGAAGAGGTCAACGAGTGATAGCCTTAATCACGGTTTCGCTGATATTTATAAAGTATGTTTTAGAAAAATTTTCAATATTATCGAAAATTGACGTAATAAAATCGGTAAAAATAGTATGAAAAGTCATAGAATTATGTAAAATGTATAACATTTGTATTAAACCACACACTGTCACTTACGGCATATATATATATATATATATATATATATATATATATATAGAAGGTGTCGATCATGAAATTAATGAGACCACGTCGGAACATGAGACGGGTAACCCCGCATGTACTAATTTGATAGTTTCGTAAAACAGACTATGAAAATTATGCTAGCTGAAAAAGGAGCTATATTGAGGATTTTCTCTACTTTTTTTTTATCTATTCAAAATTACTTTTTAAAAATATTTTGGGACTAAAGATATCGATTTTACTACCAACGTAGTCTCTACGGGTCTCTTTATGTAGCTGTAGGCTACATGGTGGTAATAAAATTTACTCAATATTATTTCTTGGTTGGACATATTTTCTCCATATTTCTTGATTGGATATAAAAAGCACTCAATCGTTAACAACTATTTATTTTCTGCATATTAGATCAAAATCTTAAGGTTGTTAAATTTTAATTTGAACAGAAATGAGATAATCCTGAGTGCCGCGACAAATATAATTCGCCTAAACCGATCGCTTGTGTAAGCGCTTTCCAAAAGATATGACATGTCCGCAGCCGTCATAAGTATTTAGTCAGTTTGTTGTCCTCGATCTTGTCAGAGAGGGCTTCGTGGAACCCGCTTGTGGACAAGTTGCTTACTATCTCCGATTTAGTCAAGAAGTTAGACTTTTGACAGTTTCGTGATACGGCCCCATGGGTGCATTTATAAAAGTGTAATGGGGACTAAGCATGCGAAAAAGTACACTCTGCTATTAAATAACTTCCGCATATCAGTACATGTTAACCCCCCCCCCCCCCCCGCACCCTGGTGTCATATAAACAGGTTTGGTAAATCAAATTGATCTGTAATCGACAATTCTAATTTTCAAAAGTGAGTTTGATTGATCATGTAACTGTTTTTTCTAATCAACTGTAACGCCACAAAATAATACGAAGAAATGACACACCAGTCGCACAAATTGTGGAGTTTCAGTTTCTTTTGATGTCGTACTTTATTTCCGTTTACGAAGAATAGTTAAAAAAAAAAACCCTATTGGATTAAATTCGACATGGAAAAGTCAAGTGTTGAACAATTGTTTCTCTCTCTAAGTCATGTAAATGTTGTCTCGTAGGTGGTGTGAGATGGAGTGAATTGGATACAATCCTCTTCATTCAGATGGCAGTGATTTTCCCTGCCTCCACCCTTTTCGGAGGTAACCACAACATTCTTCAGAGATGACTTACAAGTTTCCTACTTTCTCTTTCCAATAGCGAAGTGTACACAAAATCTTTGCACTGGACGAAGGGGTTTGACTAATGGATTATTCTAAGAAAACTCTATTCAGAAACTGCCCAGTGTGAATTATACCAAATTACAAGTATAAAAGCAACTGAATAACAAAGAATATAATACACATACATAATTACATATATTCTGGACTGTTACATTCTCCCCTTCTTGATGTTGTCGTCTCTGACAACTAACGAACAATCTAAACAAAAATTGGGAGACTAAAAAAAAGAAATACAACAGAAATATTACAACAATTATATACGAGAGAAAGGTACATTTTATCAATTTGGGTTAGACATCATTTGCATAAACAACAAATGAGATCTGGTAATATCAGCAACAATTTCTGATGAGAGGGAAGGTGGTTTCCCTTGCAACCGATCAGACCTCCTGGCTGGAACTACAGGCTCGACTTCCTGATCGGAACCAGTAGTTTCAATAGTGTCAGGTACCGTAGCTGAGGAATCATCCGTTACCGTTTCCTGCTGCTCGGTGTCAAGTTCAACTGGGGAAGTTGGGTGCTCCCCTACTCTTTCAGAAGTACCCGTTGGAATGCCATCTGTAGGGTCGTTACTACCTACAGGTGGCGGGGTATTACTTCGAAAGAGTACCTCTCTCAGCTCGTCATCTTCGTCAGACTGTTTGGTGGAAGGAAGGGCATTTGGCTGAGGTTCCTGTGTAACATCTTCAAAACGCTCAGGGTTGATGTCCTCTACAAGTCCACGTGCATCTAAAATGTCTCGACGGTGGACTGTCTTTTGCAGACCATCATCTCTCAGCGGCTTGATGACGTACACATTTCCCTCGGGATTGGGTCTTCCTACCACCTTATACGGAGTGTTGCTCCAAGCATCTTGAATCTTGTTTCGTCCGAGGACGCGATTCTTGGTGAACACTCGAGCACCAACGACAAGGCTAGTGTCTTCGGCGGTACGATTTACCCTCTCCCTTCTTCTCAGCGCTTCCTTCTCGGTCATCTGCCTTGCCATATCAAATGCAATTCGCAAGCGTCCATGATGACTTTCTAACCAGTCTGAGTCTGATTCTGAGTCTGGAAGTCCTAGCTGGTGATCAATGGGTAACACTGGCTCCCTACCAAAGAAGAGGTAGTATGGGGAATATCCTGTGGAAGAATGAGGTGTACAGTTGTAAGCGTACACCAACTCCGGGAGATATTCTGGCCATCTTTTCTTCTTCTCTGGTGGGAGAGCACGCAGTCTGTCATGCATGGTTCGATTGAACCGTTCACACTACGCATTGCCCTCTGGATGATAGGGGGCTGTTCTCGTCTTCTGCACTCCATACACTTGGAAAAGTTCCTTTACCAGACTGCTCTCAAAGTTGCGACCTTGGTCGCTGTGCAGCCGCTTAGGTACGCCAAACCTTACAAACCAGTTGTTGATGAGTACCTTTGCAACTGTACTTGCACGCTGGTCCCTAGTAGGAATTACTTGAGTGTATTTTGTAAAGACGTCGGTAAGTACAAGGACATTCTCCACTCTGTTAGAGCTGGGCTCTAACACAGTGAAGTCCATCGCAAGTACTTCCAGAGGCTCTCTCGCAATCAGTGATCCCATTTTAGGATGAAGTTTCTTCCCTGCTTTGGAAAGAAGGCAACGCTGACACTTCTCACAATAGGCGCGGATCTAAGCTTCCATTCCTGGCCAATAGCAGCGTTGAGCTGCTAGCTTCGTGGTCTTTTCTGAAGCTTGGTGACCAACTTCATCATGGAGAGCTTTCAGGATCCTGTCCTTCAAGGCTTCTGGAACCAGAACTTGCTTGATAGGATGCCCCATCAGCGTAACTCTGCGGTGCAGAATGCCATCTACAAAGGAAAGACGCTCCCACTGCTTCAACAGTTTCCAAACTGGCTTCTCCTCTTGAGCCAACTGCTTCAGTGTTGGGCTAGCCCCTTTTCCCTTGTAGACGAGCACTCTCTTTATGACGGAGTCATTCTTTTGCAGAGCTGCCAACTCTTCCCTTGGCAGAGGTGAAAGGGTAGACAAGGCTGCCCCTTCCTCGAAATGGCTAGTTTCACTAACCTCAAGGACTTCTTCTATTCTCGCAGCAAGTGTTGATGGCACTGGGGTAGACATTGAAGGGGGTGACTTTGAAGACTCAATTCGACTTCTTCGAGCCTTCCTTGCTCGATCCCATGATCTGTCTTTCTGCTTAAGGCATCTGCGTTAGCATTCTGCCTACAAGATCTGAATTGGACCTTGAAATTAAATTGAGCAAGATCTGTTTGCCACCTCGTCTCTGTCGTTCCCAGTTTGGCTGTTGTCTGAAGGTAGCTTAGAGGATTGTTGTCTGTATAAACAACAAACTCTGCCCCCAGTAGTATGTCACGGAACTTCTCGGTTATTGCCCAGTAAAGAGCAAGAAATTCCAACTTCATGCTACTGTAGTTGTCCATGTTCTTTTCGTGGGGCCGCAATCCTCTACTGGCATACCCAAGTACAACTAGACGACCCTCTTGTTTCTGCGATAGAACAGCTGCATGTCCATTGAAGCTAGCGTCAGTCTCTAGGATAAGTGGCTGCTTGAAATCAGGATGACCTAGTAAGGGCGCAGATGTCAGCTGGTCCTTAAGTTCCTGGAACGCCTTATCACAGCTGTCATCCCAATCCTCTGCGACTGACTTCTTTTCTACCACTTTCCTAGCCTTGGATTCTTTCCCTTTTTTTGCCCTTGCGACCTTTCTTCTTTTGTTGTGTTCCTCCTACAAGATTATGAAGAGGGGCCGCAATAGTTGCAAAACGGAGAACGAATCTCCGATAATACCCGGCCAGTCCTAAGAATGACCGAAGGTCAGTTTCGTTCTAGGGGGTCTCCTACTCCTGGATGGACCTTATCTTGTCAGGGTCAGGAGAGATGCCTCCCTCTTCAACCATGTGTCCCAAATATTTGAGCTTCCTTTTGAAGAGGTGACATTTCTCTACCTTGACTTTGAGGTTCATCTTTCGAAGACGTCCAAGAACCATTTCAAGCCTTCGAAGGGTCTCGTCGAAGTCTCGTCCGAACACAAGGATATCATCCAGGTAAGTCAGAATCGTCTCGAAGTTCTGGTCGCCAAACCCCTTATCCATGAGCCTCATGAAGGTTGCAGGTGCATTGCATAAACAGAAAGGCATTCTTACGAATTCAAACAACCCGCCTGTACCAACACGGAAAGCTGTCTTCTGGATATCCTGTTCAGCTACCGGGATCTGGTGAAATCCATGGGCAAGATCCAAGCTGCAGAAGAAGCGAGCACCTCTCATTGCTTCTAGTGCCTCTTCGATCCTGGGGAGAGGATATGCGTCTTTATGTGTATTAGTGTTAAGAGGACGGTAATCAACACATAACCTCAACTTGCCGTCTTTCTTCCTGACCAGAACCACGGGAGCTGCGTAAGGGCTTAATGATTCCCTGATGACACCCTTGTTAAGATACTGTTTGAGGTAGTCCCTAACCTCCTGCCAGTGATGGGGTGGGATACGCCTATGTGGGACCTTGACGGGAACATCATCCATAGTATATGTTCCACGTCTTTACATAGGCCGATGTCATCCTCATCTCGGCTGAAGACGTCCAGATACTTCCCTATGAGCTAAACTAGAGCTCCATGCTGCTCCTCGGAGAGATCTCCTAACTGCATCCTATGAAGTATCTGGTCAACATCCGGAGATGAGGACTGCCGATGCTCGCCAACCCAGGCAGGCTAGTGACCTGGACGTTGGTTGACTTCTGAAGCATCGCTTACTATCCCAATTGGCGTCCTTGGCTGTATGTAAATGTCTCTGTTTGAAAGGTTCAAAACAGGGACATTCACCAAGCCATTCTGGTTTACCCGAAGGAAGGAGGGTATGACCTTGATGCCAGGCTGGAGATGTTCTCCAATGACCTCCTCGACAATCACGGTACAAACCTCCCCCTTCTTAGCAGACTGTATTGAGACCTGCACTGTCTGAAGAGACCTTCCCTGGAGTAGAATTGGTCCCCTGCCGGCATCTATACCCAGCCCACATAGCTTGGTCGTAGGGTTTACGAAGATTTCCTCATACAAGGCCAAGACACTAGCCCAACTAGCATCTTTATCACCCTTGAATCTCTCGAGGAAATCATCTCCAAGCTCGTGGCGCAGTTCCTGCTTCATGTCTCTAAAGACATTTGACCCAATTACTCCAGGGACTCGCCTCTTCCTTTCACTCAGTGCCTCAGAAGGGTCTCTCACAACTAGGAAACCCATGTTGTGAAAGCTCCTCCCAAGAACCCGAACTGTCGGTTCGACGTATCCGCAGTAGGGGATTGTAAGTCCTTGGGCTCCGCTGATGCTCAGGATGCTGGACACGTCTGTCATCGACTCGTGGCTGAGGTATTTCCTGAAAAATTCCTCAGTCACAGTCGAGACCTGTGCTCCCGTGTCCAACAAGCATCTGCATTTTGCAGATCCAAGGTCGAGGTTGACCTCAGGACAATCTCCTACTGCTCTCTTTAAGAGTGCTGAGCCGTCGAATGACCCACCCACCGTCAGGCTCTTGACGGTGGGAGCTGTTAGTTTAAACCTAAGTTTGGTTTCTTTTCCGTTGGGACCTTCCCTTGGACTGGCTTCCTGCAATCCTTTTTTATGTGCCCCTTTTCGCCACAGTTGTAGCATTCCCCATCAAATGTCCTCCTTTTGTTTTGCCTAGACAGAATCGAGTTGATTCTGTCCAGCTGCTTCTGCTGTTTCTCCATGGCATCCGCCTGCTTCTTGATCAAGCCAAGAAGGTCTTGGTTGGCGGCCATGCTTCGAACAGCAGCTTCCTTTGGTTTGTTTGGTGCTGGGCCCAACCAATCCAAAGCTCTGTCCCTGAGATCAAAGAAGGAGAGCTGTGGAGACTCTATGTTAAGCCTCGATCCTCAGCTCCCTTCTAAGAGCCTCATCCCTCACAGCTTCTGCGAACCTGCTCTTCAAGGATGATTCTCGCTGATCCCTTAGTGTAGGTTCCAGCTGGACCATCCTATCGAAGAGGTCCACTAGCTGCAGGGAGCAGCTAAGGAGATCTAGGGCCGTTCCTTGTTGGAAGGAATAAAACCTCTGCTGCAAGAGAGGGAGACTATTTCCATCCCCGAAGACCTTTTTAAGAACATTAAAGATGGCGTCCGCGTCATCCCTCACGCTTTCGCCCCTCCCACTTATCTACCTTCTGGCGTCTCCCTCGAGATATTCGCGGGTGAACGCGGCTGCTTCTCTTCCTCTTAGACCACGCAGCTGCGCGCTCACACTCGCCACCCAGTCGTGCACGCCTTGGTCTGACGGGCGGGTCGGTTTCCCGGAGAAGACCTCGAGCCGCCTCCCCGGAGCCACATAGACAGGCCTTGCCACCTGTGCCGCCTCCGTCTTGGACTCATCCTTTTCCTGTCCTTCCCCTTCACGCGACTCTGTTGCCTCTTTGAGTGCGGCCCCCAGGACATCTATTTCTTTCTTCAGCTCATCCATGCTGAAGTACCTAGCTGCTGATCCAAGAAAGAAAAGAAAAGAAAAGACTTTCCGCCAAACCAAGCGAGATGGGTTATAAAGCAATTATTATTTTACATATATATCGTACTAAAGTTCAGAGTTCTTGAATATGTTATTGTTGACTCTGCCATCCGTTGTCTCATCCACTTCGGCTACACTCCATCCACTGCATCCGATCCTTCAGTCGTAGGGTTCCCTTGGTCCTGGTGCAGATGACTGTCCTTCGTCCTTCGTCAAAATAGAAGCATCCCAGGTAGTCCGGTAGAATCCAGCTTCTACGACGTCTTCGGTTGCCCTGATGTGGATCGGCGTAACAGTTCACATCCGTAGGGGGTTACGTAGACATCCTGCCGACTACACCATTTTGTAACGCAACAAAATAGTACGAAGAAATGACACACCAGTCGCACAAATTGTGGAGTTTCAGATTCTTTTGATGTCGTACTTTATTTCCGTTTACGAAGAATAGTTTTAAAAAAAACCCTATTGGATTGAATTCGACATGGAAAAGTCAAGTGTTGAACAATTGTTTCTCTCTCTAAGTCGTGTAAATGTTGTCTCGAAGGTGGTGTGAGATGGAATGAATTGGATACAATCCTCTTCATTCAGATGGCAGTGATTTTCCCTGCCTCCACCCTTTTCGGAGGTAACCACAACATTCTCTCAGGAGATGACTTACAAGTTCCTACTTTCTCTTTCCAATAGCGAAGTGTACACAAAATCTTTGCACTGGCGAAGGGGTTGCACTAATGGATTATTCTAAGAAAACTCTATTCAGAAACTGCCCGTGTGATTATACCAAATTACAAGTATAAAGCAAACTGTAAATATAGTGAATGACATGAGGAGGCATAAGTTGTTTAAAGCTCGAGGGGGCCTCCATCCAGCTATGACCCCGAGGCTTGCCGAGAGGTCATAGCTGGAGAAGGCCCCCGAGAGCCTTTAGAAACAACTATGCCCGAATATTAGGCATCACTATTATTTTATATAACGAAGAAAACTCTGACATGTTTGTTTTTCTCCGGTCATACGTCCATTTAGCTGGGTATAGTGGAGGAAGCCCCCGTCGAGGCTTTAAAAACAACTACAGTGTAATATGCCTAGCATACTGAACAAAAAAAAAACAACAAGATCAATGAAAGGTTCTGATACTTACCAACAGCCAACTTGTATCCAGTAGATCGAAGGTACATGTACAGTTGTAACAAGTATCGATAACTCCCACAGTAACTCCAAAAACAATTTACAGACGATAGTCTTACGTGTTAACTGTGATCTATGTTAACACACTGACGAAGGGGTTTGACTAATGGATTTATCTAAGAAACCTCTATTCAGAAACTGCCCAGTGTGAATATACCAAATTACAAGTATGAAAGCAACTGTAATATATAGTGAATGACATGAGGGCAATAATTGTTTCTAAAGCTCGAGGGGCCCTTCCATTCAGCTATGACCCCGAAGCTTGCCGAGGGGTCATAGGCGATGGAAGGCCCCGAGAGGCCTTTAGAAACAACTATGCCCCGAATATTAAGGCATCACTATATATTTATATAACGAAGAAAACTCTGACATGTTTTGTTTTTCTCCGGTATACGTCCATGTCTTAGCGAGGGTACAGTAGATGAAGGCCCCAGTCGAGGCTTAAAAACAACTACAGTGTATGCCTAGCATACTGACAAAAAACAACAACATGAATCAATGAAAGGTTCTGATACTTACCACGCAATTGTATCAAGTAGATCGAGGTAATGTACAGTCTGTAAAATTCGATTAACTCCAACAGTAACTCCAAAAACATATTACAGACGATAGTTCTTACGGTTGCAACTGTGATCTAGTTAACACACTGAGCGAAGGGTTTGACTAATGGATTATTCTACAGAAAACTCTATTCAGAAACTGCCAGTGTGTTATATACCAAATTACAAGTATAAAAGCAACTGATATAATATAGTGAATGACAGGGGCAATAGTTGTTTCTAAAGCTCGAGGGGGCCTTCCATCCAGCTATGACCCCGAGGCTTGCCGAGGGGTCATAGCTGGATGGAAGGCCCCCGAGAGCCTTTAGAAACAACTATTGCCCGAATATTAAGGCATCACTATATATTTTATATAACGAAGAAAAACTCTCGACATGGTTTGTTTTTTATAGTCATACGTCACTTAGTAGGTATGGATGGAAGGCCCCCCAGTCGAGGCTTTAAAAACAACTACAGTGTTATGCCTAGCATACTGAACAAAAAAAAACAACAGATCAATGAAAGGTTCTGATACTTACCAAGCAACTTGTAATCCAGAATCGAGTAATGTACATCGTAACAAATTCGATTAATCTCAACAGTAACTCCAAAAACATATTACAGACGATGTCTTACGGTTGTCAAACTGTGATCTAGTAACACACTGGACGAAGGGGTTTGACTAATGGATTCTCTAAGAACTCTATTCAGAAACTGCCAGTGTGAATTTACCAAATTACAAGTTAAAAGCAACTGATAAATAAGTGAATGACATGAGGGCAATAGTTGTTTCTAAAGCTCGAGGGCTTCCATCCAGCTATGACCGAGGCTTGCCGAGGGTCATAGCTGGATGAAGGCCCCGAGAGCCTTTAAGAACAACTATCCCGAATATTAAGGCAGTCACTATAATTTATATAACGAAGAAAAAATCTGACATGTTTTGTTTTCTCCGTCATACGTCCATTTAGTGAGGGGTCATAGTAGGTGGAAGGCGCCCCCAGTCGGCTTTAAAAACAACTACAGTGTATGCCTAGCATACTGAACAAAAAAAACAACATGAATCATGAAAGGTTCTGATACTTATTACGCCAACTTGTAATCCAGTAGATCGAGGTACATGATCAGTCCATCCAGCTATGACCCCGAGGCTTGCCGGGGTCATAGCTGGATGGAAGGCCCCGAGACCTTTAGAAACAACTATGCCAATATTAAGGCAGTCACTATATATTTTAATATAACGAAGAAAAACTCTGACATGTTTTTTTTTTTCTCCGTCATACGTCCATTTAGCTGAGGGGTCATAGTAGGATGGAAGGCCCCCAGTCGAGGCTTTAAAACAACTACAGTGTATGCCTAGCATACTGAACCAAAAAAAAACAACATGATCAATGAAAGGTTCTTACTTACCACACGCAACTGTATCCAGTAGATCGAGGTACATGTACCGTCATCCAGCTATGACCCCGAGGCTTGCCGAGGGTCATAGCTGGATGGAAGCCCCCGAGAGCCTTTAGAAACAACTATGCCCCGAATATTAAGGCAGTCACTATATATTTATATAACGAAGAAAAACTCTGACATGTTTTTTTTCTCCGGTCATACGTCCATTTTAGCCGAGGGTACATAGGATGGAGCCCCCAGTCGAGGCTTTAAAAACAACTACAGTGTATGCTAGCATACTGAAAAAAAAAACAACATGAATCAATTTACCAGTAATAAAGCAACTGAATAATATAGTGAATGCATGAGGGCAATAGTTGTTTCTAAAGCTCGAGGGGCCTTCCATCCAGCTATGACCCCGAGGCTTGCCGAAGGGTCATAGCTGGATGGAAGGCCCCCGAGCCTTTAGAAACAACTATTGCCCCGATATTATAAGCGTCACTATATAATTTATATAACGAAGAAAAACTCTGACATGGTTTGTTTTCTAGGTCATACGATCTATAGTATAGGATGGAAGGCCCCCAGTCGAGGCTTTAAAAACAACTACAGTGTATGCCTAGCATACTGAACAAAAAAACAACGATCAATGAAGGTTCTGATACTTACCAACGCCAACTGTAATCCAAGATCGAGGTACTGTACAGTCTGATAACAGATATCGATAACTCCAACAGTAACTCCAAAAACATATTTACAGACGATAGTCTTACGGTTGTCAAACTGTGATCTAGTTAACACAAATACTCCATTAACTCCAACAGTAACGCCAACAACATATCTACACAGACGAAAGTCTCACAGTTGTCTATTTGTTATAGATATTAACCACGCAGTTCTGCAGGTTGAATGTTGGTGCTTGAACCTGCTGGTGGCTTGACAAATGTGCATTAGCAGTGATATTGCATGTGCGCTGATATATTTCTGGATTATTGGTTACCTCGTCTAATATCTGAGTGAGTTCTCGGAGTTCCTGGCTATCAGTTTGATTATTGGATGTTAATGAAGATGGTGCGGAGACAGTATCCATGCGAGCAGTGGATGTTGATGATGATGTTGGATTTATTGCAGCAGCAATAGCCTTACTCGTGTTCTCCTTTGTTTCATCGGTAGTCCCGGAATAATGCTTCAGGCTGCTTTCTGCGCGATGTCCAGATACACTCATTATTTGGCGGTCATGAAATCCTGCATTCTGTAGGGTACTGATGGCCGTTGCCCTCAGGCAATGGTTGGTGTATTCCTTGGTGGTACCTGCTCTAGATGAAATGTTTTTCATCTTTTTTACCAATGGTGTTTGTTCCCAGCGGTGCATTGACGTACCATGGAGCAGAAGGGTCCTTCTTACACTGTTCTCTGGGCTTTGCTCTCTGCCAAAACCACTTACATTCTGGGTTAAGCTTGTCTTTATAGCGTAAGAAAGAGGCCACAGGACATCGTGCGTCATATGTGGGAGTCATGACACCACCCTGACTCTTCTCAAGTTTATCTTCACGATTGTTCTTTGTGAGTGTATCTTTGAGCGTTATGCATTTTCCTCCGTCCTCACACTCAGAGATTTCAAATCTGTCAATTGTCATTTCACGCAAATTCTCCCTCCCACGATTACAGAAGTACAACA
Source organism: Paracentrotus lividus (assembly GCA_940671915.1). NCBI lineage: Eukaryota > Metazoa > Echinodermata > Echinoidea > Camarodonta > Echinidae > Paracentrotus > Paracentrotus lividus. The sequence goes on from CALNVZ010002710.1 coordinate 334,270, forward strand.
TCACATCAATAAATACCTTGTCTTGGAGACATACAGGATCATCTAAATCAAGAGAGTCTCGAATTTTTTTCATGTCATCTGGTAAGATTGCTGGTTTGTGCTTCACAACACCCTTTCCTTTTAGTTTAAGTGTTGCTGAAAAACACTTGAACACTCTGTTCGAACTCGCAAAGTCGTCATGCTTGAGAATGTCTACACTTTTAGAATTCAGGAAATGGCGTTGAAGACCGAATCTAATACTAAGCATAGACTTTTTGCTGTAGAGATCACCATTTTTTTGCCTAGCATCAGCGTAGAACCTCTGCAGAACATTATTCAGCTCCGAATTTGGCAGTTCGTTCACGCTATGAAGATTAGTATTAGTTTCATGGAGGTATTGTTCAAAAACATTCACGGCAAATTTCACGGAAATTTTAGTGTTCTTACTTTCTGCTGCATGAATTAAATCACGCAATTGATCTTCATCCAAAATTTCGAATCGCGGAACGCTGTCCTGTGCCATTGTCGCATTAAATTCACGCAAAAAAAGGTAAACAAATATAATCCAAATCGACCGCCTCCGAAAGTTTCGTACCGTCTGAGCTGCGCAATCGTCCGTAGCGTAGCAACCTAATGTTAATTTTAGCAATAAATTTATTGCATTAATTGCGAATATACGGTGTCTGCGCTCGCACAAAACACGGATCGTATCAACAATTGACTGCCGTTGAAAAAATGACTATTGAAAACGACTTTTGAACGATGACTATTGAACGCTCAGCCTCCCTGGCCAGGCCTGGCTAAAACTATGACCAGACTTATGACCAATCAGAGGACAGGATTATTCAACATTCTTAGCATGAGTTATATAACAAAGAATATAATACACATACATAATTACATAAATTCTGGACTGTTACACAACTAATGCCTTTTATTTATATAAATAAATGTGGGATGAACCCTTTTGTTCTTTTTGTTTTGAGCATTTATTGATTTATAATCCCCTGGAAAATCGTACATCTACACATCAACAATCCAATAATATATACTCCACAAAACAAGTAAGTCCCCCCTAATCAAAATGATATAACTTTTGAACCAAGAGGAGTTTTACAAATTTTATTATATATGCTTGTAGGTAGCTTTATCAGCTTCCATTTTAGTGAAGTTTATTGAAATTCGTTAAGTCATGCTTCAACGAGCACAGTCAAAATGCAAAAATGTCACTTTTCGAAAGTCACAAGGTTAGTTTCGTAACTTTAATTCAATATTACTGGAATAAATTTAAACTTTTCAACAAAAGATATGTTCAGAAGGGTTGTTGCGCTTAATTTCAAACACATCAAACAACTTTTGCATTAAATTTCACGGTTGGATGGACATGAGGTAAACTTTGCAAAACCTGCAGTTTTTACACATTTTTACTTTTAAAAATGACCAATATGACGGAATATGCAATCAGGAAGACGGATTTAAACAGTACCCATCAATCCACGGTTGAATAAACACTTAATAAAAATAAATAAAAAAGAGGATATTTTCAAACTTCCATTCATTGTTCCATTTTAATGTAATAAAATGATGTTATCAAATATTTTTTTTCAAATGATGCTATGTCATTTTATTAAAAATTCACGCTTCAATGAACACGTGATACGTGAAAAGCCGTTTTTTTCGTTCATGGACTAAAATTTAAAGTGCTTACTTTGGATAATTGTCACAGACCTTCTTGGATAGTTCATTTGATTTGAGTTTTACGAAAATTCCAGGGCTTTACGCTTCAGGGAGCAGAATTTATTGGACAAACATGCCAAAAAAGGGGAATTTCAGAGCTTTGGCCCCACTACAAGTCTTATCAGATTCTCAATTTAGCGTTTGTTCCCGTTAAGTAGTACCACCCTGAAGTTGCGTTCCAAGTTTTGTGATAAAACTTTCAGTAGAATTGACAAAAATCATCAATGAAATTAAGCCCAATTTAAATTTTGTTAAAATCTTGATTTTCTCTCCATTGACATCGTGTACAATCTCAAGGCAAAAACAAACCTCAAATCAACATGCTGGAACTTTTTAACAAAAAGATGTTGAGTTATATCGTTTAACATTTTACCTTTTTTGGAGGCCTGAGCATAATTCTTATAATTGTGGTCACTCATCCATGAAAAATAGTGAAACGTATCGGGATTGGTGTTGGATTGTCAAATTTTAGATGATAAAACCACCAAAGCAATTAAACACAAGGTAAAGAAAAAAAATTACAATCTTTTTAATTTTTACAGACCCAAATATAACCCTCGTAACTTTTGAAAATGTCAATTTTTGCCTTAAATGTTGATCACTCATGCATGTCTCAAGGGATCAATGTTATTTTTTTCACAAAAGGTACTCAATAAATGTAGAAAACCTCCCTCCAAATTATTGTGCTGAAAACAAGCCCGTTCAAAAGTTACATAATTTTGATTAGGTGGAGACTTACTTTTTGGTTGGGTATAGATATAATTTTAAGGTTGACTTTACGCCAGTGTACAAAAACTAGATATAAATCCGAACTATCTCACCTGTGTTAGGGCTATTACTCTGTGTACTTATGCCTTCTGGAAGATTTATTGTGTGTCTGAATGTATTACTATACGCATCAGACCGGTGCACAGTGAGAAATGAGCTTCGATGCTGACCGGGGTAAGAGTGAGAGCAATACAGAATGATTTCACTGCCACTGAACGACTGTACGGCGCTGATTGAGACCATGTAAGTCCCATCGTCGTTTTGGATTGTACGGCTACTGTTGTACGGAAAGGGAAAGCTAGGAAAGATCAATGGTAATACAGGTCCATGTGTGCAGGTGATGTTGATCTTATTACTTCCTAGAATCTCGTATGTGATGGATGGAGGTTCATCGGGGTACTCTGAAACGTAAAATAGATAAATGGATAAGAAAATGACAGTTGAAACAATTACTGGATCGACGTTTATTATTTAGTATTAGTAATTATTAATCATTATTATTATCATTAGTAGTAGTAGTAGTAGTAGTAGTAGTAGTAGTAGTAGTAGTAGTACTAGTAGTAGTATCTACAGACGCGGATCCAGGTGCCCCCCCCCCCTGGCAAAAAAAAAAAAAAAAAAAAAAGCGAAGGCAAATTAGACGAGCGGAAAGATTGACCCCCAAGTCTACACCTATGGCTGACACATGATGATCTCATTGAAAAAAAAAAAAAAATATTATTTCGTTCCCTCGCCATATTTCGTTACCTCTTATTATTTTTTCATTCCCTCGCAATATAAATTCGTTCGCTCGCAATAAATATTTCGTTCCCATCCAATAAATATTTGGTTCAATTCGTCGACAAAGTCATGACGTCACGAGCAGGTCAACGGCTCGGAACCATAGTAACGGGTTCACGCTACGATCAGCACAGCACCTGCTCACTACACCCACAATTTGTAATCGGCATTTTCCTTCTTTGGAAATCGAAAATAACTGCAATGATGACTCTCACTAGTACGATTACAGTCTGCTGCAAAGCAATTCACCATATTTATATCCTATTTACGCACAATTTTGAAGAAATCTCCGTCTACAAAATCGGTGTTTCGTGTCATATGTTTACTGCATGTATCAATTGGTTGCTAATTAAAGTGCGTGAACCATCGTCAGGGAAAGCTACTTGACCCATGCAGGAAGTGACGCGCTACTTTGTCGGCGAATTGCAATCATATTTCGTTCCCTCGCAATATTATTTCGTTCCCTCGCAATATTTATTTCGCTCACTCGCAATAATATTTCGTTCCCACGCAATTATTATTTCTTTCACTCGCAATAATATTTCGTTCCCACTCAATAAATATTTCGTTACCTCACAATATTAAAGGGGAAGTTCACCCTGGAATTTTATTGGTCTTAAAAAATGAAGAAAAATAATAGAAAAATAATAGAGAAGGTTTGAAGAAAATAGACCAAAAAATAGCAAAGTTATGAATATTTCAAGTTTTGATTCAGTGACGTCACGTGCGAGCAGCTCTCCCATTGGTTGTGTATGTAAATTCCATAAATTTGTCTTTTTGTCATGGTTCTTGATAAAGGAATGGGTCAATTTGATATAGTCATGTATATGAACATATGTTTGATGGTATATCGACCGCACAAGTGACATAATTATTTTCCTCTGAAAAAAAAAGGATATTTTATGGAATTTACACTACATAACACATAGGAGACCTGCTCGCATGTGACGTCACAGAATCAAAACTTTGAATATTCATGACTTCATTATATTTTGGTCGATTTTCCCCAAACCTTCACTCATATTTTTCTTTAATTTTTCTGCATTTTTTAAGATCAATAAAATTCCAGGGTGAACTTCCCCTTTAAGGACCATTCCAATATTTTTTTTTATGTTTCATAAATGATATAGCTATTATTTCTTCTACTATTAGACTTTACGCACACGATTGCATCTTATAAAGACATACTGATTCTATTGACGACTTTAAAATGTTAAGGCCACCGCACACCTTACGACTGGTCTACGATCCGATTTCGGAACAAATCGCATTTTGCTTATTTTCCGAAAGTATGAATGAATAGAATCTTATCATTACAGGTTCAAATTAACTGTAAGAATACTGATATCGAATTTCGGAAAACTGCAAGACTCTATTTAGGAGTAAAGGGCAAATTGGTTTGAAATCGTAGCCAATCGTGCGATTGCTATGACGTCATTACGATTAGATATTGAATTCGCTTTTATAATAATAAAGAGGTTACATAGTCACTGATTTGAACATATAAGTATTCCTGCGATGATTTAGAACTCTGCACAGTATGATGTTCTATTTCTAAATATCCATATCAATGTTATGACGTTTTATTACACAATCAGGTCGCAGACCAATCGTAAAGTGTGCGGTGGCCTTTACAGAAGGATCTTAATACATACTACGATTCTATCGTTTGGGTTATTGCGCTCGCGCGTAATAACAGTAAAAATTAATCAGGTGCGCACTAGAGCTCATAACAATTGATACGCGGAGCAACAATAGCTATATTAGCACCAACGAACGTACAGGGCGACAACAGCTTTGTGTGTTGCTCTAAGGAAGGCCAACTCCGCTCTATTTTTGTGACCAAGAAAAAAATAGTGCGGCGGTTTTCGATCATTTTTGTAGATTTGACAAAGAACAAGAAATACTGATTTGTTTTATTCATTTATGTATCAAAAATATATATTGAACTCAAAATATAAAATTTTTATTTTGTTGATACTTTAAAATATTTTTTAGGTAAAATATATCTAAAATTTAGAAAATTCTCTATTTTGTATATAACGAAAAAAAGTTATTGGCGTGGTTGACAGCTTTCAAAGGAAATATTTCGCTGTGAAACTGCAATTTACACATTATCGTCTGCTATGCTAAGCCTATGGCTGTTGAACGGTTGGGATAAGGAGTAACGTTAAAACTGCAGGAATATGAAGGTCAGATTCTATTTTTTTTTTTTTTTTTTTTTTTTTTTACCGAGAAATAGATACGTGAAGGTTTTTGTCGAACGCTTAGATCTAACGTTATCGTTAGACCTAGATTTCTATTAAAAACAGAGTAGAGTCGGTGACGGTACTGATCGACATTCCCGGTTTAGTTAGGCCTAACGTTACTCAGCCGGCTACGCCGGGCGACAACTAACCTGACATAGACCCTAGCTAGGCCTAACAACATGTCTGTTAAAAGTTTATCATGTCAATGTCAATGGATTTAGATCTTTTAACGTTACTTAGATCTACTTCTTATTAGATTTAAATCTATTTATTTATCTATTTTTTCTGATGACTGGGGGCATCACCTCGGGCCTCGGGGCATCATCACCTCTTTCCCGGAAAAACAAGTCAAGTCTTTAAAAAAAAAAAAAAAAAAAAAAAAAAAGTTAGTTGGCGTCTCTTCTCGGGGGTTTAGTTGAAAAGCAGAACCTAAATTTTAAAGCAGAACAACTTCTCTAACGAAGTAAAATTCGACAGAGTCTCAGAGATCATCATCAACTTCAAGTTAAACTTAGATCTAACTTCTTACTCTATCATACCGTCATAGTACTAATATTAACGACAGCGACAACGTTAGATCTAACATTCTAATGACAACGTTAGACCCTCTATTAAGTTAGGCCTAACGTTAGAATTGCTCTGTTTACGAATCTGACGATATAATCCAGGGTCTTGGCCTCATTTTTAATGATGTGACGATATTGGAGGCTTCCTTGGAGTTTCTTAGGTCAAAGGCAGGCTATAGCCCCGGGCCCCGCTAGGCTACGAAATTCAGCTCGATAGACCCAAGCCAGGTGATCACGCTAGTGTCGTGCGCCGTGGGCTTAGGGCAAGGAGGGGGCGCGGTGGGGTATCTGCGGCAGCAGCTCAGCTGCTCGAGCCGTGATCAGATAGGCCTACATGCACTTCACCTGGGCCGAGGGTTTAGGCGCAAGGGCTGTTGGCGCTGCGCTGGCTATGCAAGCTAGTAGCTGCGCGTCAGCACAGCGCTCATGCACACACGTGTGTGCGGCTCAGCTCAGGCTAGCTAGGCTCAGCCAAAAAAATAGTGCGGCGTTTATCAATCCCGACATGCTTTGCAAGCGGCACAAAATCGATCTTGCAAAAAGCAGCTGGAATGTAGTAGTCTGGTAAACTCGCTGATAACAAAAAATCACTTGACCTTATAAAGATTATAGAAAATTAACATTTTGATTTACAATTTTAAAAAAATATTGGTTTATGTAAAAAAATATATAATGAGAAAATAATTATCTTTTTGAATTTTTTTTTTTTTTTTTTAATAAAAAATATCAATTTGTTATCATCGATCATTATTTAATCCGTCGAGGAGTTGAACCGCTGTTTGATTTCGTTGGCATGCCAAATTAAATGTGCGCATATCTCAGCTGCATGCGCGTATGCAGTTTGGCCTTCCTTAAGAGCAACACGCAAAGTCAAGGCCCTAATATATATATGTATATATAAACTGGGTGGTTATGAGAGAAGGCTTCTGATTGGTCAATTGCCCTATTTTGGGCCAATGCCGTAATTCGTAAATAGTGCAACCGCGTGCACTATAACGGCAATTTCTGCACTGCTTGTTGCGCAAGTAAAAAAAAATGGTGCGCCCTAACAATAGATAACGCGGAGCAAGCAATATACGTCACAATAGCTTAATTTACACCAAATAGTTTGGCAAACATATTGGCAAAAGATAAAAAACCAGATTAGGCAAGGTCAAATATCTAGGGGTCTATTTACTATAATAAATACTGCATGCATCTATTAATGCAACATTATCTCCTATGTGAAACTCTAAATACTAAAAATAGGAGCTTACTAAATAGAACTAATACTTCAAGAGCTTGAAGATGAGGATTCATCATAGACTAGTTCACTGCGTTACATTTAAGCTTTCAAGGTTTAAAAAAACTCTCCTGTTTTTACGTGTTAAGGGATTTTCAAGTCTTCTTTGGAGAGAGGATTCATCATATAAATAAAGTAAAGGTAAGTTTTCAGATATAAGCTTGATACAATTTTCTGTTTCCATCTAATATAACATATAGCACATGCTTATATGTCGTTCGAATATAAATATCATTCGTGTCCATAAATTATCAAATTTCACTCTGTGCGTTTATATTTTAAACTGTCCGGCCTAACGGCCTCGTGAAATATAAACGCACGCGAGAAATTTGAAATTTATGGACACTCATATTATGGTATATTGCACTCGCTAGCATGCACTATTTGTATAATATAGGGCCTTGCACGCAAAGCTGTTGTCGCCCTCTACGTTCGTTGATTAGCAACAAAAAGTTGGCAAAGATAAAACCAGATTAGGCAAGGTCAAAGATCTGGGGGTCTATTTACTTAAATATATAGTGAACGTTCCATCATACAATATTACTGGACTATATGAACTCTACATACTACATTATCCCTCGTGCAAATCTGTTTCACCTCAGCCTAGCCCTGCTGCCTTGGTGAAACAAACATGCATTTGGGACAATTTAGTATTTGTCGTACATATAATCCAGTATATGGTATTCTAGAGTGTCCACTATTTATTTAATATACATATAAACATGATAAATATACTTATTGCATATTCATTATCATATCACAAACTTTTATGATATTATAGAGTGATGTGCTACTAGTTATTTTGCAGTCAAAAAGGCAAAGTTCTATCATTCAAAAATACAGCTGTATGCCGTACTTGCATGATACGCAATAAACCGTGTCTTCTTTACAGATAAGGAAGCGAGGATACTTTAATATTTGTCAATGAAAAAGTTACATTCATTTTGATGATAATCGAAACTTGAATGAAATTTGATTTGATTCGACTTGTACAATAGGAAAGAACTATAAATATACCAATTCAAATCGATCATCATCAGGGGCACCTATCCCAGGTTACATAGGGGAAAGGTGCCCCCAATAAGTCATACCGAAGGCAAAAGTATCACCCCCTTAATAATCCATGACGGTCTTGATAAATGCATGAACTAAATCTCAGCTTTTAATCGACGATACTGCATGATAGCAACTTTTCAGGGACTCTGACCATTAAAAATATAATCACTTTTTCTATTCTCCGGGAGTTACATATACCATCTTTTCAAGTTAATCACTTCTACAATGTTACCATTATTATTTTATTTTTTTTAAATCCGGGGTCTTGGGAAATTTGCTTTTCTTTTTCAAGTAAAAAAAATACACTAGGGTACATGCAGGTAATATGGGCACCCTAAGCTCATTTGCCTAATTTTCATAAAATTACAAAATGACACTCAGTCTAATCTTTGTTTATATGATTCAATAACTACTGCTTTAACTTTTATTGTGAAGAAAAACAATTATCACCAATCCCCCTCTCTGCAATATTCAAATGTTGACGTCATTACCAAAGTGCCCATATTACCTGCATGTGCAGGTAATATGGGCACATGTATTTAATGTAGGGTACATGCAGGTAATATGGGCCAGCAGGTAATATGAAACACCTGAAGCAAATCATGTCGTGACCGTCGACCGGTGACCGGTGACCGGTGTGAGCACCATAATGTTGTTCATATGAACTGTATACGTAAATATATCGTCGTGAGAGCATCTAGCTAATGCCGAAATTTCTCTGAAGAAAATTGCTGAAAACCAAAAAGGAAGGTAAAACTTACGGCATTTTTTTAACCTGATGTAAAATTTGATATTTCAAAAATGTATGGAAAGTGATTTTATGTTAACCTCAATTGGGTTTTTGTAATATTTAGTATACCCCCTTCACACGAGCTCGGGATCGACTACTACTCCTTAGTGGGCAAATCTTCTTCCTAACCATATCTGTTACTCGTATTGAACGTAAATATTTTACGGGATCTGGGTTACAACTTCATGTGCTACTCTGTTGATTTCCAAAAAGTGTTCAAAAAAATCGGCGGCCCATCTCTTCCTAATAACTTTGTGCAACGTACCTGAAACGAGATGGACGTACTACAAACAATTGTTGCCGTACTAAATCGTTTAAAAATGTGCTAGGACGTCAATACAAACGAGCATTATATATTAATTATTCAAGTCTAAAAATTAAACGTAGTGTGACAACGTTCCTTAAACGGGTAGACTTACTCTGAACAGAAAGGACGTACTACGACATCAACGTTTCATTTTTAAACAGAACGGTCATGTCAATACCCTTCACAACTGAAGCTAGGTTCTCACTGCGTCTAGGTAGTTCACTTTGACGCTCAATCTGTTTTACACACGAACTATGAACGTATTCAGACCTTTTAGAATCTAGTACAGACCGTTACAATCGTTTACGAACTTGGCAACGGCCCGAACGGAGAGAACGGAACATTCCGATTTTTTTTTAAACATGTAAAAAAAATCATACTGGCTTTAAGTCTAAAATTAAACGCAGTGAGACAACGTTCTTAAACGGGAAGGGACTTACTCTGAACGGAGAAGGACGTACTACGAACATGGAATCTAACTTTTATCATGCTGCGCATAGGACTTTTAGTGACGGTTTGGACGTGCTACGAACGGTATAGAGTGAACGAGCCGTTACTCGTCTGAACTGGATAACAACGTATTGCGTGACGCGATAAAGACGGAATTGACGTAACGAGAAACTATTTATAACTGCCTAGTATCGTATTCAGAATTTTTTTTCAAAGTTATAAGTTCCAACCCGACCAAAGCCCGTTCAGCAATTTTTTAAAGAACGGGCAAGAACGGGCAAGATTACTGTAATAGAACCCCTCAGTGTGACGGCCCCTTAGCTTATATTTTCATTTTGATCATACTAGCGTGTACAGGTCAATTTGTTTTAGTGAAGGGTGCAATGTTGCATAAATGCTTGCCTGACACAGCAACATGTGGAGTAATATGACATATCCAAATGGCGGAAATGATCGGTACTTAGTATTGGGATTGAGCATTCAATCTCTTTGCAGCAATTTTGGGGCTTGATATAGTTCAACTAGTATATAATTATATGAATTAACAGATCTTTTAGTAGGCCTAAATACTGTATAATGAAAATAATATTAAATAATATTTAAAAAGAAATAATATACAAAATTACATAACAATGAAATATATAGTCAAAGTTTTAACTGAAGGGTCTTTAAATCGAATATTAATCTTAAAGTTAATGATTTTCAACATTTTAAGCAAATTCCAGACATGGTAGAGTAATTGTAGTTTTTTAAAAGTACATTAAATACATGTGCCCATATTACCTGCACATGCAGGTAATATGGCACTTGGTAATGACGTCAACATTTGAATATTGCAGACAGGGGGTGTGATATAATGTTTTCTCACAATAAAAGTAAGCGCAGTAGTCATTGATTCATATAAACAAAGATTAGACTGTGTGTCATTTCGTAATTTTATGCAAATTAGGTAAATGTGCTTAGGGGGCCCATATAACCTGCATGTACCCTATGTTTTAAAAACTACAATGACTCTACCATGCCTGGAATTCGCTTAAAATGTTGAAAATAATTAACTTTAAGATATCATTTGAAATTATAACACCCTTTAGTAAATACTTTGAGTATATATTTCATTGTTTTGTATTTTGTATATTATTTCTTTTTTGATATTATTTAAATATTATTGTAATTATACAAGTCAATTTAGGCCTATAATAAGTTATTTATATTAATTATATACTGTGAATATACCCCACAAAATCGTAGCAAGGAGATTGATGCCTCATCCCAATACTAAGTACCAGAATCATTTCCGCCATTTTGGATGGCCCATATTACCTAATTTTGCAGTGTCAGGCAAGCATTCAATGCCACATTGCACCCCTTCACTACAACAAATTGACCTGTAAACGCTAGTGTGATCTAAATGAAATTATAAGCTTACTAAATATACAAAACGATTGAGGTTATCTCCTCAAACACTCTTTCACCATCGCATTCTGTGAAATATCAAATTTTACATCATGTTGAAAAAATGCCGTAAGTTTTACCTACCTTGTTGGTTTTCAGCAATTTTCTCAGAGAAATTTCGGCATCAGATGCTCTCACGACGATATATTTTCGTATACAGTTCATATGAACAACATTATGGTGCTCACACCGGTCACCGGTTACCGGTCGACGGTCACGACATGATTTGCTTCAGGTGGCCCATATTACATGCTGGCCCATATTATCTGCATGTACCCTACAGGATTTACAGACACGAATTGGAAAGAAAATCATTGTAGTAGCCTAAATTCTTAAATAGCTCTTTGACCTGGATTAGGTTAATATATGGAATGATCATCCGGATTGTCTAATTTAAGGGAAATAATATCAATACCAGTAGCGGGCGGCAGATCTGCTCCATGGCCAAATTCAAATTTTCATAAAGATTCAAGGTGTAAGAAAATGGTTTAACGGTCACTTAAATTGTTTTATTTCCGAAAGTAAAAGGGGGAGGAAAAGAAGACAAAATTAACAAGAGGAATCCTCGACCTCGTGCGGTCGAAATATATGCCTCCGCCATTGTCAGTTCAGAAATGTTTGGCACATTCATCTATTTATTTTTCTTATATTTGATCTTTGACCTTGTATCCCAAACCCTAATCAGATAATAATTCCCTCCCAAATTCCAACCTCTGTAACGCTTGACCTTTGATCTACTACTCCATATAATCTGACCTGACCATCTTCTGGCAAGTTTATATGTTCATTGGTTCTTGAGATATCGGGATAACAAACTCTATACATAGAATTTTACAATTTGACCTCTGTGGCCCTTGACCTTTGACATACATGCTCCAAAATTTAAACAGATTGTGTTCCTTGGATGATACATATTATTTTCCACTTTGAAGTTGATATCTCAAGAGGTTCTTGAGATATTGCGATAACGAGCAAACAGGACGGACAGACGGACGGCAACCCGAAAACAAAAACAAAGGGCACAAAAAAATGTGTCATATTTTAACTGTTTGTAGCCTACCTTTTCAAATGAATGATGGCCATGAAGTACCAATTACAAAGATAGAGAGAGAAAAAAAAACATCTATAGAAAAAACTCATTTTTTGGCTCACAGTACCTAGGAGGATGTGCACCAAATTCGGAGCAAAAGGAATAAACTGTTGGGAAAATCAATTACCGCAGTAAGTTAGATATAGGGTAAATTGGGGTCAGTGGGACACTTAAGCATTTACGTAAGCATAACCCAAAAATAAGATACTCAATAAAGCAATCATATTCCTCATTTTGAAGGTTATTTAGATATAAATGTTTTATAAATGTATTGGTTACAATTTCCCCCAAATGAAAGTTAAGGTGACAGTCAATCATTACCACTCCATTGTCCCACTAACCCCATCAAGTTGGGGTTACTGGGACAGCATTATACATGGAATAAAAATGTGGGTTAAAAGAGAGAAACAAAGATCTCTGTCTTCATAAACACTGTTTATACATTTGAAATATAATTTCTAAGAATCTTAGAAATGATATTCCAGATATCATAAGAACTGATTGCAAAACTAAACACAAAACAAACAGAAAGTTCCCCCTATTTCAGATATCAATAATTTTTGACCCAGGAGGAATTTAAAAAATCTGATTATATGTCCATGTAGGGAATTTAATTACCTACAATGGGAGCGAATTTGAGGAAAAATCATTTAGTCATGCTTCAGTGAGCAATGGTTGAATGCAAAAATGTCATATTTTTAAGTTCACAAGCCTAAAATGGCACCTTTGATTCAATGATAACGGACCCATTTTCAAATTTTAAACATTTTACACGTCAGGATGTATGCACATCGGGCTTCCTCATGTACGGAAAACGAAATTTGCGTCAAATTTTATGGTTGAGTGAGCATGCAGCAAAAATTGACCAAACTGCAAATTTTACTTCTTTGCCATGGTATATTCGATCAAATATGATGGAATTTCTGTTTTGGAAGTGTATGTAACCAATATCCATTAATTTACGGTTGAATGAACCCATCAATCAATCAAAAAATAGGCCATTTTAGAATTACGAATAGTCATTGTAGTGATTTTATGCCCAAGAAAGCATCTCAATAACATTTTGGGGGATTTATTTATATTCTTTGGGCTCGTGTCAATGATCCTATGGCATTTATTTACAAATTCATGCTTCAGTGAGCACGTGAGACAGGAAAAGCCCTTTTCTCACGTATGGACTAAAATTCACATTCTTACTTTTATTGAATATGACAATTCCCTTTGGGGAGTACTTTTGTTTTTATTTTCACAAAAATCCTGATGTTTCACGCCTCAGTGGGCACAAAATACAAGAAAATCATGCAAACGAGAAGAAAGTTTGGGGCTTCGTCATGGTTCAGTGACTTTTCGAATACGTAATTTGAGTAAAGATCCTGTTAGTTGGAGGTCGTGACATAACTCAAGGTAGAATTAACAATAATCATCAATGAAATTGGCCGAATTTTACATTTGTCAGGTATTGATTTCCTCCTCCATTGACTTTATGTACAGAGGTTTAACAAAAGTTTAACAAAAGTGAAATTTGGCATATTTTAATTGTCAGTTTTTGTCCATTTGACTGTGAATTATTTTATGAAACTTGGCACATATCTTCAACTGGTCTACAACTAACATGTTCTTTACTCAAATTACCTATTCGAAAGGTCACTGAACCATGACGAAGCCCCAATCTTTCTTCTTATTTTCATGATTTTCTTGTATCTTGTGCCCACTGAAGCGTGAAACATCGGGATTTTTATGGAAATAAAATCAAAAGTACTCCCCGAAAAGAATTGTTATATTCAATCAAAGTAAGAATTTGAATTTTAGTCCGGGCGTGAGAAAAGGGCTTTTCCAGTCTCACGTGCTCACTGAAGCATGAATTTGTAAATAAATTCTATAGGATCATTGACACGTGTCCAAAGAATATAAATAAAACCCAAAAAATGTTATTGAGATACTTTTTAGTGCATAAAATTACTACAATGAATCTTCGTAATTCTAAAATGGCCAATTTTTTGGTTGATTGATGGGTTCATTCAACCGTAAATGAATGGATATTGGTTGTATACACTTCCAAAACAGGAATTCCATCATGTTTGATCGAATATACCATGGCAAAGAAGTAAAAATTGCAGTTTGGGCAATTTTTGCTGCATACTCACTCAACCGTGAAATATGATGCAAATTTCGTTTCCGTATATTGGGAAGCACGTTTTGCATACATTCTGACGTGTAAAATGTTTAAAATCTGAAAATGGGTCCGTTATCATTGAATCAAAATTGCCATTTTAAGCTTGTGAACTTCAAAAAATGACATTTTTGCATTCAACCATTACTCACTGAAGCATGACTAGCTGATTTTTCCTAAAATTCGCTCCCATTGTGGCTAATTAAATTCCCTACATGGACATATAATTACATTTTTTAAATTCCTCCTGGTTAAAAAATTATTGATATCTGAAATAGGGGGAACTTTCTTTTTGTTTTATGTTTATTTTATCAAACATTTTCACGACTCGTTATTATTCTTTTTTCTGTACACATTTCAAGTGATGAAGTGATTTTTTTAACATATCAAAGCTCAAGAGCACTTTTTAAATCTGTGATTCTGTAAACAAACAAGCATTTCCTTCGTCCTTTACCCTAGTCTAGTTCTGGACTCTTGAGAAGCTTTAGTTAATTTGTCCGCTAGATGGCGCGTTTTCTTACTCATCTACTCTCCCCACACAATCATTTTCTTCACTCATTCACCTACCACCTGGTGTAAGGGGAGATCCAACCCTCAAAATGAAGGTTCAAATGTTGTTATTGTACAAACTAAGTGCACCTTGTTTTTTCGAAAGAAAATATCATTGGAAACAATATTTCAGAGGTGTGCTCTTCGAAATTTGTTGCGATCACCTCTTAATCTAAGGGGGCGTCCAAAATAGTTGCCCCTTTTATGACAAAAAGTAATTTGGAGATGAAATTTGTAGATACTTTCGTATCGCCCCGAATTTCAGATCATATAAAAGAGGATTAAATTACCTACAAGCTAAAATCCTCTCTGATGGAATTTAGAGGGGTAAAAATGAATATTCAGCCCAAACAAGTTAATTTTCTATAATATTTTTCAAAAAATTAAATGTAATCAAAATTTATACTTCGCATTAAAAATGCGTACAGAATATTCAGTTGTAACTATTTAGAAAATTGTTCCAATATGTGCACGACATCTTTCGAGAAATGCAGGTTCGTATATCATTTTAACAAAAAGTTATAGCATCCCAAAGTCGTGAACTTGATTTCACCGAAGAACGACAATCTTGCTAATATCAAAAAGCTCCGCACACGAACGTGTATTACTCTATGGGAAAAGGTATGGTGTCTTCTATAAATAAAATGCGTTTCACATTTTAAACCCTAAATCAACCGGTTTCAAAAGTAAAACTTACGTGAATAAGTAAATAAGTATTATTTTGATTGTTTTGATATAAATAAACATACGGGTTCTTAGCACTTTCCCAAATGTTCTTTACAGTTGTGCAAACTGACATTTCATGATTTTGTAATACATGCAAAGGTGGTCAATCATACACGTGAGTGCAGAGTGAATTTGAGAAGACATTCCATTCCCTTTTCCAAAATTGAGTGTTATGTTTATAATAGTTTGATAGATATTCCAGGATTTTTTTTTTTATTTGCCTTTTACATGGGGTTCGGCGGCCACCCTAACAGAGACTAAATGATTGGTTGGTTAGGATAGAAGGGATAAGAGGGTGCAGCTCGTTGTTCCGATGGTTCATTATTTTGTCCGAAGGTTCGATGTTCAGAAGGTTCGTTTGTCCGAAACCAGAATAGAGTTCGTTGTTCCAATGTTTATTTGACCGAAGGTTCCTTCATCCGAAAGGGAAATAGGTTTCGTTTTTTCGAAGGTTCAATAGTCCGAAGGTTCACTCGTCTAAAAATGAAATAGGGTGCATTTGTTCTAAAATAAAATATGAGTCATTTGTCTGAAAAGGAACTAGGGTTCATTCGTCTAAAACAAAATTATAATCCCTATTTCATTTTTGGACAAATATGAACCCTTATTTCAGCTTCGGACGAAAGCACCTTCGGAAAATGAACCGTATTTTATTTTTGGATGAATGAACCTTCGGAATAGTAACTGACCCCGATTTCATTTTCGGACATACGAATTCGATTTCATTTTTTGAGGAATGGACCTTCGTAATAATGCATTCAACGTTGCGGCAACGAACCTTATATTTCATTTTCGGGGTATCAAAATCCAAAGTACATGTTGCAGTAGAGACGAGCTGTAACAACGAGCTGTAACCAAGGGATGGGATGCTCCGCGGCCCGTCCAATCACGATTAATTTCTTTTTGTTAGTCATAGGGGCATGATCTTTCATCACCCCCCCCCCCCTCACTAACAAAAAAAAGCGTCCCGCTCTACGCCAGAGCTCCAGGAGGCAGGGTAATGGTAGGGTATATGGTGGGAGAAGCATTACTTTTGATAAACTTAAACAAATTTTTGCTCTGATGAGACGTGTCCCTTTCAAGATTAGTGCATCAGGCCAGAAATTTTTTTCTTGCTTAAGGCAGATATACATAATTACATATGAATTATCAAATTGCATTTATTTCATTACTTTTTGTATCTGCAATGTATAGCGAATAAGTTTAACCTCAAAAAATTGTAATATCATATCAAAATATATACTAAATAAAATTAAATATATCTCTCTGTATAGTAGGCTACAAAGTAAATTCGATAGCAGATCGGCCCCCTCCACCACCCATCTATACAAAACACTGCACCATTGTAGCCACATTTATTACAACGCCTTAAATTCAGAATAGAAAAAAGCTTCCGCATTTCCTCTTTTATTGATATATCTATTTAGTTAGTTAGTTTTTTCCAATTTCCTTCATTTTTATACAGTTTCCGGTAGATTTATGATTTTTTTTTCAAAGTGTATTTCTTAATATAAGCATTATTACGTGCTAGTATTTTAATATCCGTGCTCAATGTGAAATTGTTAGTGGCAGATCCATGATTCTGTAAGGGGTAGGGGCCGGGGAGCTATTTTCAGGTTAACCATGTTAACGTACACCTCATTTTTGTTTCGGGCACATCGGCAAGGATTATCTTTTGTAGGGAGGGGTGTTGCATTAAAAAAAAAATACTTGTTTAAAAATATTGCAACAGAAACAATAATAATAACAAAATCATTGTAGCCGTTTCACTCCGAACTAGTGTGCAACAACAGACTCAAATTTAACATTGAACTCCCAAAACTCACCTTATTATGTGCTCTAGTTAAGAGTAGCCACAGTAAATGAATTAATCTCGTATCCTACTTTAGACTCTGCGTGATGAACTAATCAAGGACCAAACCAGCCCTGCCCCCCCCCAAAAAAAAAAAAAAAAAATAAATGAATAAATAAAAATTAAAATTTAAAAATGGCCATCTGCCTTCCTTAAGGTCGCATATCAGCCACAGGGGTAGTTTTATGCCCGTCTATCGGGTATTAAGATTATTGTTCTCATTATCTTTTTGTTTTTGTTTGTTTGTTTGTTTGTTGTTTTTTTTTTAAGTCAATTTGTCGCCCCTTACTTCAAGGTCGGTTTGGCGTCCATTAAGGTCATTTTGCCGCCCCTAGAGCTCGTGCCCTCCCTCCCCCCAGAATACGGGCGTGAACCTATTGTAATAGATTCTTGTAATCAAACAATATTCTTTGATTATTCTTTTCTTTCTTTCTTTTTTTAAAGATTCCCTCATTTACTTTGTGTTATTCTTATGTTATTTTGTTTTAATTTTATTTTATTTATCTATTTATTTTTTGAGCTCCCTTCATTGCACAAGTAAATAGATGCATTGATTTAGGGATCCGAGATCAAATTTTACCAGAACTATTGCATCATTAAAAAAAAGAAATTCCTAAATAATTGATACAATATTCGAATGCATAGTTTAAAAAAAAAGAAAAATACAATCCGTATGAAGGATGAAGGAAATAGTTGCACCTCAGAGAATAATATGGATAGTGCAGACTCATAATTCGCTATCAGTGTAAAGGATTTTCTTCTTTGATTTAATGTAAATATTATGTTGATCCTGGAGGATTAAAATCGATGCTAAAAATCCGATTGTTTCTATATAGACTAACATTTGATTAAATATATTATTTCATTCAATACAATGGAGTTAGGGTTTAATCCGAAAGATTGTTTGTTAATATAAGACACCATACCTATTCTCATAGCGTATTACACGTACGTGTACGGAGCTTTCATAGATATTGACCAGAATGTCATTTTCGCCGAAATCAAGATCACGACTTTAGGATGATTTAACTTTTTGTCAAAATAATTTACGAACCTGCAGTTCTCACAAGATGTAGTGCATATATTTCAAAAGTTTTCTAAAAAGTTACGATTTTAGTTTTTTAAGCAGTTTTGACAATTGCGAAGTATAAATTAAGATTACATTCATTTTTTTGGAAAAAAATATGAAAAATTAACTTGTTTGGGCTAATTATCCATTTTGACTTCTTTGAATGCCATCAAAATAGGTTTCAGTCTGTAGGCAATTTATTCCTCTGTAATATGATCCGCATTTTATAGCAATTTGATATATCAATCAAAAGTTATCTTTAAAACATTGTTTGACATAAAAAGGGCAACAATTTTGGACGCCCCCTTGAATTTAGAGGTGATCGCAACAAATTTTGAAGAGCACACCTCTGAAATATTGTGCCCTATAACATTTTCTTTAGAATAAACAAGGTGTGCTTAGTTTGTACAGAAACAACATCAAAATCGTTAACTAGGCATCTTTTTCAGGTTTGGATCTCCCCTTAGTGGCCATCTAGCGGGTTATTAACTAAAGCTTCTCAAGAGTCCAGAACTAGACTACCTTTACCCCCGTTTTGTATGAAAGTAAACAAAAGATATAGTATTTAAAAAAAAAAAAAATAGAACTTATTTCTTTCCTGTTTTACAACTTTACAAAAACTAAAGTCTTAAAGTCTGCATAATTCAACAATATCAGTGCCCCGTTTAATAAAACCCGTGGGACACTTGAAAATATACCTAAGCATTATTTATAAAAACAAACTTTTAAAGCAATCATATATCTCATTTTGTAGTTTATTTAGATATAAACGTTTTAGAAATGTTTTGGTAAAAAAAAAATACTCCAAATGAAGGTCAAAGTGGCAATATTAATCATTATTACTCCATTGTTCAACTTACCCCGGCAGTCAAATTGGGGTAATACATGCAGTGATCTGTGATATAAAAGTGCGGAGTGAAGATCTGTCTTCCCAAACTTTATTTATACATTAAAATACTATTGAAATTGGCGCGTCCAACTAACCCCAAGCAGTGGGGTTAGTGGGACAGTTAGTTAAAACAATTGCTTTAAGTCTTTTGTTTAAATCTTATTTCATTTTATATTATTTTCTAGTTTAAAATTTATTTTGTGAACAATTTCAATGCCACGTTACCCTAAAACAAAAGGGATCTGGGAAACAGAAAGACAGGTTTCCATATATATTTTCAAAATTAGCTATTTTGGCAATCGTTTTATGTCAAAACGTGAGATGTTACAGATTATTAACGATTATTTTTCCGATAACTGTCAATTTTTCCCAAACAGGAATGCAATTTGTTGCGAGATGTACGTTTATTCAAGCTAAAATAGTTTCTCCACTAAGGCAGGTCGGTCTTAATCAAATGCATACATGCAATTCCCCCAAAGTGTCCCACTAACCCCACTGTCCCACTAACCCCAATTTACCCTATTAACTAAAAAAATGGCTACAATTATCACTTAGTTGAACAGAGTTACATTCAATCGTTCTTGCAGTAAAGGACTACGTTTCAATTGGCAGCGCCAGATTAAGTTTGTATTTGCCCTTATCTTAGTGCCATTATTGTTATTTTGAAGGAGAAATATGAAACAGTTTAATAATTTGGTTATACCTTTCAAAAGCATATAATGTTTGTTTTTCTTTATTTATTCTTTTTTCCTCCCTAAATGAAATCAAGAAACTCGTTTCACATTTCTCCGAAAACTGTTTACAGGTTTCGTTTGTAGCCTACCTTTTGAAATGAATACTGGCCTTGAAGTACCAATTACAAAGAGAAAAAAGCAAACATCTATAGAAAAAACTCAATTTTTGGCTCACAGAATCTGGGAGGATGTGCACTAAAATCGGAGCAAAAGGAATAAAATGTTGGGAAAATCAATTACTGCAGTAAGTTAGATATATATTAACTAAAAAAAAAAAAGAAAAAAAAAACTGGCTACAATTTATCACTTAGTTGAACTGAGTTACATTCAATCGTTCTTGCAGTAAAGGACTAAGTTTCAATTGGCAGCGCCAGGTTAAGTTTTTCATTGCCCTTATCTTAGTGCCATTATCTTATTGATATTTTGAAGGAGAAATATGAAACAGTTTAATAATTTAGTTATACCTTTCAAAAGCATATCATATCTCTTTTTCTTTATTTTTTTTTTCCTCCCTTTGATTCAGAAATGACCGGGTCTGGTCATCTACTCCCTAAGAAGTAGATAAGGATCCAGGCAAGGACTCAGGGGACGCCTCCCCAATTATAATTTGAAAACTACTCATTGACAGCATGCAAATGTTAAAATCGGCTGCCCCTATTTATCCTGGATCCACTAATTTGAAAAACGACAAGTTTTCCCTTTCAAAAATGATTATTAAGATTAAGTTATGACAAACAGGGGCCGCGAAGCGTATTTTTTTAATTGGAGGGGCAGAGCCGAAAGGTGGGGGGGGGGGCTGAAAAGGCTAAAAATCACAAATTTATGGTCATTTTGGGGTTTTTGTACACGTTTGCTGAAAAAAAATGAGGGGAGCTGAAGCCCCAACATCCAGCCCCCCCCCCTCCCCCCCCCCGGCTACGCGGCCCTTGATAAACATCGATCGATCTTGGTTTTGTTTTTCCTAGGTCGCACTAGCTGTAGTGAGGGTATTCATAATGGTGTTTTCAATTTGTTTTAAGCAAGTGCTTTGATAAAAAGAAACAATCATTGATAACATTTCATCAGTCTTAGTTTTACTTACTGTAAACCGTCAATCTGTTGTCACTGTTAGTGGAAGGAGCTAAAGTTGTGTTCCTTGAACGAACAGAACATCTGTATATTCCAGTAAACATGGTTGTTACGTCAGGTATTACCAATGAAAAATCAGTATCTAAACCATAATTTTGGTCCCCTACGTTCCGATCGCCATTCCATGATACGAGATATGGGCCGCCATTTGCGTAGCAATTTTCATCACTGCTTTTGGTCCATCTAACAAGGTTTATTAGCTGATGAGGAACATCGTGTATGCATGGGATCCGCCTAGTAGTGTGTATTTCAACGGCAATTTCTTCCATCTCACAAGCCATTCCTGAAAAAAAAAAAAATCAATTGTCAATTCAATTCAATATAGATTAACCCTAACTTACCGGGGGGGGGGCTTTAAATCCGTAGTGCAATCTTCTTTTTTTTTTTTTTTTTTTCGATTGCGCTGCTCGCTGACTTTTTACTTTCAAGTCTTGCGCATCTTTTAAAACCATTTTCACGAAAATCGGTTGTACTGTTACGCCGTTCCACGATTTTCAAAAATTTCCGTCAGACCGAAAATGGCTCAAAAACGTGATGAATACACATTCAATACAAAATTTGTTTTCAGCAAGAATTCATAAATGAGTGATTATTTTGAATTTTATTGACAAGAGTCATTTAATTTGATGATATTTATGGCCGAAATAATGTCCCGGACAAGTTGTGTCGAATCTTCTTTTTTTTCTGTACAAATCTTGTGTGCACGATAACTAACAAAAATTTCACCAATGATCGATCATCATGAATTCTCGGCACAATAAGGTTTTTGCTACAATCAACGTCACGTGACATCATCAAGGCGCCATTTTGTAAAATCACATTATGAAATCATAACTTGAACATTAATGGTCATAAATCGATCATATTTAATACACATGAAATTTACATGACCCTACAACTTATGATATCATCAAAAGTCACCTAGGGACGCGTGCGTCAAAAATTTAAAATGCTCAAAATCAATTTTCGTCCAAATTAGAGTACGTTTCTGGTCATTTCAAGCATTTCAAATATTTCCGCACGAAACCGCTCGCGCGCGCGTTTTGCACGCGTACATGTCGTATATAACGTAAAAACTCGATGATTTACTTGATTTTAGAAACTTCTCTTGGCACTTTCCATCAGTATATCTGACTGATTTAATCAGTGTTCCTCCAACTAGTATACCTTCATCCACTGTTTCGATGGCTTTAGTCACCATTGCTTCAGCATATATGTTAAAGAGTAGAGGTGATAGGAGGCATCCCTGCCGTGTGCTTCGTCCAATCACTGCAGGCTCGGATACCATGCGCATGCGCATATTCTGGGACCGGGGGGGCTTTACGGGCCCCCCGGTAGGCGCCAAAAAAGGCGCCAAATGGATCTTAGAGGGGCGCCGAATCGAGAAAAATGTAAAAAAAAAAAAAAAAAAAAAGGGGAAAATATACATGATTTAAGCCGATTGACATCTGAAACCTACCCCAACAGCTGATATTTGACCTTGGCCGAAATTTTTAAACACCCCCCTGGATACCCCATCTCCAACACGTCTGGGCCATATAAAAAGATGCAAGAAGTCTACGGTCCTTCCAGTCAACACCAATTTGCTGAAGGATTTCCAGGAGTCTTGTCCAATTTACTCTATCGAAGGCTTTCTCGTAGTCAGCAAAACATACGTAGAGGTCCTGGGTATGCTGGATGCAAGCGCGGCGATTTCATGTCACGACTGGGGGGGGGACGGAAACACCCGAAAGTGAAAAAATAACACACTAAAATTCGCATACTTCGCACATTATGCAGAAACTAATGAAAATGTTTGCGAGCGCGAAGCGCGAGCCGAAAATTTTTGCGTTATAATAACATATAGCATTGTATTTGACATACATTTTACCTCTTTTATTAGCTTCACAAGCTAATCACTATATAAAATTATGTTAAGCTTTAAAAATCGAGGGGGGGGGGACGATCCCCCCAGAAAAAAATCGAGGGGGTACACGTCCCCCCGCCCCCCTCCCCCCGGATCGCCGCCAATGGCTGGATGCATCGTTCACTCAAACATCTCATAACAGCGTCTCTGGTACCATACCATTTACGAAAACCGAACTGATCGTCTCCGATGTATTTTTTTGCATTTCCCTTCGATTCTGAGGTGTAATACTTTGAGAAGAACTTTCGATGCATGCGAGATCAGGCTGATGGTGCGGTGATCCTCATATTTGGTAGCCTTAGCAGTCTTCTCAATGGTAGTTAATTGGCTTATAGTCCATTCCTCAGGCCATATTCCTAATTCATATATTTGTTGGCACAATTTTGTCAAAGATGCAAGCCCAGAATTCCCCATGTTCTTGAGCATTTCAGCAGTAATTTTATCTTCTCCTGCAGCTTTCTTTAAGCTGTTGGACTGCATTGTGGATCTCTTCTGGGATAATGTGAGGGCCCATGTTGTCTTCCTCAACACTATCTTCCATTTCCAGGGGAACAAACACAGGTTTATTATTTTTATCATAATTATATCAGGTTGTTCTGTCAATAGTTCACCGTTAACATCCAAAATTTCATAAGCATCATTCTTGCCTTTCCCTTTCTTCAGATCCTCACTAAGTGTTTTTACTTTGTTATAAACAAGGTCCGTCCTACCAATGCTATTGAGATCTTCCAGTTCTTTTCACTGCAGTTCCCACCAGTACATACCAGCGATAATTGTTACAGTAACAATTATAAAGCTCTAGTTTTTCTTTTACAATTCTTAGGAATGCTATAAAGAATATTTTCACCAAAAAAAATTGCTCTGTAAGAGATTTATTTAGTGAATTAGAGCAAAAAAAAAAATTGATTTTATGAATAAATTAGCATAATTAATTCATATAAAATAAAATATATGAATTCAGTTCAATTTACCTTTGTAACCACGTAGATTATATCATTTTCTACCTCCATGCAAATATTCGACGCGATCACGCGATCTGCGGTCGAGATCTTGGGGGGGGGGGCTTAAAGGCCCCCTCCCGGACTTTAAGCTCACAAAATAGCCCAGGTAAGTAAGGATTAAGGTTATCATTAACCCTCAGCGTGCTACGGATACGTTTTCGTACAATTGTACTGATTAGGTGGTATGTACAATGTACATATCACCTCTTGTTATTGTCCGAATCTTCTTTTGTTTCTCCCGTACAAATCTTGTATGCATGATAACTCAAAATATCCTTCATGATTTCAAATTTTCACCAATGATTGATCATCATCAATTCTCGACACAATACGGTTCTTGTTGCAATCAAGGTCACGTGATATCATCTAGACGCCATTTTGTAAAAATCACATTAACAATCATAACTTCAGCATTAATTGTCATAGATCAATCATATTTAGTACACATGAACTTCACAGGACCCTTCAACTCATCATATCATCAAAGGTCACTTAGGGGTCATGACGTGCGCGTACGCTTGCGTCAAAATTTTAAAATGCTCAAAATCACTTTTCATCCGAATGAGAGTACGTTTCAGGTCATTTTAAGCATTTTAAAAATTTCCGCGGGTAACCGCCCGTCGTACATAGGCCTAACGTAAAAACCCGATATTTACTTGATTTGCTATTTAGAGATTTCTCTTGGCACTTTCCATCCAATTTTAAGCAATATGAGTAAACCAGAGGAGTAAACTCATGAGTAAACCATAAGGTGACAATGACAATGACAATGACAATGACAATTTATTCATCCCATTTCACCATATTAGGCATTGGGGGATTCATATACATATTTTGACAAGGAAACGGAACAACACTATTTACAGTATATACACAAAATAAACATAACTAAGTAATAAAATCATAAAATGAAATTAAGTACATAAATTAAGTACATAAATAAATAATAAATAAGTAAATGAGTAAATAAATAAAATATGATAGTAATAAAAGATGAGTCAGTATATTAGACTGAACAAAGTGCGATCCCCCCCCCCCATACCTGCGCTATGACAATGGCGATGACAATGCAAACAAGTTAGGTATTTAAAGTATAATACAATTATCCAATAACGATTGTAATAATGAGTAGATGAAAAAGGAACGGAAGAGGAGAATGAGAAGAAAGAGAAGAATGAAGACAATAATGAAACAACAACAATAATAATGATAATGATAATAATAATGATAATATTAATAATGATAATAATAATAATATTAATGATATGATAATAATAACAATATGATAATAATAATAAATTGTCATTGTCATTGTCAGACAAATAATGTAAAAACATGCCCTATAAAATCCTAAATAGCTCGTCAGAGAGCGCAAAAACCCCCTGTTTTCTTTATATTTTCTGAAAGCTTATGAGATCAAGATTTAAATTCATGAATAACATTAGGGGATCAATAAGTCAAAACGTTGTCATATACTCATGTGAACTCAATTTATTACGTCATAATTTTTGTCGAAAATGTAGTGTATCTCAGTAAATATTGGTCGTTTTTCTCCAACATTTCGATATGTTGTAGGTTTGACAATTTCCTACAAGAAAAAGAATTGTCAAAATTTGATTTAGAACACGGCATAATGGCATCATTATAAATAGCGCCCCTTCTTTATGTTTACGAATGGTGATCCCGATTTTGTATTATGAATAGTGGTCCTTAAAAAAAATGAACCACAATGTGAATTATGAATAGCGCCCCTCTTCTTACATTATGAATAGCAATCCTTATTCATAAGGACCACTATTCATGGTTTGGAGAAAGGGTCATTGTTCATAACGATCATTTATCATAAAGGCCGCTTCTCATAACACCAGAAAAAGGTCAGAAGGATATAGGGTTACTATAAATAGGATATAGGGTCACTACTCATGATACAAGATCACTGTAATAAATCATAAGGTTCCCTATTCATAATAAAATTAAAGTGTCGCTAGTCATAATTAAATTAAAAGGGTCGCTATTCATAATCGAATTAAAGGATCGTTATTCATGATACAAAATCACTGTCATAAATCATAAGGTTTCCTATTAATAATAAAATTAAAGTGTCGCTAGTCATGATTAAATTAAAGGGTCGCTATTCATAATCAAATTAAAGGGTCGCTCTTCATAATCAAATTAAAGGGTCGCTATTCAAAATCGAATTAAAGGCCCTCGCAAGTCGGAGATCGTGGGGAATGCGCGTTTTTCTTGAGCTCTATTGACTCATACACAATCCACGTACAGTGAGGCTTACGCAAGGGTCGGACTACTGGGGATTAACATTCGGACAGCACGAATATGACGAAGGTGACCGAATTCATTTAGTAAATAGGGTCCGTAGCTTCGGATTCTCCAGTCCTCACCAATTCTTAGTTTATAGACTCTCAACGGGTCTCTTCGTATTAATTCAAAGAGAAGACTTGTATAATGCTCCATTTAAAAAACAAAACATAGGATAGATTTACTTCGGACTTCTGGTTAGTTAGTCTAGCTATGAAGGATTAAGAGATCAGTGCTCCAGACATCCTGTCGCTGGTGATTACGCAACATGCCTCAGGCTCTGATTGGAATGTTATCATTTCATCCGAGATAAGGTGAATTCCCCATGTTTTATCAATTATACGTCCCTTTAAAGGGTCGTTATTCACAATCAAATCAAAAGGTCGCTATTTAAAATCAAATTAAAGGGTCACTATTTATAATACTAGACTAGGGTCGCTATTCATAATAGAATTAAAGGGTCGCTAGTCATAATTAAATTAAAGGTTCGCTCCTCATAATTAAATTAAAGGGTCGCTATTCATAATCAAATTAAAGGGCCGCTATTCATTAGCGAATTAAAGGTTCGCTCTTCATAATCAAATTAAAGGGTCGCTATTCATAATCGAATTAAAGGGTTGTTATTCATAACCAAATTAAAAGGTTGCTATTTAAAATCAATCACTGGCAGCAGTAGCGCCCCCCAGCTTAGATTTTTGCAAAGTTACTGAAACCCTTTAATACCCCCTTCCTCCAGCAACAAATATACATCCGCCTATCTTGTGAATGAATGGGTGCAACATTATATTCTGACCCAAGTGTGGGGCTAATTAGGAACTAAGGGGGCGACAAATTGATCGAAAATTTAAACGGCGTCACATCGATCTTTCCTTGGGGTCGCCGAATTGATCGAAAACATAAATGCAAAATTGTTTATATCTATCGACCATCTGGTTCACAATAATTTTCCAAGGAGTTATTACCCCCTGAAAACACTAAAAAGATCAAATCTTTAGTTCACTCATAAAATCTTTGAACATGTATTTTGCCTGTTGTTTTGTTTTTTTTGGGGGGGGGGGGCACCATCTTTTGAAAAGTACACAGCGGCCCAATGAAATTCTGGATACGGGCATACTTTAAGCCCCAAACTTTTTTTTAATATATAACCCTTTAATTTGATTATGAATAGCCACCCTTTAATTCGATTATGAATAGCAACCTCTTCTAGCATTATGAATAGCAACCCTTTAATTCGATTATGAATAACGACCCTTTAATTCGATTATGAATAGCGACCTTTTAATTTGATTATTAATAGCGACCCTTTAATTCGATTATGAATAGTAACCCTTTAATTTGATTATGAACATCAACCCTTTAATTCGATTAAATAGAGCTACCCTTTAATTCAATTATGAATAGCAAACCCTTTAATCAAATAATAAAATTAAAGGGTAGCTCTTCATAATCGAATTAAAGGGTCGCTATTCATAATGCAATTAAAGGTTCGCTTCTCATGATTAAATTAAAGGGTCGCTATTCATAATCAAATTAAAGGGTCGCTATTCATAAGCAAATTAAAGGTTTGCTCTTCATAATCAAATTAAAGGGCCGCTATTCATAAGCGAATTAAAGGTTCGCTCTTCATAATCAAATTAAAGGGTCGCTATTCATAATCGAATTAAAGGTTTGTTATTCATAACCAAATTAAAAGGTTGCTATTTAAAATCAAATTACAGGGTCGCTATTCATAATACTAGACTAGGGTGGCTATTCATAATTGAATAACACTGGCAGCAGTAGCGCCCCAAGCTCAGATTTTTGCAAAGTTACACTGTAAAAAAAAAAGGTAACTCGCAAGAAAATGAGTAAACTAATGCTTTACTCCCAACGGAGTAAACTAATGCTTTACTCCCAACGGAGTAAACTAATGCTTTACTCCCAACGGAGTAAATTTTGTTTACTCTTAAGAGAGTCAAAAGGTAACTCGCAAGAAAATGAGTAAACTAATGGTTAATGGTTTACTCCTTTCGAAGCTAGGATTAGGAATGATACATAGATGACTAAAAGTTACTCTTTTCTGAGTAACATTTAGCTCAACCGCATGAGTAATATTTTTTACTCAGTAACATTTAGCTCAACCGCATGAGTAATATTTTTTACTCAATTTCACGCGAGTTACCTTTTTGCTCAATATTGGGTAAGATTTTACTCTTTTTTTTTAGAGTGTACTGAAACCCTTTAATACCCCCTTCCTCCAGCAACAAATATACATCCGCCTATTTTGTGAATGAATGGGTGCAACATTATATTCTGACCCAAGTGTGGGGCTAATTAGGAACTAAGGGGGCGACAAATTGATCAAAAATTTAAAGGCACCATCTTTTGAAAAGTACACAGCGGCCCAATGAAATTCTGGATACGGGCATACTTTAAGCCCCAACTTTTTTTTTACTATAACCCTTTAATTTGATTATGAATAGCCACCCTTTATTCGATTATGAATAGCAACCTTTCTAGCATTATCGAATAGCAACCCTTAATTCGATTATGAATAACGACCCTTTAATTCGATTATGAAAAGCGACCTTTAAATTTGAATATTATAGCGACCTCTTCTAACATTATGAATAGCAACCCTTTGATTTCGATTATGAATTGCGATCCTTAAATTGATTATGAATAGCAACCCTTTAATTGATTCTGAATGGCGACCCTTTAATTCGATTATAGATAGTAACCCTTTAATTTGATTATGAACATCAACCCTTTAATTCGATTAAATAGGGCTACCCTTTAATTCAATTATGAATAGCAAACCCTTTAATCAAATAATAAATTAAAGGGTAGCTCTTCAAATCGAATTAAAGAGGTCGC
>CALNVZ010002710.1:382031-418429 GCA_940671915.1 Paracentrotus lividus
TCCCCCCCCCTACTCCCCACCCTGAGTTGTTAGATTTGACAGTTCGTTTGCCGTGCTCCGCTTCCGGATGAAACAGCTGTTATTCCACAGCAGGTTTTGTTGGCATCGCCACACAAAGAATTTCTGAGTGCGCTAAAGAGAGTTAGTTCGCTATTCGCTCACAAAAACGAAAACAAAAATCCAGTTGAAAATACGACATCACATGACAAAGCCATGCCCCGTTGCTAAGGGCGGAGCAACGGAAGAGAGGGAAATGAGCGTGGACGTTCGCTTGTATGTCCGGAAAAAAAAATTAATGACCGACAAAAAACACTCGCCGAAAAACTGCTTTTTTACCACTTTTCCCATTACCATTTTCACTCATTTTTTAACAGAGCAAAGATGAAGCTCTGGTAGAACCAGAAAATTTAAAAAAAAAAATCCTCAAAATTTTGACTTTTTTATTAGTTTGTCGATTTACTCGGATCTTTGATCTGCGACTTCTCTCTCATTTCGACAAGACGTATCACATATTGTTTGTCTTGGTATACTGAATAAAAAGGTGTACATGGTCATATACTTCTGACCTCTTGCTAATAAGTTATTGCCAGAAAGGTCAATCGGTCAACGAACTTTCATTTGAGAGCAAATTACACTATAAGAGTTAGAATATTTTGATTTTCATGTACTTTTTTTTGTCTACATACATGTATTTTGATTCAGCAAATAGAATAAAATGCGTTCTAATTGAGAAAACCTATCTGAGTCATAAAAATAGGTGAAAAGAAGGTCATTGGCAGTTCATTTCTAGCTCATTTCTTTTACTGGGGGTGAATGTGTTACTGATGGTTGCAATAGGTCAAAAATACAAATTTGAAAAGGGTTCTTCACAGTCAAAAATATCTCCTTGTCGTAAATGTGCTGATATGCATTCTCACAATGTTTTTCAATGTACAATTATGTGGCCGGTATTCTCGAAGTGTGACTCAAGTTAGTAGGACTACTAAATACGTCACCCTATTTTTCCGAGACAATAGCAAGTCCTACTAAATATGTATTGTATTTAGTAGGCCTGTATAATGGTCAAATATAATCTAAACCCATATTTGCTTGATTCGTAAACTATTAATCTTAGCCTCCATATTCCCCCCCCCCCCCCCCACTTCCCGTACTAAATACATAATAAGTACTTTATTCACCCTTCGAGAATACCTGTCCATAAGGTTACAATTAAAAAAAAAAAAAATTCTGCCCCAAAACACTACCCAGTGCTCTTTTTACTTGTTGCAATCCTTGTGAAAACGGATAGGTGCGACAAATCAAAAGGTTTTACGCATAGTCGGAGGCAGAGTCATTTTCGAATTAGATTCAGGCTGCTTATATTATGTTGGTCAATCTCTAGGTAAAACTATTTTGGGGTACCAAAGTAGATGCATCTTCACATTGTGCTATCCATGGTGAAGATGATGGATTGAACACTCCTTCTGTTTCTTAAAGTCACTGACTATATGGCCAATTGAAAGATGGGTAGATGAATATTTCTCTTGATGCCTATTTAGGGGTTTTAAATCTGATGGGCTGAGTATGCTGCTTGAACCATAATATCATTGTCTTCTGTGACGGTAATAACAATGTCTTCCCAACTTGACTTTCAAAATCTCAGTTGGAAATAAAAAAGAGAGAATGATAGTGTCTACTTCTGTTAACTGGGACGTAATCTGTTCTAATTATGTACCCCTCTGCAGATAAGAGCAACGTTCTCTTTCTCGATTGTTTCTGGGAGTTTTAATAACATGATCTTGAACTCCGCGTTTGGAAACTCCAGCAGCAGACTTTATCCAGGATGGTTTAGAAAGACAACTGGCTTCTGTGGCTTCTCGGACTTACAAAATAAAAACAATGTCACAAACTTCATCATCTGTCCACAGCTACCTTGCATATTATGCACCGCTGATATTATGTACATGATACATGTAGTGATTAACCTAGTCCTATGTCAGAAAGAACTAGCTAGAAATGTCCTTCTTGGCTCAAATAATTTAATGGTTATATGCATAGCCTGTAAATTCTAACTTAAAAATCCCAATTTTTAAAAAAAAATTGTTTTTTGCTAAGTTTCATTTTATGTTTCTTTGTTTTTTAACTTTTAACTAAGAAGAAAAGAAAAGCTTATTGATTTGAATATTTTCTTTTAGTTATTTCATTTATTTATCATATTTGCATATAATACATGCATTTAGTATATAGGATTAACTGAGCCTAGGCATTGGCTTATCTTATCTCGTGTCTGGGGTGAATTGATCCACTTGTAAACTTTTTTGGCGGGAAATTAGACAAATATTAAATGCATTGCTTCACAGCTTAATAGTGGAAAAGGGAGAACAGTACATGTAATTGTACTTCATTACTGAATGCAAGACTTAACTATAGTATCTATCTATCTGTCTATGGGTAGTCTGGAGCCAAAATGTAAAAACTGGCTCATCTTACCTCACCTTCCCCTACCCATTACACATTGAAAGTGCTTTTGATGTTAATTGTTAGGATCCAACTATAAAACCAGTCACCTTTTCTATAGACATTGAGACATTGATGTCTTAATTCCGTATATAGGATGTCGCCCCGTACTTCTTCATTCGCAATACTCGTGGGAAAACAAGGTACCGGGAACCTATAACAGGTCCTACATGCCATGACAAATCTGAAAGAGGGCAGACCATTATGCTTTTATGTGCACAGAAAACACAGGAACATTGTTTTGCTGGTAAGGATATGTCAGGCCATCTTTGGCTTGACATGTTGAATTGGACAATAACAAAGTTCTCTAAACTTTATATAGGTGTTTTGGTGTATTTTGATCCCAAATTAGCTCAAATGAACACGAAATGACCTTCTTTTCACCCATTGTTAGGACGTAAAGCTCATGTATAGTTTTGGGAGAACATATTTTTTGTTTTACTTCCATAGCAGAATAATATGAATTAATACCTCAAATAACCTCTGTGTTCAAAATTATTTGTTATAAAATCCAACTCTGATAGACTGAATATTAGCAACAAAATCGGTGTAATCGATTTCGATTTCTGGGCCGTGGTCCTAAACAGGAATGCACATGGGAAGGTGCGAATGTGCCAGTGGCTGTGTGTCAAAAGTATATGCTATTGTGAATTACACAGCTGATACGCACACAGAATTGCCAGCTACCGCCATACCAGTCAGCAGTGTTGTGGCATGCCAGAAGTTCTGAGCGGGTGGAGAGTTAAGGAGCATATGGCCTCATTTTATGACATATTCTCCCATGTTTATGCTAACTAATAACATATCATGACAAAGGACATAGCATTGGACATGGTTATATTACTTGCCCATGTATTGATATCGTTCGATTGGACAATATTAGCAAGTTTGAGTAAGATTTTTGAAAATAGCAATTTTCTCATACAACAACTATACTTGGGCTTTAAATAGGTTTTCTTACAGTAGACTGAACTTGTTTATTCTATTTGCCGAAATCAAATACGTGTATAGAAGGAAAAAAAGTCACGAGAAATGATATTCTAACTCTATATAGAGTAATTTGCTCTCAATGAAAGTTCGATTGACCTTTTGACCTTTCCTGCAATAACTTATTAGCAAGAGGTCAGAAGTATATGACCATGTACACCTACTGTTTGTTCACATATGCCAAGACAACAATATGAGGTGTTATTAACACAATCAGGGGCATATTTTGAAAATGACCCTATTGAACCCATTTTTGGAGCCCCTCAAAGGGTAAAATGACCCATAAGAATATGACAACAGTTGAAAGATTGTTCCTTGGGATGTCAGTCAACACATAAAAGTGAAAAATCAAACTGGCAATTTTTATCGACGAAGTAGCTATTCAATAATATCATTGCTTCCTAGACCTAGAATCTATATAGTTCGCAAATTGTGAACTCCATGCTTTTAAACTCTTAACACCGTGTCGCAAACCTCTCTAGCAGTTTACAGCAAACAATAAGAACCTTGCCAAAGACTTTGCATATTATATTTCTATGCTGAAAAACTTTTCAAATCTTTAAAGCGTTATTGGGAATGAAAAAAGAAAGCAAATATATTGGGACATATTATAGAATGGTAGAGAAGGTATGGTAGATGGAAAAGAAATACATGTAGTGAAAGAAGAGGGATAAAATAATTTTAAAAAAGAAGAAAATAAATAAGAAATGATATAGGGTATGATGAAAAGATCCATACAAAAGGAATTAATCATAAAAGAGGTTCCAAATCTATCCTTAACTTAAAGAGGACCGCATTTGGGTTGCAAAAGACGCAAAATTTGTCTTTAAATAACGGGAGGGTAAATTGATTAGAACGTAGGAGCCCCCATTTGGTCTTAAAATTTATTTCTCTACATGATCCTCTCGTCCAGCATTCTACAATTAATTAAAAGGCACGCTTCAAACACAAGACAAATCTAATTTAGAATCAATCCTCTCGAAAGAGTATATCTTTTTATTATGCTTGATGAGCAATTGTTATGGAAAGAACAGATTGCTTATAATCATGATATATAGCCAGTAAAGTTTCTCAAAGAAGTGGTTTCAAGGCGATCTGCAAACCTGTTTTGCAAATTAATTTTCAAGATATTTTGCACTTTCTTGATCATGCCCCTCAATATTATTGGGATGCTGCGTGATAAAATGCTCATTGAAAAATCTCGATGGGTTATGCATAGGCCTAGGCTTCGGAACAGGGGGGGCCGGGGTTTGAGAGTGGAGCCCCCTAAAAACACCACAGCTCAGGGAGGGGGCTTAATGTTTGAACCTAACCAAATAGTAGGAACTCTTGTTTCTCTATTTTAAAAAAAAAATAAACAGAAAGACGGTCATCCAGCAAGCGCAACGTGAGCTGAAAAATTGTCAATAGAGACCTGAACTATGAACTTTTTATTGAAAAAATGGTTGAGAGCTCAATGGTATCCCAGCCACCTTAAGATTATGGGGTGGGGGCTTAACGATGTCTGACTCCCAAAAAAAAAAAGATAAACATCTTGGGGTTTTCAATATTATCTGACTCAAATAACATCAGTTGAAGATAATATTTTAAGGGTGTTGCCGATATATCTAATTTAATATCTATTGTGTAACTTTAATTACGGTTACTTATCGAGATTTCTTAATGAGGCATATGACCTGCATGCAACATCCAATAATCTCGGAGGGCATGATCAAGAAAGTGCAAAAATATCTGAAAATTTCATTCGCAATACAGGTTTTGCAGATTTTGAAACTCACTGCTTTGAGAAACTTTGCTGGCTTTATATTTAGCAATCTGTTCTTTTTCATACAATTGCTCATCAAGCATAATAAAAAGATATACTCTTTCGAGAGGATTGATTCTAAATTAGATTTTGTCCTTGTGTTTAAAGATCGAGTGCCTTTTAATTATTGTTGTATATTAAGAATGCTGGACGAGAGATCATGTAGAGAAATCATTTTAAGACCAATGGGGGCTCCTATGTTTCCATCAATTTACCCTCCCGTTATTTTAAAGACAAATTTTGCGTCTTTTTGCACCCCAAATATTTTAAGATCAATTTGGCGGTCCTTTTATAAGTTTAAGAAAGATTTGGAACCTCTTTTATGATTAATTCCTTTTGTATTTATTTGGATCTTTTCATCATACCCTATATCATTTATTATTATTTTCTTCTTTTTTTTTAATTCTTTTATCCTCTTCTTTCACTATTACCATCTACCATACCTTCTCTACCATTTTATAAATATATATATATATTATATTATAATATATATTATAATATGTATATTTCTTTCTTTTTTCATTCCCAATTACGCTTTAAAGATTTGAAAAGTTTTCAGCAATGAAATATAATATGTAAAGTCTTTGCAAGGTTCTTATTGTTTGCTGTAATGACTGCAGAGGTTTCGACACGGTGTTCAAGAGTTTAAAAGCATGGAGTTCACAATTTGCGACTATATAGATTCACTTGTGTGCTGAATTAGCTTCACACGATACTGTAATTTGTCAAATAGGGTCTGTGCTTGCAGACTAAGTCTACGGCAAAAACACGAAAGTCTTCTGTTTGTGCACCGTACTTCTGGGCCGTTAAATCTCGATGAACGCAAAACTGTACGGTGTTTGCAAACATGCTTCTTTTCGGATAGCGTGCTTTCGGGGCGTGATAAAGTGCGATCGCATCAAACATGTGAAATCTTCGGCGTAGATGCGCTGGTTGAAGAGTTTAGTCAAGGTTCACCGTAAGTTCACACCGCGGTGTTCCATATTTTAGGACATTGCTATACAATGGTTACGAATTGTACGGCGTTGACCGTATATATGTCTCTTCTTTCGCAGCGTACTTCAGGGCCACCATACATATGGAAGTGGACTTCCCCGGGGGGGGGGTCACTCAAAGAAAAAGTGCTACCCATGCGTGTCCCCGCACCCTGAAAATGGACCCTAAACGTCTCATTGCATGAAGTCAAATTTGCACTTTTTGGTTAGTAGCGTTTCCTACCCTTTTCGACGTCAGACTGGAAAAAACACCCCTAAATGGCGTAAACACCGTGAAATTTTGCCCCCTAAAACAGCAATTTTTGCTCAAAACACCCCCTAAATGGCGTAAACACCGACAAAATTTCACCCTAAAACAGCAATTTTCGCTCAAAACACCCCTATTTTTATGAAAATGGCGACTGAAATGATAAAAACACCCCTATTTTAAGGAAAGCGTCGACGCCGTCAAAAGGCTGAAAACAGACCCTTTTCGACGCTTTTTGGGGACACGCATGCGTAGCACATCATATGGTGAGTGACCCCCCCGGGTGGACTTCCCACGTGCCTTCAATGAGCGTGCATTCCAAACTGCAAAGTTTGTACAATGAGAGTCTGGACTCACACTCCTTTGTATTTCTCTAACTTTCCGAGGTTTCTTAGATGACGAGGTGACTGCAGATTTCTGGCAGCGGACAGTTATCCATGTGTTTATACGATGCACTTTGAAGTCAGGATTACATTTCTGTTTCCTTGTGCCAGCACGTTTTCCACGATGAGTTTTCCTATCTCTTGTGGAATGTCGCGATATCCCAAGATCACTAATCAGACATCGGATATCTCTATTAACAGGAATAGGTGGTACATTGCTTGACAGAGGATTTAGCGACAACAGAAAGGAAATGTCATACGTGTGGCGGCGATTTGCATCACGATTACCAGACAGATTATTCTGACATGGGCCTGGGTTAGGGTTCACATCACCACATTCTAGAAGAGATGAGTGGACATGAAGACTATAGGACCCATATAACAGCACAATGAGAACAATAGAGAGTGGCTTGAGTGGTTCCATTCTCTTCTTGAAGACCCTCAAAACATAGTAAATGTAGGACAATACAATCCAAGGCTGAGTGACCATGAAAAGAACTTGAACCCCAGAGATGGTTGCTGTCATGGCTGTCCAAGTGGTACACATAGGCCCAATACAATAAAGATGAAAACTTAAAACTGTAAAAGCAAGAGTATCACTTCATGAAATCCATCAAAATGTGTCCTGCCAGATCCATGGTACTTGTTAAAGATGATGCCACCGATAAAATTGATTGATTTGCTCCCAAAACAAAATTTGAGCGACAAGTTTGGAGAGCACTGAAAAGGGCCGCCTGCTAGGCGCACAGCATATCAAATGGAGAGTTGTCCATAAAATCAGCCATTTTGAAGCTGATGTTGCCAATTTGAGGATCCCCATAGAAGGTAAAACGAGACTTTTCAAACTTCCATAACTTTTTTATTTTATAACCGATTTTGATGAAACTTTTTTTAAATTGCTCCTCCCATTATGCTCTTTCCTATGAAAGTGATTATTTCCTTGGGTATTGGTTTTTTCGTTTTTTATTTTTTTTTTTCATTTTTCAAAATTTCATTACTTCTTCTTTTTTTTCCAGAATGCGTTATGTTCATCACAATGTTCAGGCATATACACAGACGCACTTTATATGCACATATTAATGCTTAAAAATCGAAATCGTTGTTCAGTGGGGTGTAACACAAAGACTTACGATTGATCAAAAGTTACAATTGATTTTTTTTCTAGGTAACCTCATTTAAAAATCAGGTACAGTCATGGATTAGGATTTGGATATGATTAAGAGAAGGGTTAGGGCTAGGATTAGGATTAAGATGCTCAACTTTGGAGCATCCTGTCCATGATGAGGCTACCGAGAAAAAATCAATCGTAACTTTTAATCAATCGTAAGTCTTTGAGTTACAACCCCTGGTCACGAGATTGTGGAAGACAGTGCTTTGGAAAGGTTAAAAGCAATTCACCTAAACAGTATATTGTGTGCTGTGAGGTAAAATCGGGCTGTCCTCCCATACGTTCTAAAGTTAAACGGAGTGATATCGGAAGGGCGTAGGCCTACTTCGAACGGGAAACCTTACTTTGATCATGTTGATCCTGCAAAACCGGGACAATCTTGTGGACGATCGAGTTGGTCGTGCTTTGACGGTATAAAATGAACGAGGAGCTCTACTCTGTCTTAGATAACAGCGGACGAGATAAAGACGAGATTGACGTCACGAGGACTATTTATGAACTGGCATCGTATTTTAGATATTATTTGGCAGAGTTATGAATTAAAACCCTACAAAAGCCAGTTTAACATTTTTTTTTCTTGAAGAACGGACAAGGATGTTGTAATAGTTGCGATTATAGCGCCTAATGTAATAATAATAATAATAATAATGGTGGATTCTTATAGAGCGCACAAGTCCGTCAGGGATGACGCTCATGGCGCTATACAAAAATATAACAACAAATAATGCTACATTATAATGGATTATAAAACGCTTAAAGACAATATATGATAATAAAAGATACCAAACAATATTTAATCAGATGATAAAAATAATGATAACAACAATAATTCATTTACACAACATATTATATCTTTAGGAACAGAAGCTCATGCAACTGACGTATGTTACATATCTATCATTATTATTCATGTATTATAATAATGGTTTACAATGTACATGAGATATAAAATTAAGCATTAAAAAGATATGTCTTAAGAAGTTGTTTGAAAGAAGTGACAGATGAAGTTTGGCGGAGAGGAAGAGGAAGACTGTTCCAAAGAGAAGGCGCTGCATGGGAAAAACTGTGATCACCCCAAGAGTGCCGGGATCTTGAAACTTGAAGAAGAGAAGAGTCTCTGGATCGTAGTCTACGAGAAGGCCGGTATGCATGGATTGCGTTCTGTAGGTAGATCGGTGATGAGCCATGGACTGCATGATAAGCAAGTAACAGAATTTTGAAGGTAATACGCTTATTGATAGGTAGCCAGTGAAGTGACTGAAGAACAGTGGTTATGAGAGAAGTTTTCTTGGTCAAGGTTACCAGTCTTGCTGCAGAGTTCTGTAGGCGTTGGAGTCTTGATAGCTGCTGTTGTAAAAGGCTGAGGAAAAGGGAGTTGCAAAAGTCAAGGCGAGAAGAGATAAGGGTGTGGACCAGTTGTTCAGTAGCATCTCGGGTCAAATGTCGGCGGACAAAGATGAGGTTACGTAGCTGATACCTGATAGACCTTGAAATATTAGAGACATGGTCCTTGAATGTCATGTTGGTATCGAAGATTACACCAAGACTGCGGGCCTTGCAAGATGGATGGATTCTACTATTTCCAACATGGATACAAAAGTCCTCTGTGTGAACTTTATTCAGCATTTGTCTCGAGCCAAAGACAATTAGCTCTGACTTCTGATGATTCAGTTTTAGACTAGAGATGTCCATCCATTCGTTAATGTCTTTGATGCATGTCTCCATTTGCTTTGAAGTCAATGACATTGCAGTACAGTTCGGAGGAAAAGAAACATACAGCTGTATATCATCAGCGTAGCAATGATATTTGATGCCGTGTGCCTTGATGATACTACCCACAGGTTGAAGATAGAGCGAAAAGAGGAGGGGGCCTCCTACTGATCCTTATGGGACGCCGTAGGTCAGATGACTTACTCCCGACATGGTACCACTGGTACCCACACACTGTGAACGTTTAGTCAGATAGGAACTGAACCAATGTAATGCTGCACCACTAACTCCCAGCGAATAAAGTTGGCTAAGGAGTATGCCATGATCAACCGTATCGAATGCTGATGAGATGTCCAACATGTCCCTTGTCCATCTCCTGCAGGATATCATCTGTAACATTAGTCAAGACGGTTTCTACGCTATGATTGGGCCGGTAGGCTGACTGTTGGATATCAAGAAGTCCATTTCAATTTCATCTCTAAGCGCTTTACAATTATTATTACCCCGGTCATCGGATGCTTGTAAGTCTTTCTGACACCTGTCCAATTTCGAATAAGGGCAGCCATTACAGCGCACTCGTTCCATTCCTACCGGGTACCCATTTTACACATGGGTGGGGGAGAAGCATGTAGACAAAACGGCCATGCTCAAGGAAGTGTAGAACTCGGTATTTGGGAATGGAAAGGGGTAATAATAACATTTCATGTTATGCAGGGCCCGCTGGAAGAGCAGTTGTCAAAATTGAAGTGGCTACCCTGGGTTATACCCCCGTCACACTGAGCTCGTTCCTACTACGTCCTTGCAAATTTTGCAGAACGGGCAAAGTCTGTGTGTAAACTGAGTGGACGTAGTAAATACTTCTTACGATCTGTTTACGAACTTCATGGACTAGCTTGGTCGGATTTTCACAAAAGTGTTTAAAAAAAATCAGGCGCCCATCTCGTCCTAAAATTTAACGGGGTGGCAACGTACCTGAAACGAGATGGACGTACTACGAACGAAATTGCCGTACTTAAATCGTTCTAAAGATGTGCTAGGACGTCTTACAAATGAGCATTATATATTCATTATCAGCTTGAAGTTCTGATGGATAAAAGTGCGCCTAACAGGCAGACATGACAATTTTGGAGCTCTGAATTTCCATCTCTATACTTCTGTTCCATGTTGATATGACAGCTGATATTACCAATAGCTTGTGTGATAGTGTTTGTAGACAAAGCAGGACAAATTTGGAATCCAATTTCTGATGTGGATGCTTGATATTTTACATTTTAAATTTTGCATGTGTACTGTGACTGAGATAATATATAGCAGACATTTTGAGATTGGCTGGTCAGCCAAGCAAATCCAGTGAGGACCAAAGCTGAGCTGATCATTCCCATTGATGCTCCTTTTATTGTGGTAGCCTGTACTTCAATTGACTACACAGCCAACAAAAGAAGGGACTTGAATCGAGATCCCAATGGCTTCAATGAGAGGAATCCAGTTTATTATACTGCTCTTTATACTAGCAAGGGTAAGCTTACGACCCCCTTCAGCTATTGCTAGTGTGCATAAACATGGCAACCTGGTATCTGAACTTGTGTCTAGTACAACATAAACTCACTGTCGATATATTGGAAAAAGAATATGTTATTACCCAAACTCTACATCTACTTTTAGATATGAACTATTAATCTGTGGGGATGTCAAGCCTAATCCAGCCCCCATACCCGAAGTTAAACGGCCAATCCGTTATAGTCCCGAAGAATTGATTAACTTGAACAACAAATGCAACTACAAACCTTCAGCAAATACATGGAAGAATATCAAACTTCTTGGCATTTATGCTAGACCCATTTCTCATCGAGGTAAACGCGGTGGAAAAAGAAAAACAAAAGTCATCCCGATTCCAGCCATTATAAAGCCGGGATATGTGTTAGAAATTAAAGAAAATTCTCAAAGTCATGCCTTGTGAAAATTCCCACAATTGATGACGTGCAACAAATGAAGTCTTTTGACCTGCCAAGAGTTCTTCTGTCGAATGTGAGATCGTTGCATTATAAGGTTGATGACCTTTCAGTTGTGGCCAACCAAAACAGCGCAGATGTTATTGCATTGACGGAAACCTGGTTTGACCCTTTAACCATGGTGGATAACTTTGCCTTGCCAGGATTTCATATCTTCTCGAGATCTCGTGAAAATAGGCGTGGAGGGGGCGTGGCCCTCTACGCCAAGTACCATTTACGACCGGAACCTGTGGATGTTGAAATACCAGATGACGTCGAAATATTATGAATCAAAATGAGACCACCCCGACTGCCCCGTAGAGTATCGTGTTTGTTCATGTGCGTCGTGTACTACCCACCTCGTTATCCAAATTATGAAATGTATATTAACCACATCATATGCACCATTGATGACCTACTGTTGAAACACCCAGACGCGGGCATATCCATTGTTGGTGACTTCAACGATTTTAAAATCGATCCACTACTCTATAATGATAGATTTGGGCAAGTAATTAACCCGCCGACCAGAGATGCTAACATCCTCGATAAAATAATAACTAATCATGCAGCTTTGTATTGTGAACCCGATATTCTTTCACCTGTAGCATCAAGCGATCATAACTGCATATGTTGGGTACCATTAAACCCGACTACATCCAGAAGCACAGTGCGAATCAAAACCGTCAGACCCCTTGTGGATAGCGGTGTCCGATCATTTGGTGACTGGTTGACACATCATACATGGGAGGAGGTTCTCCAATCTACAGAATGTGTCAAACAAATGTGATATTCTTCTAGATACCATCCAACGTCAGCTTGACCATCATCTTCCTTGCAAAACCATCCGCTTACAAGATTCAGACAAACCTTGGATGACTGGACAAATCAAAACACTTGTTCGTCTCAGGCAAAAGGCATTTTAATCCAAGAATATGATCATGACAGGTGGTCGACAATAAGATATACCAATAATCGTACCTGGTGACGACCCGAATCATTGTCACTCGTCGAAAGAAATTGCTAATCGCGTAAATCAGTACTTTAGTTCAATTGCGTCAGATCTACCTAGATTGGACAGAAGTATCTTACCTGCTTTCCTCCCTGCTCAGTTCACATGTCCACTTATCCAGCCCTGGGAGGTTATGAAGTATTTACGTACCTTGAATCAACGGAAGGATGGCATCCGCGCCGACTTACCTCCTCGCATACTTCGTGAGTTCGCAAACGAACTTTCAGAACCACTTACCGATATCTTGAATGTATCTTTCAAACTCGCGGAATTTCCTCGTCAGTGGAAGTATGCCGAAGTAGCCCCAATTCCTAAATGTCATCCAGCAACCCTTCATAATCTTCGACCTATAGCACTTACCAGCTACTTATAAAAAATAGCGGAATCATTCATTGCGAAGTGCTTGGTACAAGATATCTCAAATAAAATAGATGACAAGATGAATCCTCGA
Source organism: Paracentrotus lividus (assembly GCA_940671915.1). Lineage (NCBI taxonomy): Eukaryota > Metazoa > Echinodermata > Echinoidea > Camarodonta > Echinidae > Paracentrotus > Paracentrotus lividus. Next base: position 395,273 of record CALNVZ010002710.1, read on the forward strand.
CCGCGCGCGGTCGAAATATATGCCTCGATCCGCCATTGCCAGATCAGAAATATATGGCACATTTTCCCTTTTCCTTCTTTCCCTCCAAAATTTTTACCTCTGTGACCCTTGACCTTTGACCTACATAATCCATAATCTAATTAGACCATCTTTCTATGGTGATACGTACTACCCTTAAGTTTGAAGCTCATATCTCAACTGGTTCTAGAGATATAGCCATAACAAACTCAATACACTTTGACCTCTTTGGCACTTGACCTTTGACCTACATACCCTACAATATAATCAGATCATCTTCCTTTGGTGAAACATACTACCCCCAAGTTTAAAGTTGATATATCAAACACTTCTTGAGATATCGCGATAACAAACCAAATACATGAAATTTCACATTTTGAGCTCCGTGACCATTGACATTTGACCTACATACTCCAAAATCTAATCAGATCATCTTCCTATGGTGATACTTACTATCCACAAATTTGAAGTTGATATCTCGAATGGTTCTTGAGATATCGCGATAACGAACAATTGCGACGGACGGACGTACGGACAACCCGAAAACATGATGCCGGAGTCAACGAACCACTACCTTATCAGTTTAATCCATCATGTATTTGAAAATGCTGAGAAGCCAAAGTCTGTCTCTACCATTGTACTTACTGATTATTCTAAAGCATTTGATCGCATAGACCACAACATTCTTGCACGTAAGCTAATTACCTTAAATGTACGCCCAAGTCTTAAAGACTTAATACTTAGTTTCCTCGAGAATCGTCAGCAGTGTGTAAAATATCACGGAACCACCTCGGATAGTCGAAGTATACACTCAGGTGTTCCTCAGGGGACAAAGCTAGGGCCCATCCTCTTTCTTATAATGAGTAATGATGCATGTTCAGACTCTGCTCTTCCTTATTATAAGTATGTTGATGACTTAACAATTGTTGAAAGCCGTAAGCATACCCAGCAAACATCTATGCAGTGTGAAATTGATAAGTTATGTACATGGTCACATGAAAATAATATGCTTCTAAATCCCAAAAAATGTGCATTGGTGAATGTTTCATTCATGAAGGAACCACTTGAACAGTTACCTTAGATGATAGGCAATGACCTCCTTAAAACTGTGTTTGAAGCTAAGATTTTAGGTATCGTTGTGCAAAACAACATGAAATGGGATGCTCACGTCACTGAGTTGGTAAAAAGAAGCAACAGGAAGTTGTATATGTTACGTTGTCTCAAGAAGTTCCACCTCCCTACATGTGATTTAATAACTGTCTACCGTGGATATATTCGACCAATTCTAGAATATGGTGTTCCAGTGTTCGCTGGGTCACTTACTCAAGAACACAAATACAAAATGGAACAAATACAGAAAAGAGCATGCAGAATTATTTTAGGTCCTAACTATGAAACTTACGATGCAGCACTTGGTACGTGTAACTTGCAAAGTTTGGAAGACAGAAGGAAAAAGCTGTGCCTTTAATTTGCACGATCAATAACGAAAAACACACTCACATGTAACTGGTTCAAAACAAAAACGAACAGTCGTTATAATCTCAGAAAAGAGTTGAAATTCGAACAGTACAAATGCAAAACAAAAAGATTCCAAACAAGTCCATTACCTTACATGGTTACTCTTCTAAATGCTGAATAGGATGTGGTATGCATGACCAATGTTATTGATATATTGTGATTCTTGTTAACTATCTATTATGTGTGTTTACAATATTATATTTTATGAACTTGTTATATTTTAAACTCTATTTGTCTAATTTATTATACACACTTAAACAGTGAAATTTGGACAGGCATTTCCTGATACACTTTTAAATATATGCAATTCTTTAAATTTGGCATTTTATATTTCTAACTCAAATGCTGAATAAATTTGTTAATTAATCCGTCGCAATCTAATCTGAATTTACTTGTCATGAAAATCTGGCACATACTTACAAATATGTCATTTTATCAAAAAACATTATTAGCCAATACTCAACCTTTTAGAATGTAACTCCTTTCTCTTTTATTTGAAATATCTTGCCATAATGATTTGTTTTTTATAAAACAGTAACATTGTACACATGGAGATTTTTAAACATACAATGTAGCTGCTTTATTCTATTTTAATAATTCTCAGTCTAAATATCATATTTTAATCTTGTATATTTTTGTTTCACAATGAAATTATAGAAATGTTGAATGTATCATCAAGTTTATGTGCAAATAATATCTTTTAGCCAAAGTATAAGTAAGCTTATGGTAAAATTGTAAATGATATCATTTCGAAAATCATTGTTTTGATGAAATGTGAACAAATGTACATGTATGTAAACTTGAAATGATTGTAAACGTGCATAATTCAGCCCATGGCTGCAAGGCATTGTTTTTAATAAAGACCATTAATGAATTGAATTGAATTGTTACGAAGACGCATGAGGTCTGGCAAAAACGGGTTAGGTTTTTTTTTTATGGGAAACGGGCACGCATTTGCGTTCAACACGTTCTAGCAACGGAAAATGACGAAGTAAGAACGAGATGAACTTTCTGGAGACCGTTTGGTCGACGTAAGAACGAGTAAGAACGGATTAAAAACGACCCAGAACTAGTTAGGTCGGGACGAAACGCATTGGAAACGAGTTGGAACTGATTAAGAACGGGTTGCAACTAACTGGGACGGGTTTGGATTGTTTCAGACGGGCTCTGTTTCGTGGAAACGGTCATTTTCACCGATTTTAACTACGAAAAAATGAGCAAAGAAAATGGGGTACCATCGGGATTCGAACCAGAGACCTCCTGGTTACTGTCAGGCGCTCTACCATCTGAGCTATAGTAAGCCCCGGATGGGGTCGTCCCTAATACCCGTTAATCTTCAATGCTCGAGTGGTCAGAAGCTATAGAAACCTGCATAAACCCGAAGGATAAAATCAACTTGAGTAAATGCGAGATCACGGTGAAGTGATGCAGCTTTTTAATATAAATTTTGAATAATGGGAAACTGACCAGAAATATATAATATGAAAAAAGAGCAAGAAAATGGGGTACCATCGGGATTCGAACCAGAGACCTCCTGGTTACTGGTCAGGCGCTCTACCATCTGAGCTATAGTAAGCCCCGGATGGGGTCGTCCCTAATACCCGTTAATTCTTCAATGCTCGAGTGGTCAGAAGCTATAGAAACCTGACATAAACCCGAAGGATAAAAATCAACTTAGAGTAAATGCGAGGGATCACGGTGAAGTGATGCAGCTTTTTTAATATAAATTTTGAATAATGAAGGAAACTGACCAGAAATATATAATATGAAAAAATGAGCAAAGAAAACGTGGTACCATCGGGATTCGAACCAGAGACCTCCTGGTTAATAGTCAGGCGCTCTACCATCTGAGCTATAGTAAGCCCCGGATGGGGTCGTCCCTAATACCCGTTAACTCTTCAATGCTCGAGTGGTCAGAAGCTATAGAAACCTGGCATAAACCCGAAGGATAGAAATCAACTTGGAGTAAATGCGAGGGATCACGGTGAAGTGATGCAGCTTTTTAAATATAAATTTTGAATAATTTGGAAACTGACCAGAAATATATAATATGAAAAAATGAGCAAAGAAAATGGGGTACCATCGGGATTCGAAACAGAGACCTCCTGGTTACTAGTCAGGCGCTCTACCATCTGAGCTATAGTAAGCCCCGGATGGGGTCGTCCCTAATACCCGTTAACTCTTCAATGCTCGAGTGGTCAGAAGCTATAGAAACCTGGCATAAACCCGAAGGATACAAATCAACTTGGAGTAACTGCGAGGGATCACGATGAAGTGATGCAGCTTTTTTAATACAAATTTTGAATAATGAAGGAAACTGACTAGAAATATATAATATGACAAAATGAGCAAAGAAAATGGGGTACAATCGGGATTCGAAACAGAGACCTCCTGGTTACTAGTAGTATTATTATTAACTACCTCAGTGTGACTACGGCCTAATGGCTCACCGCTTGTCCACTCATTTTCCCTGTCGTTTCATTTTCAGCCTTGTTCTAATGTAATTTACTCAGAAGGCGTTATGACATAGCACAATGTGATCAAAAACTTTAATTAATTCTTACCCGTTTTCATCAGGAGTAGGAAACAAAACATCATTGACCAAGTAGGCCTAAAGAACCGATAATTTGTTTTGCACTGCATGATGTATATCCTGTTTGCGTTCACCTCTACTTTGAAATATGCAACAAATGAGTAAATTGTCGTTTTGTGATATCAAATGTTTGAATTGGCTCTGAGAGACCTCAGTCAGTCTTTTTGTAAATCATGCGAAATACGGAACCTAAACACTGTCCAGTCCAGTTTGTTTCAGAAAATTGAAGCATTCGTTACTGCTCGATAGAATCCTTTTCCCGTTGTGTCATTTACCGCTCGTGTATATAAAAACCAGCTCGCGGAAATGGGAACCGCCTTTTCTGCGGGGATTCCAATGACTCGGAAGTAAATATGAACAAATTTGTTCAAAATCAGATTGTCAACTTTGAGGAGGGGATCGTGATCCGTTAGACCCCAATATACCCTCCAATAATTGTGCAAATAACAATATGATAATATTTTTTCAAAATATATATTTATAAACCATAATTAACCACTATATTTTTTGATATTTTGAATGTTCATCCCTGCTCTTTTATGCGACCGGAAAGATCAGTAATACGTGGCTTGAATTCAAGAGGGCGCCCTGCCCTTTATCGGTAATTGGAAGAATGAGTCACTTCATTTATTTGAATATATTTATAGAGGAATAAAAGACCGGCATGCTGTTTTACATCAATGTCCTGATTTATACATTAAAAAAAAAACAAAGCAGAGTAGCTCATAAATAAGAATAATCATAGAACAAAATATAGTACACAGATCTGAATTATGTACGGAATGTGCAAAAAATGAAAATGACATAGGATGAAAATTAGCTAACTTTACAATATTCAGAAATTCGACAGGTGGTTCAATAGATGTAAAAGAAATAAAGTAATTGTTACGTTTAGATCATATTGCCTTGGCTGTATACAAACAAAATCGGCTAAGTTATTATATATTATTAAAACAAAAACGTATTTATTTATTCATTTATTTATTCATTTATTTATTTATTTATTCATCAAGTCTTCTTTATACAGGGTGGCCCTTTCAATAACGAGTACTGCTCTTCCAAGGGGGTACTGTCTGTACAATCAAAAACAATGAAAATTGTGCACATAAATATGTTATACATACAAGTAAAAATGATCTACAAAGTAAATTAAAATACAATAAAAAAAATACAAATACAATACACATAATAGTTATACATTATAAATCAATAAGGGTATTGCTAATTAAATGAAAGAGGGGGGGGGAGGAATGCGCGAGGAGGATGTGTTTTTAGAGGGCGTTTTGGATACTAAGAAGCTTACATTGCCTCTTAAAATTGGAATAAACCTACGCGTATATTAGGAGAAAGGTTCCACATGAGTGATCCGGGGTAGTAGAGGGATCTTTTGAAATAATCTGTTCGGAGAATTTTAATGAAAAGTGGAGATATAAATCGAAATCGTAAAAGTGAAAGAAGTAAAGTAATTTGAAAAAATGAGCAAAGAAAATGGGGTACCATCGGGATTCGAAACAGAGACCTCCTGGTTACTAGTCAGGCGCTCTACCATCTGAGCTATAGTAAGCCCCGGATGGGGTCGTCCCTAATACCCGTTAACTCTTCAATGCTCGAGTGGTTAGAAGCTATAGAAACCTGGCATAAACCCGAAGGATACAAATCAACTTGGAGTAACTGCGAGGGATCACGGTGAAGTGATGCAGCTTTTTTAATACAAATTTTGAATAATGAAGGAAACTGACCAGAAATATATAATATGAAAAAATGAGCAAAAAAAATGGGGTACCATCGGGATTCGAAACAGAGACCACCTGGTTACTAGTAGTATTATTATTAACCACCTCAGTGTGACTACGGCCTAATGGCTAACCACTTGTCCACTCATTTTCCCTGTCGTTTCATTTTCAGCCTTGTTCTAATGTAATTTACTCAGAAGGCGTTATGACATAGCACAATGTGATCAAAAACTTTAATTAATTCTTACCCGTTTTCATCAGGAGTAGGAAACAAAACATCATTGACCAAGTAGGCCTAAAGAACCGATAATTTGTTTTGCACTGCATGATGTATATCCTGTTTGCGTTCACCTCTACTTTGAAATATGCAACAAATGAGTAAATTGTCGTTTTGTGTTATCAAATGTTTGAATTGGCTCTGAGAGACCTCAGTCAGTCTTTTTGTAAATCATGCGAAATACGGAACCTAAACACTGTCCAGTCCAGTTTGTTTCAGAAAATTGAAGCATACGTTACTGCTCGATAGAATCCTTTTCCCGTTGTGTCATTTACCGCTCGTGTATATAAAAACCAGCTCGCGGAAATGGGAACCGCCTTTTTCTGCGGGGATTCCAATGACTCGGAAGTAAATATGAACAAATTTATTCAAAATCAGATTGTCAACTTTGGGGAGGGGATCGTGATCCGTTAGACCCCAATATACCCTCCAAGCATTGTGCAAATAACAATATGATAATATTTTTTCGAAATATATATTTATAAACCATAATTAACCACTATATCCAGGCCCGTAACCAGGGGGGGTTCGGGGGGTTCGAACGAACCCCCCCGCAGGCGAGCAGGGTCCGCTTGACCAAAAAAAAAAAAAAATAAAATAAAAATTAAAACTCCCTATTTTTGGCAGAAATGCAGCAAATACTTGAATATGAATACAAGAAAGGAAGATTAAAACACTTTGCTTTCAGTCCCCCTACATGTAAAATCTTTCGCTCGCGCTTCGCGCTCGCAACTTTTTATTTTGGGGATGATAATCATGTTTTTTTCAAAACAAATTACGCAGGAATTACACTTAAGCCATTTCGCAGGAATGTTTTCGTTTGCATTTGTGTTCTATTTTTGTATTTTTAAATGACATAATTTTCAATGTTAGGAAATTATATAACAGAAATAAGGCTTAGTGGCAGAGGCGGTGGAACCGGGGGGTGGGCAGGGGCACAGTGACCCACCCACTTTTTCATCCACCCTAAAAGTGCCCTTATTCATGACGAAAAAATGTCCCTTTTCTAAGCTAAAAAAGTGTCATCTTTATACTAAAAAGAAGCTTTTCAAGGTTTTGAAAAGTCCCGTGGACAATTTATGTTGAAAAAAGGGGCACTTTTAATACTAAAAAGGGCCCCTTGTTACTCCATATGTCTTTAAAACCCCCTAATTTTCGGCTCGCGCTTCGCGCTCGCGAATACTAAATAGGGTCCATAATGCACAATAAACTACAATTTTGGGGGATATTGGGGTCTATAACAGAGGCGGTGGAACCAGGGACAGGGGGCATAGTGCCCCCATTATTTTATGCACTCTAAAAGTGCCCCTTTTCTTAGCTAAAAATGCACTTTTTATACTAAAAAGAAGCCTTTCATACTCTTTAAAAGTCCCATGGAAAATAATATTTCTTAAAAGTATCACTTACAATACTAAAAATTGCTCCTTTCTTTACTTCATTATGTCTTTTAAAACCCAAAATTTTCCTGCTCGGTCACTGTGCGACCTCGAACTGTAAAATTAACAAACAATAAGTATTTAAAAAAAAAGTTGGACCCAGTGCTCTCTGCTGGAGACAAACCTTGTCAAAAGAATTAGTGTTATTGTGTTTGGGCTTGATTAGGGGAGGCCTAGGTGCCGGCAGCCCACAAAATATTCATAGCAAAGATTAATATTAATGAGCCAAGATTATTATGTATGTATCTTCAACATGGATCCTTAAAAGAGTCTATAAAGCACGATTTTTAGCTCAAAACTGTCAACTCGCGGATACTAAATAGGCTTTATATTGCACAATTAACTCCAGTTTTGTTCTCAAAATTTTGAGCTCGCGCTTCGCGCTCGCATTCCTATATATTCATTACTAAATGAACAATAAAAAATAAAAGCCATTAAGATTCTTAAAATTTTCAGCTCGCGCTTCGCGCTCGCGAATACTAGAAGTAGGGACTATAATGCACAATTTTTAGCCACTAAATAGAGTCTATAATCATGATAATGCATATTATACCTACTCCAAGTTTAACTCAAAATTTTTCTGCTCGCGCTTCGTGCTCGAAAAAAAATTCCTTGAAAAAGGTCCACTTTTTCAGATTTCGAACCCCCCCGTAAAAATCCTAGTTACGGGCCTGATATCATTTGATATTTTGAATGTTCATCCCTGCTCTTTTATGCGACCGGAAAGATCAGTAATACGTGGCTTGAATTCAAGAGGGCGGCCTGCCCTTTATAAGTAATTGGAAGAATGAGTCACTTCATTTATTTGAATATATTTATAGAGGAATAAAAGACCAACATGCTGTTTTACATCAATGTCCTGATTTATACATAGACAAAAAAAAAACACAAACCAGAGTAGCTCATAAACAAGAATAATCATAGAACAAAATATAGCATACAGATCTGATTTATGTACGGAATTTGCAAATGTACAAATCAATAAGGGAATTGCTAATTAAATGAAAGAGAGAGGGGAGGAATGCGGGAGGAGGATGTGTTTTTAGAGGGCGTTTTGGATACTAAGAAGCTTACATTACCTCTTAAAATTGGAATAAACCTACGCGTATATTAGGAGAAAGGTTCAACATGAGTGATCCAGGGTAGTAGAGGGATCTTTTGAAATAATCTGTTCGGAGAATTTTAATGAAAAGTGGAGATATAAATCGAAATCGTAAAAGTGAAAGAAGTATTTAATTATCACATTTGGATCATATTACCATGAGTGTATACAAACGAAAATTGGCTAACTTATTTTATAATATTAAAACAAAACGTAAACACATGAAAGTGAGCGGTCATAGATCGGAGTCATAGGACCATGAAAAATAATTTTTTTTTTTTTAAAAGAAGTTTAAATGAATCTATTAAAAGTGCATTTTGTAACGATGATATCAAATGTTTCCATAATTTTTGCACCAGAGAACATAAAATATTTCTTAAAACATTCAAATTGGGTTTAGGTGGGACGAGATTGAAAGGATTATAATTGCGTGTATAACATTGTGTCTTTCACATACCATTTCAAATTTGTTGCAAAGGCGCATAGCCCGTATTCTACTATAAGGAGTCTAGAGTTGTGTTGTCGCACCAAAATAGTACGGATTTTGAAACGAGAATGCAAAATTACGCTGGTTTGCACGCTTCTCTATGAAGCGTCAGTGAAGCGTGCGTCTAACTGTACGAATGTAGTGTCGGATGACGTCATTCGAGACCAGATTTGTACGAACATTTGTAAAGAATTCTAAACCAGGGGTATAGGAGGTTTAAAATTTGATAAGGCTTTCCGAGTATTATGTCGGAGGAAGCTAATTTATCTATTTTCTCGTTAACTTGAAGCTCAAAATTTGCTTTGAAATGAGGTACATTATTGAATTATCCACGATTTGATTAATTACATGTATATCATCAAAATGAGTTTCGACATGATTGACGTGTAAGTTTGGCCTAACATTATATTCAAAAGGACAACTGACGCGAAAACCAATGATAAATTATTGGTGGCAAGTCTCGTCATGAGACGGGATAAGACGGATTTGGAACTAGTTTGAGACTAATTTGAGACGGGTTTATAAATGATTTTGAAACTACACAAAAAAAAATAAGAACTAGTTTCCATGAGTAAAACCCGTTTGCTACTCTTGGAGGCGAGTGCTTTTATTCGTATATCACGTATTTTTACTTCAGAATCTGTGTTTCTTGTTAAAAGTACAACCACGCTCTTCCAGAACATGTAAAGTTACTAAGGATACTCAAGAAGAAAAAAAATATTGAGTATATATACTCAATAATTTTTTTTTTTTTGAGTACCCCTTAGTAACTTTACATGTTCAATTACGTAAAACAATTGTGCAAGTGAGTTTCTCTTCAACTTGGTACGGCTTGGTGGATGATCGGGTGAAAATACTAACATTCGAGTAAGTTAGAATTGCTGAGAAATTCTATATAGCCTGTAATTCACTAGATGAGTAACCTACGACACGTCATCGTACGTCTCAATGTCCGTGAAAGTCTTTGCGAGTAATTTTACTGGCTAGGCTATGCATAACTATACACAGCCCCGTCGCCGAAGGGTCGCGACGGGGGCTGGTCGGTTTATAATTTAGGCTATGCGGTACTTTTAAATGTTGCACCCGGTACGCCTACTCGGATCACGAGTATCGACACTACACACGTATGGAACGCCACGGAGGACATAAATAGTTCACGGGTCACAAAGTGTTGACGTATGCTCAATAAGAGTTGACGTATACTCAATTTTTAGAGTTCACGCATGCAGAGAGTTGACGTATGCTCATTATTAGAGTCCATGTGACCTAATTAACCAATCAGCACCCTCCATTTGTCAACAGGAACGCGTCAACGAAAAATGAATTGCATACGTCAACTAATTATCACTGCATACGTCTGCACAGTGATTTAGTTCACGCGTTCTGTAACAGTATCCAATCAGGGATCCTGTAAATAAACAAGTGTAGCTGTGCTAGTTTCACCTACAGACCCTCCTACTCCTTGAGCGCCAAATTGATCTAAATTCTGTGGCACCAAATTAATCTTAATTTAGGGGCGCCGAAGTGATCTTAACGATGATAAGGTCGCCATTGAATTTATTATTAACTTAGGGTGTATCAGATGGATCAAGGCCCTACAAAAATAAAAATTAAAAAAATGTGAAATCGGCGATCCTACAAATGTTGTACATGGAAACTGAATGACTGGTGGTTGAGTGAGTGGGAGAGCTGAGTGACCAACAACACTGTGTTGTATGGGTGAATTGCTTGCGTGCATGCAAATCAAGTCTAGAATAGGCCTATGATATGACTTTGTGATGATTTTCATTCAATTGAATTGATTTCTTTCTTCATACAAATAATATAGCTCAGATTGCAAAAGAGTGGTAAAATATAGATTTGGGGATTGGCAGACCTCTATGGTTACGCTGAGGGTACGCAAAAAAAAACTCTACGTACGCTCAGGCCTGCGTACATGTGCATGTACACTGTATGCTTAGAGCTATAAACCAAGCGTATGCGAAAAAATTACCCGCATTGCATCACTTTCTACGTAGTATTAATACGTGCCTACACTGTGCCTACGTAATTAATACGCATGTGCCTAAACTGTGCCTACATAAACCTTTAATACAACATGCTGAGTGTAGTGTGAGACGACACAAATTTTTGTTTTACAGTGAATGTAGGCTACCCTTGGCGTAGAGTATTTAGAGTACGCTCAGGCCTGCGTACACTTGTGCATGTACACTCTATGCGTAAGCGTACGTATGCAAAAAAATTACCTGCGTTGCATATATTGCCCCACTTTCCACGTAGTGTGCCTACGTAATTCATACGCATGTGCCTACACCGTGCCTACGTAATTAATACGCATGTGCCTACACCGTGCCTATGTAAACCTCGTATACAATTATGCTGAGGGCGCCCCCGGGGATTGTTATATCACGGCGCTCTAACCTGGCTATAGTAAGCCCGTGGGTGTCCTTACCCGTTATATTCAATGCGGTGGTAGGAAGCTGATAGAAACGCTGGATGCGGATAGAAACAACTTGGAGTAAATGCGAGGTCGGTGAGTGTGACTGCTTTTTTAAATATAAATTTTGAAATATTTGGAAAACTGCGCAGAAAAATATATAAATATGAAAAAATGAGCAAGAAAATGGGGTACCATCGGGATTACGAAAACAGAGACGCTCCTGGTTACTTAGTCTGGCGCTCTAACCATCTTGAGCTATAGTAAGCCCCGATGGTTCGTCCCTAATTACCGTCTTAAACTTTTCAATGCTCGATGTGGTCAGAAAGGCTATAGGAACCTGGCATAGATAAACCCGAAAGGATACATAATCAATCACATTGAGTAAACTCAATGCGAGGATCACGATGAAGTTGACTGCAGCTATTAATTACAATTTGAATAATGAGAAACTGCACCTGAAAGGATATAATATGAGACAAAACTTGAGCACAGAAAATGGGGTACAATCGGGGATTCGAAACAAGATCATCGCACTGGTTACTAGTAGATATAGTTATTAACTACCTCAGGTGACTCGCGCCTATATGGCGCACCGGCTGTCACCTCATTGCCCCTGTCGTTATTCATTTTCGCCTTAGATCTAACCATGTAATTCTACTGCAGAAGTCGTTATGACATACAGAGCAACATGATCGATATCAAAAGACTTTAATTAAGTACTTACCGTTTTCATCAGGATAGGGAAACAAAACATCATTGAACCAAGTAGGCCCCTAAAGAAAGCCCAGATGATTGTTTGCACGCATGATGTAGTACGTCTGTATATGACGTTCTCCACAAGCTCTACTGTATGACATATGCAAAGCGAATAGTAAATTGTCGTTTTAGTGATATCAAATGTTTGATTGGCTCTGAATGTAGACCCTCAGTCATCTTTTTGTAAATCATGCGAAATCGACGCGTCGGAACCTAAAAACACTGTCCAGTCCATTGTTTCAGAAATTAGCATTCGTTACTGCCGATAGAATCCTTTTTCCCGTGTGTCATTTCCGCTCGTGTATAAAAACCACTCGCGGAAATGGGAACCGCCTTTTTCTGCGGGGATTCCAAAACTCGGAAGTAAATATGAACATGTTCAAAATCAATTGTCAACTTTGGGGAGGGGATCGTGAAGTCCGTTAACCCCAAATACCTCTCCAATAATTGTGCAAATAACAATAATGATAAATTTTTCAATATAATTTATAACCATAATTCCCTTTTTTGAATATTTTGAATGTTCATGCTCTTATGCGACCGGAAAGAATCAGTAATCGTGGCTGAATCGAGGCCCCTGCCCTTTATTCCGGTAATTGGAGAGAGAGGTCACTTCATTATTGATATATTTATAGAGAATAAAGAACCGGCATGCTGTTTTACATCAATTCCCTCGAATTTATACAATTCAAAAAAAAAACAAACGCAGAAGTAGACCTCCATATAATAAAGAATAATCATCAGAACAAAATAATTAGTACACCAGATCGAATTATGATACGGATGGCAAAAATGAAAATGACATAGGGATGAATCTAACTTAACAATATTATCAGAAATTCGACAGATGGTTCAATAGATGTAAAAAATAAAGTAATTGTTACGTTTTAGATCATAATTGCCCGTTGGCTGTATACAAACAAAATCGGCTAGTTATTATATATTATTAAAACAAAAACGTATTTATTTATTCATTTATTTATCATATTTATTTAATTTTATTCATCAAGCTTCTTATACAGGGTGGCCCTTTCAATAAAAACGGAGTACTCGCTCTTCCCAAGGGGTACTGTCTGTAGCAAATCAAAAACCATGAAAATTGTGCACATAGAATATCTTATCACATACAAGTAAAATATACTACAAGTAATTAAAATACAATAAAAAAAATACAAATAAATACACAAAATAGTTATATCATTATAAATCATAAGGGTATTGCCTAATTAAATGAAAGAGGGGGGAGGAAATGCGCAGGAAGGATTGTGTTTTTTAGAGGGCGTTTTGATACTAAGAAGCCTATCATTGCTCTTAAAATTGGAAATAAAACCTACGCGTATATTAGGAGAAAGGTCCACAGAGTGATCGGGTAGTAGAGGATCTTTGATAATCTGTTCGGAGAATTTTAATGAAAAGTGGAGATATAAATCGAAATCGTAAAAAGTGAAAGAAGTAAAGTAATTTTGAAAAATGAGCAAAGAAAATGGGTACCATCGGGATCGAAACAGAGACCTCCTGGTTACTAGTTCAAGAGCGCTCTACCATCTGAGCTAATAGTAAGCCCTCGATGGGGTCGTACCTAATAACCCGTTAACATCTCAATGCTCGAAGTGGTTAGAAGCTATAGAAACCTGGCATAAACCCGAAGGATACAAATCAACTTGGAGTAACTGCAGGGATCACGGTGAAGTGATAGCAGCTTTTTTTAATACAAATTTGAATAATGAAGGAAACTGACCAGAAAATATATAATATGAAAAAAAATGAGCAAAAAAAATGGGTAGCCATCGGGATTCGAAACAGAGACCAGACCTGGTTTACAGTAGTAATTATTAATTAACCACCTCAGTTGTGACTACGGCCTAAATGGCTAACCACTTGTCACAATTCATTTTCCTGTCGTTCATTCTCAGCTTGTTCTAATGTAATTTACTCAGAAGCGTTATGACATAGCACAATGTGATCAAAAACTGTAATTAATTCTTACCCGTTTTCAATCAAGGAAGTAGGAACAAACATCATTGACCAAGTAGGCCTAAAGAAACGCGATAATTTGTTTTGCACTGCAATGATGTATATCTGTTGCGTTCATCTACTTTGAAATATGCAACAAATGAGTAAATTGTTCGTTTTGTGTTTATCAATGTTTGAATTGGCTCTGAAGAGACCTCAGTCAGTCTTTTTGTAAATCATGCGAATACGAACTAAACCCTGTCACTCCAGTTTGTTTCAGAAAATTGAAGCATACGTTACTGCTCGATAGAACCTTTTCCGTTGTGTCATTTACCGCTCGTTATATTAAAACAGCTCGGCGGAAATGGGAACGCGCCTTTTTCTGGGGATTCCAATGACTCGGAAGTAAATATGACAATTTAATTCAAAATCAGATTGTCAACTTTGGGGAGGGGATCGTGATCCGTTTAGACCCCAATAATACCCCCAAGCATGTCAAATAACAATATGGATAATATTTTTTCGAAATAATATATTTATAAACCCTAATTACCACAATCCAGGCCCGTAACGCAGGGGGGTTCGGGGGGTTCGAACGAACCCCCCCGCAGGCGGAGGCGGGTCGCTTGACCAAAAAAAAAAAAAAATAAATATAAATTAACTCCTATTTTTGGCGAAATGCAGCAAATACTGAATATGAATACAGAAAGGAAGATTAACACTTTGCTTCAGTCCCCCTACATGTAAAATCTTCGCTCGCCCGCTTCGCGCTCGCAATCTTTTATTTTGGGGATGATAATCATGTTTTTCAAAACAAATTAACGCAGGAATTAACTAAGCCATTTCGCAGGAAATGTTTCGTTTGCATGTGTTCTATTTTTGTTATTTTTTAAATTGACAAAAATAAAAATTTTTTTTCCAAAAATTGTTAGGAAATTATATATACAGAAATAAGGCTTAGTGGCAGAGCGGTGGAACCGGGGTGGGCAGGGGCACAGTGACCCCACCCGACTTTTTCATCCAACCCTAAAAGTGCCTTATTCATGACGAAAAAATGTCTTTCTAAGCTAAAAAAGTGTCATCTTTAACTAAAAAGAAGCTTTTTCAAAGGTTTTGAAAAGTCCCGTGACAATTTTATGTTGAAAAAAGGGGCATTTTTAATACTAAAAAAGGGCCCCTTGTTACTCAATGTCTTAAAAAACCCCCTAAATTTCGCTCGCGCTTCGCGCTCGCGAATACTAAAATAGGGTCCATAAATGCACAATAAGACTACAATTTTGGGGGATATTGGGGTCTATAACAGAGGCGGTGGAACCAGGGACAGGGGCATAGTGCCCCCATTATTTTATGCTAACTCTAAAAGTGCCCTTTTTCTTAGCTAAAAATGCACTTTATACTAACAAGAAGCCTTTCATACTCTTTTAAAAGTCCCATGGAAATATATTCTTAAAAGTATCACTTAAAATAAAAAATTGCTCCTTTCTTTACTTCATTATGTCTTTAAAACCCAAAATTTTCCTGCTCGGTCACTGTGCGACGCTCAGAACTGTAAAATTAACAAACAATAATATTTAAAAAAAAAGTTGGACCCAGTGCTCTCTGCTGAGACAAAACTTGTCAAAAGAATTACGTGTATTTGTGTTTGGGCTTGATTAGGGGAAGGCCTAGGTGCCGCAGCCCACAAATATTCATAGCAAAGATTAATATTAATGAGCCAAGATTATATTGTATGTATCTTCACATGGATCGCTAAAAGAGTCATAAAGCACGATTTTTAGCCAAAACTGTCAAACCCGCGATACTAAAATAGGCTTTATATTGGCACAATTAAACTCCAGTTTTGTTCTCAAAATTTGAGCTCGCGCTTCGCGCTCAAGCATTCCCATATATTCATTAACTAAATGAACCATAAAAAATAAAAGCCATTAAGATTCTTAAAATTTTCAAGCTCGCGCTCGCGCTCGCGAATACTAGAAGTAGGGACTGATAATCCAATTTTTGCCACTAAATAGAGTCTATAATCATGATAATGCATATTATACCTACTCCAAGTTTAACTCAAAATTTTTCTGCTCGCGCTTCGTGCTCGAAAAAAAAATTTCTTGAAAAAGGTCCACTTTTTCAGATTCGACCCCGTAAAAATCCTAGTTACGGCCTATATCATTTGATATTTTGAATGTTCAATCCCTGCTCTTTATGCGAACCGGAAAGATCAGTAATACGTGGCTGAATTCCAGAGGGGGCCTGCCCTTTACTAAGTAATTGGAAAAATGAGTCACTTCATTTATTGAATATATTTATAGAGGAAATAAAAAGACCAACATGCTGTTTTACATCAATGTCCGATTTATACATAGAAAAAAAAAACACAAACCAGAGTAGCTCATAAACAAGAATAATCATAGACAAATATAGCATACAGATCTGATTTATGTACGGGATTTTGCAAATGTACAAATCAATAAGGATGCTTTTAATGAAAAGAGAGAGGGGAGGAAATGGCGGGAGGAGATGCTGTTTTTGAGGGCGTTTTGGAATACTAAGAAGCTTAACATTACCTCTTAAAATGGAATAAACCTACGCGTATATTAGGAGAAAGGTTCAACAGAGTGATCCAGGGTATAGAGGGATCTTTTGAAATAATCTGTTCGGAGAATTTTAATGAAAAGTGGGATATAAATCGAAATCGTAAAAGTAAAGAAGTATTTATATTTATCACATTTGGATCATATTACCATGAAGTGTATACAAACGAAAATTGCTAAATTAATTTTTATATTAAAACAAACGTAAACACATGAAAAGTGGAGCGGTCATAGATCGGAGTCATAGACCATGAACAATAATTTTTTTTTTTTAAAAGAAGTTTAAATGAATTATAAAAGTGCATTTTTGTAACGAATGATATCAAATGTTTCCATAATTTTGCACCAAGAGACATAAAAATATTTCTTTAAAACATTCAAATTGGGTTAGGCTGGGACGAGATTGAAAAAGGATTAAAATTGCGTGTATAACATTGTGTCTTTCCACATACCATTTCAAATTTGTTGCAAAAGGCGCAATAGCCCGTATTCTACTAAAGGAGTATAGAGTTGTGTTTGTCGCAACCAAAAATAGACGGATTTTGAAAACGAGAATGCAAAATTACGCTGGTTTGCACGCTTCTGTCCTATGAAAGCGTCAGTGAAGCGTGCGTCTAACTGTCGATGTAGTGTCGATGACGTCATTCGACCAAGATTTGTACGAACAATTTGTAAAGAATTCTAAACCAGGGGTATAGGAGGTTTAAAATTTGATAAGGCTTCCGATATTATGTCGGAGGAGCTAATTTATCTATTTCTCCGTTAACTGAAAGCTCAAAATTTGCTTGAATGAGGTACATTATTGATTATCCAACGATTGATAATTTACATGTATATCATCAAAATGAGTTCGAACATATTGACGTGTAAGTTGGCCAACATTATATTAAAAGACAACGACGCGAAAACCAATGATAAATTATTGTGCAAGTCTCGTTCATGAGACGGGAATAAGACGGATTTTGGAACTGAGTTTTGAGACTAATTTGAGACGGGTTTATAAATGATTTGAAACTACAAAAAAAAATAAGAACTAGTTTTCCAATGAGTAAAACCCGTTTGCTACTCTTGGAGGCGAGTGCTTTTTATTCGTATATGCACGTATTTTTACTTCAGAATCTGTGTTCTTGTTAAAAGTATCAACACACGCTCTTCAGAACAAATGTAAAGTTTACTAAAAGGGATACTCAAGAAAGAAAAAAAATATTGAGTATATATACTCAATAATTTTTTTTTTTTTGAGTACCCCTTAGTAACTTACATGTTCATTACGTAAAACAATTCGTGCAAGTGATTCTCTTCAACTTGGTAACGGCTTTTGGTGGATGATCGGGTGAAAATACTAACATTCGAGTAAGTAGAATTGCGAGAAATTCCCTATATACCTGTAATTCACTAGATGAGTAACCTACGACACTCATCGTACGTCTCAATTCCGTGAAAGTCTTTTGCGAGTAATTTTACTGGCTAGGCTAATGCATAACTATACACAGCCCCGTCGCCGAAGGGTGCGCGACGGGGGCTGGTCGGTTTATAATTTAGGCTATGCGGGTACTCTTTAAAATGTTGCACCCGTACGCCCTACTCGGATCACGAGTATCGACACTACACCACGTATGGAACGCCACGGAGGACATAAAATAGTTCACGGGTCACAAAGTGTTGACGATGCCTCATAGAGTTGACGTATACTCAATTTTTAGAGTTCAACGCATGCAGAGAGTTGACGTATGCTCATTATTAGAGTCCATGTGACCCTAATTAACCAATCAGCACCCTCCATTTGTCAACAGGAAGCGTCCAACGAAAAATGAATTGCAACGTAACTAATTATCACTGCATACGTCTGCACATGATTTAGTCACGCGTTTCTGTAACAGTATCCAATCAGGGACCTGTAATAAACAAGTGTAGCCTGTGCTAGTTCAACCTACAGACCCTCCTACCTCCTTGAGCGCCCAAATTGATCTAAATTCCTGTGGCACCAAATTAAATCTTAATTTAGGGGCGCCGAAGTGATCTAACGATGAAAGGTCGCCATTGAATTATTATTAACTTAGGGTGTAGTCAGATGGGGATCAAGGCCCTACAGAAAATAAAAATTAAAAAAATGGTGAAATCGGCGATCGCTACAAATGTTGTACATGGAAACTGAATGATGGTGGTTGAGTGAGTGGGAGAGCTGAGTGACCAACAAACACTGTGTTGTAATGGGTGAATTGCTTGCGTGCAATGCAATCAAGTCTAGAATAGGCCTATGATATGACTTTGTGATGATTTCATTCAATTGAATTGATTTCTTTCTTCATACAAATAATATAGCTCAGATGCAAAAGAGTGGTAAAATAATAGATTGGGAATTGGCAGACCTCTATGGTTAACGCTGAGGGTACGCAAAAAAAACTCTACGTACGCTCAGCTGCGTACATTGCATGTACATGTATCTTAGAGCTATAAACAAGCGTAATGCGAAAAAATTACCGCAATGCATCACTTTCTACGTAGTATTAATACGTGCCTACACCTGTGCCTACGTAATTAATACGCATGTGCCTAAAACTGTGCACATAACCTTTAATACAACATGCTGAGTGTTAGTGTGAGACGAACAACAAATTTTGTTTACAATGAAATGTAGCTACCCTTGGCGTAGAGTAATTTAGAGTACGCTCAGGCCTGCGTACACTTTGCATGTACACTCATGCGTAAGCGTACGTATGCAAAAAAATTACCTGCGTTGCATATATTGCCCCACTTTTCCCAACGTAAGTGTGGCCTACGTAATTCATTACGCATGTGCCTACACCGTGCCCTACGTAATTATTAATACGCATCGTGCCTACACCGTGCTATGTAAACCTCGTATAACAATATGCTGAAGGGTATGGAGAGGACACAATTTTTTTTTACAGTAAATGTACCCTATAGCACAGAGCATTCAGATGCCATGGAAATTTATACACGTAGGTCAGCCCTCTGTGCCCATCTCGATCCCCCCCCCCGGATACGCCATAGAACTTCTGCTTATCGAACTCCTACATCAGACAATGGTCTGCAAAGCAAATTTGGTAATCCAATGGGATTTTTTTTTTTTTTTTTTTTTTTTTTTTTTTTTTTTTTTTTTTTTGATTTACGTATTTATCTCATCCTTCGCAAATTTTGTCCCCCCCCCTAATTCTACAGATTTTTTTTCAATAATTCTTACGAGTATTTGTCGCATGAGATTGTAATTGCAATGCCTTACAAATGTCGTGTGGTACCACGCAACGGTACCATAAACAAAAAACAAGATTTCTAATGTTTTTGGCACAAATACACACAAATACCATACAGAAGTACCTTACAGCCAAAATACCAATATGATTTTCCTATGGTTTTTTGGCACAAATACCAAATACCATACAACAGTTACCATCACAGCCAAAATACATAACGGATTTCCCTATGGTTTTTTGGCACAAATACCACACAAATACCATACAGAAGTAACCATACAGCCAAAATACATAGGATTTCCTATGTTTTTTGGCACAAATACCACACAAAATACCATACAGCCAAAATACCACAGGATTTCATGGTTTTGGGCGAAATAACCACACAAAAATACCATACGGAAGTACCATACAGCCAAAATACCATAGGATTTATTTTGGCACAAATACCATACAGCCAAAATACCATTATAGGATTTCCTATGGTTTTTGGCACAATCAAACAAAATACCATAACAGGAGTACCATACAGCAAAATACCGTAATAGGCATTAATCCCAAAACTAGTACCATACATCAATACACACACAGTTACCAGGATTTTGACACTAAACGTTACGACCCGGAACACCGCACAGAATTCAGGGATACCACCGCCGTTACACAGGACTGCCGTAAAGACAACCCAAGATACATACTCTGGTATATATACGCACTATTTACACATAATAATTGTCAAAGTTATTATTTCTTATCTTGAAATAATGCAATGTCAAACTATCGTTTCTCTTGATGTACTTGTGTTTAGGAAATATATTTCCCTAAAAAAAAAATATTAATATTCAGCGCATTACTAGTTAATGAGGTAAGCTTCACAAAATACGATTGTTGCATACAAAACATTTGTATGCAAATGAGCTAATTACCAAAGTTACCACACGAAACCACAGAATAACCATAACGACTACCAACTCAGCAGTAAACTGCCATAAATCCACTTTGAACTAATGCCCGTGTTTACATCCCTGTTGGTGTTTGTCTTCAATCAGTTTCCAAATTAACATTTGTCTAATTTAATTTCCCATTCGTCTAATCAAAGTCGACTTGGTCCAAACACCACTTAGTCCAATTCCTGTAAGAAATATCCCTTAGAAAAAAATACCTGTGACAACTACTACAAAACGGTAGTTATTGGGGCGTCCCGGTGAACGGGGGGACGATCGAGTCCCCCGCCCCCCACCATCGATTTTTGTTCTCTGGGGGATCGTCCAACCCTCGATTTTTAAAGCTTAACAAAAATATATGTACATATAAAGACGAAGAGGCACAGTGTGTCGTAAAATTGACCAAGTTCAGGTCAATGAAAAGCAAAAATTTCGGCTCGCGCTTCGCTTGCAAACAAAACACCAGACAATAATAAACTAATATCTTCTTCAGGTCCCTATATTCCATTATTCTTTTATTTGTTACAACGCTTTATTTGTAACTTTGGGCAAATGTGGTGAGGTAGGTCATTCTATTGTGAATTTTGGATCTTGATTTCAAAGCTTTACTTTTGTTTTTAATTTTCTAATAATTGGATAAATTTTGTATTGCCCCACTTGTCCAAATGTGATGATAGATAAAGATAGATAAATGGTATTTATTGGTTTCATGTGTCGCAGTGCACAAACTGAATTGTACATGAATACATAGTATAAATACAAATATACATTCAAGATATTTCACAGTACATTAATATAAAAATATAAAGTATGTACTTGTCACTGCAGTACCATTAATCGCATATAATAACATTTCCAAAATTGAAGTAACATAGCATAAGCCAAGATACAAGGAGAGAAGAAAGAAGAGAGAACAAGAATACAATAGATGAAGGAAGAAAAATTCCAGAAAAAAAAGAGGGAAAGAGAGAGAGACAGAAAGAGAGAGAGAGAGAGGGGGATCGGTTGGAAGACACAAGAAAAAAAAGAGAGAGTATCCTATCATTAATGACAAATGTTATTACATACTAATAAAGAAGCAACAATACATTTTAGGAATAACTGATCAACAGGTTGGATTTAAAAATATAATAAAAAACTATCAATAAAATGACATGTGTTGAAAGCGTATTGCATATTTGCAGCATTCAAAGTGACAGAAACATTTGACATTGTGTTACAATAGAATTTTGAAAAATATGCTCATTTTGTTATAAAAGACGGATCAAATTGGGTATTGGACGTTTGCATACGTTTAGTTTTACATCTAGGCTCTGAATCTTCGTAGCTTACGTAATGATCTATTGTTGTACTCTTGTGGAAATGAATTGCTTGAATTGGTTATACAACAAGTTTCTTAAAAAGTTAACACACAATTCCTTGCCAAACGACTTTCCAATGTCATTAATTTCGACGAGTAAGAGCAGTTGAATAGCTCTGGTATATCTTTTCCAAAAATAAATTCCTTAAAGCTACCGTTTTTGTATTCTTTCTACCTTTCTTTCTGAGCAAAAGTGAGAAA
This sequence comes from Paracentrotus lividus, assembly GCA_940671915.1. Classification (NCBI taxonomy): domain Eukaryota; kingdom Metazoa; phylum Echinodermata; class Echinoidea; order Camarodonta; family Echinidae; genus Paracentrotus; species Paracentrotus lividus. The sequence goes on from CALNVZ010002710.1 coordinate 417,891, forward strand.
CTCCACTCCAAACCGGAGTGGCGTAATTCAAGCGATCTGGGCGACTATAACCAATAAAACAGTAATTAAGGTCTCATGTGAAAGCCAAACTCTAGCTAATGAACGGAGCATATATAATTTTGCATTGCTCTCTTTTCGATATCTTTGACATGGAATTCCCACTTAATCAATTTTGAATCGAAATTACCAAGTAATTTCACTTCACTGTAACAGTTGCAAGAACACAATTTTCAAAGAATAATAAGAGGGTGATTTACTTGTCTCTAGAAAAACAAACGTCCATTTGGTACATTTGATGGGTTTAATGCATTTTATTAGCTATCAACCCAAAACAGACAGATCTTCTAACTGCTTCTTGCATTTTTGAAATTTGGTTAGATTAACGACACTCGACCAGGTCAGATCATCAACCATATTAAAATAATTAATTTTCAGAAGAATTTGAAATCATAATCATTAAGAAAAATTAATGTCCCAATTTCGTGCCTGGGGGCACACCTGCGTTTAAATTACACCTTCTGAGAATTACCATGGTAACG
>CALNVZ010002710.1:421851-456621 GCA_940671915.1 Paracentrotus lividus
TAAAAAAGCAAAATCTCAGCTGAAGATGATTAAAAAACGGTAAAATAACAGAGCGAGGTGAGACGTGCGGCTGCCTGTTAGGCGCGTTCATGTACATGAACTTTTCAGTTTCTTTAAATTCTTTGTTTTTAGGTCCGTATCGTTATAAAAAAGTGACCATATTCAGAAAGGGATTACAAACATATACAGTGTGTCCCACAAAAAAATGCTAATGGTACTTTAGATGGGTATAATATTAAAATTACAATATTATATTAATTATAACTCTACACCCGTTAACTACCATTCATTTCCTGCAAATGGATGAAATTTTATCTGATATGGTCCAATAATCACAAAGATATGTCACACATCAGGAAATCTCTCTCTCCAAGTTTGTATTGAGTAGCACCGGATGTGTCGAATAAAAAAAACCCAAGTTTGATCATTAATACTTTGAAAAATATTTCAGGAGTATTTATGAAATTTATATCAATGTAAAGTGCAACTCATTACCATTCTAATGATATGTCTCTCAGCTCACCAATATTACGCATCGCTGAAACTCATTGTTCTGAAAAAGTCTTGCAAAATTGTGAGTGCTTCACTTTCACGCTCATTAATCATGTTAATGATCAAAGTTGGGTTTTCTCTTAGTCTTTTGAATAACGCATCTCAAGATGCACGAAAGTGAACACTCACAATTTTGTAAGACTTTTTCAGAACAACGGGGTTCAGCGATGCGTGGTATTGGTGAGCTGAGAGACATATCATTAGAATGGTAATGAGTTGCACTTTACAGTGATATAAATTTCATAAATAATTCTGAAATATTTTTCAAAGTATTAATGATCAAACTTGGATCTCTTTTATTCGACACATCCGGTACTACTCAATACAAACTTGGATGGAGAGGTTTCCCGATGTGTAATGACAAAATGCTCATATCTTTAGGATTCTTGGACCATATCACATAAAATTTCATCCAGTTGTAGAAAACGAATAGTTGTTTACGGGTGTAGAGTTATAAACAATATATATTTGTAATTTTAATATTATACCCATCTAAAGTGCCATTAACATTTATTGTGGGACACACTGTATATATATGTATTGTAAAACGTTGATTAATGAGATTTTCACTCGCTCTTCGGAATTGTATTTTCTAGTAGTGATTATCAGCTAGTGAATACAATGATTAATGTTATTAAAGAGCAAAATTTTTAGCTCGCGCTTCGCGCTCACAAACAAATAACAATACAATGATTTAACGATTTAACTATGTCTTCAGGTCGTATTTTGTGGAATATGTTTTATTTGTTCCAACCCTATATTCTTAAAATTGTCATTAGTTTCTGCATAATAAATTATGTGAAATAGATCATTCTATTTCGAATTTTGGGTATACAAATATTTAGGAAGCCTTATTCCGTTCGAGTCTATAATAATTCCCATTCCGGGGTCTCCGTTCTCCCCCTACCCCTGACCGTCATCACATGAAATCGCAGCCCCTGATGGTAGGGAAGACCGGGACAATAATTGTAACTCGGGGCGATTGTAACAGAGGCTCCAATACATGTGGTATTTGTGCCAAAAAACCATACAGAAATACCATACATATGGTATTTGTGCCAAAAAACCATACATATGGTATTTGTGCCAAAAACCATACAGCAATACCATACATATGGTATTTGTGCCAAAAAAACATACAGAAATACCATACATATGGTACATATCAATTCTAGTTGTAAACTTAAGAGGAAGAGGGCGCTATCACTCTACGCAAATCAAACGCTGCCATAGACATTTTTGTATTTTGCACAGTTTTTTCACTTTGTTTTCTTGATTATGGCGAGCAACTACCTTTTCAAAGAAATGATCAACTTGAATAATTACGTTAAGAGTCTTTTTTTTTCAAAAATAGGAATAACTTACTGCAAAGGGGAAAAAAAGTCCTGTCACTTGTGTCAATTCGAAATCCTAATCAGATCAAATTCCTGTACAATATGGCCAATTTTGCTCTCAAAATAGCTCATACGCCACATAATTATCTTCCTGGATAACGCATAATTATATAACAGCTTAACCCTTAGCGTGCCACGGACACGTTTTCGTGCAATTGTACTTATTATCTATACAATCGTAATAATTCATTTTCTCTTGATTGCTTGCAGTATAGGATTTGCAAATAGCACAGTTGATTGTATTGTGTCTGTGGATTGATTTTTAGTCATTTACACCAAGCAAGACTATTTCATACCATTTTAAAAGATTTTAAAAGAAAGTCTACTATTTTTTGGCTATAAATTTATATGGCATGTTAAGAGTTAATGATCAAGCCGTTTTTAAAAGCTTGAATTCTCACCTTTCCAGAGATGGTAAATTCATTTCGATTGGTTAAAAAAAAGTCCTTCACTTGAACATTGTCAACAAACGAATCTTTACTCGATGGGTCAATATTTCCGCATATCACATGCATATCGCATGTGGACGGCGTCTTCGCAAGATGTGACAAGATCACTATTTATATCAATAATCGTTAGAACATCAATCTATGTGAAATAAAGATTCTGATTACAACTTTAGCACAATGGTATTATAGGCTGCCAAAATGTATTTTCCCCAATCTGGTCTGAAGCATCTACCTACGAAAACTATGATAAAAGTTCAATTATTTATTTCATGTCCATGAGAAATTAGCTCGAACGGATCGACTGACCAGACCATTTTACCACAGGGAAGTTTTCTTAGGCGAGTTTTTGTACCCTAAGTAATAATTGCATGCAGTTGTCAATCGGTCGCCTTCCCGCCGTTATAGCGCGGGTTTTGTTGACATTAATGTAGACCGTATAATTTTCTGCGCCGCTCAGTTGTATTTCCACTAAACTCATGAATGTAATGTTGCGTTTCTCTCCTCAAATAATGGACGCGTCTTTATGTTAAGATTTAATGTCATACGTTAGGTTTACATTTCACGTGGAGTAGAATTGATATGTTTGTGCCAAAAAAACATACAGAATACCATACATAATGGTATTTGTGCCAAAAAAAACATACAGCAATACCATACATATGGTATTTGTGCCAAAAACCATACAGCAATACCATACATATGTATTTGTGCCAAAAAACCATACAGCAATACCATACATTATGGTATTAGTGCCAAAAAGCCATACAGAAATACACATACATATGGTATTTGTGCAAAAAACCATACAGCAATACCATACATATGGTATTTGTGCCAAAAAAAAAACATACAGCAATACTAAACATATGGTATTTGTGCCAAAAAACCATACAGAAATACCATACATATGGTATTTGTGCCAAAAAACCATACATATGGTATTTGTGCCAAAAACCATACAGCAATACCATACATATGGTATTTGTGCCAAAAAAACATACAGAAATACCATACATATGGTATTTGTGCCAAAAAAAACATACAGAAATACCATACATAATGGTATTTGTGCCAAAAAAAACATACAGCAATACCATACATATGGTATTTGTGCCAAAAAACCATACAGAAATACCATACATATGGTATTTGTGCCAGAAAACCATACAGCAATACCATACACATGGTATTTTGCCAAAAAACCATTACAGAAATACCATACATATGGTATTTGTGCCAAAAAACCATACAGAAATACCATACATATGGTATTTGTGCCAGAAAACCATACAGCAATACCATGCATATGGTATTTGTCCAAAAAAAACATACAGCAATACCATACATATGGTATTTGTGCCAAAAAAACATACAGAATACCATACATATGGTATTTGTGCCAAAACCATACAGCAATACCATACATATGGTATTGTGCCAAATACCACAGCACTGCTGTATGGTATTCTTATGGTACCCTTTCCTTGTGTGGTATTTCCCGATGGTACTTCTATGGTATTTTATGACCATAGGAATACCACAGGACATTCAGAAATACCATATGAATACCACAGGACATTAAGAAATACCATAGGAATACCACAGGACATTTTTGTAAGGGTTGACAGCTACCAAAACACCCCGTTGACTGACTAGGGTTGACTTCATAACATTTTTTACCACATCGGATATAGTAATTGCTCAAAATGTACATTTATTGCATTATACATAATATATTCATTTTTCTGTACAATTTGCCATAGGTCACACACGTGACCCACTAAAATGTCACACACGTGACCCGACATCACGATATAAAATAATAGATAAAAAAAGAAATTTCAGAGATGACTCCTATCCAGTGGTATTTTTTTGGTTAACAGGTCCATAATGCATATCTCACAGCAATAAGAACATTATTTTCATCATTTTCAAACTCTCAGGAATTTCAAAATGAAATTGAACTTTCAAAATCATGCCGTTCTGTGAAGTCACACACGTGACCCACTTCTTTTGACCTCTGACCTTGAACATGCATATTGTAAATATCAAAAAATATTTACAAATGATAGCCAACAAAATATATTAGCATGATATAAACATTAAATCAGTATATTTTTAAAATTGTTAGAGTTATAGCCAATTAAAGTCAATATTTTGTATAATTTCGGTCACACACGTGACCAAGAATGGTCCTTTATAGGGTCGCGCTGAAACGAGCCGCAGGCGAGTGTGCAGCGGCGCCCCATCTGAAGCATCGAGCGATCACTGCATTTACGTTTAATCGCACAATACAGGAAGTGTGTTAACGCTTTTATAAAATTGCGACATTGCTCTAGTAGATCTTGAGTTACTTACCAAAAAAATTCAAAGAGATTATCCCTTGGAATCTTTGGTAAGTAGCTCAAGATCTACATCACGATCGTCATCCAATAAAGTAAACAAGACACGGAAAAGACCCGGATGTATGTGTTATCACTTTTTTGTGCCACAAAATGCACACTGGTGCTTTGCATCGAAAATTCAGCATGCACACGTGACGCGTTTTGACCAACCACGATGCGTAAAATCACAGAGCCATTTTATAAATGTACATTATACATGTACATATCACCTAATGAGATGGCTTGTCCAATGCAGAATACATATACACTCGAAATGTGATGAAATGATATGCCTTCTTGAATCGCCAATTTAGACTGCAATCCCGGTGTAAAACTAAAAGTAGATTCGCCGATGTGATAGGAAACTGTCTCAGCTACACTATACTGAAAATATGAAAGAGAAACAGCACATATTAACTGAGGAACACTCCGTTTTGTACCAAGATAATATCGTCATTAAACTTTAATCGGCAAGTTTGAAACACAAATCGAAATTTTGAGTTTAGAAGCCATTATGATAATGTTGCAATGACGTTAAGTAAGAAATGAGGTATGAAATAGCATCCACAACTCATACTCTATCCAACTCTGAAAAGATAATTGGAGGTTGCTATTACAATCAAGAGGTTGAGCACACTCTCAATAAAAACTCTCACACACACTTTCACACTTATCCCACGTTAAAACTCACCAAAATCACAATAAAGGACAAGGCAAATCGGAGTTAACTTAGGCTGAACACTCGCCATATTTAAACTCACTTTAATAGTCTTTGTTTCAGGCACAAGTACATATTCGTAACACCTCCCCCCATAAAAAAAGAAAAGTTATAACAAAACTTTTCGAACAATAAAGTTTGCATGGTAAAAGTATTTAAACAACACAGAATACGAATATGTAATGACATTTCAATATAAAACAACTTCAAATTGTGAAGTTGCAAAACCATATTATAACACTTTCCTTAGAATTGTTACACAAAGTCTTAAGATTTTTACCTCATCAATACAAACTTCATGTAAGTAACAATATACGTTTTGTGCATACAATTTCAAACTGTCATGTTCTCTTACCAAATACACATTGTTAACAATACCATTCAAACAAAATGCAACCTCCTGCTTAACCTTTTCTTTCTTATATACCGTGTGCAATAAGTATTGTCACCCCATATGTTGTGCTTGTATTGATTATGTAATTAAGGAGTAATGATTTCGGCTTTCAAACAAATATGCCAGGTTAGCTGTTAAAATTACCTTTTTTATGCTGCATATAGATGGACTTTGTGTGATATGTATAAGTAGAGCTATGCTAGTTTGAACTTTCACCCAAGAATTTAAAGGTCTAAAACCTCCTTTTTGACATCGAAAAATGGTAGAAAATAATAACAGGAGGAAGACGGAAAGTACTGAGAGCGAAAGGAAATGCGCTAAAACTTGGAGAAAAGAAGGGAAGACGAACAAGGAGATAGCAAGTCTGCTTGGCAGGTCGAAAAGATGGGTATAACACTGTTGCAATGTCCGGATAGATGGGATAAAGAATGAGCATCGATCAGTTAGGCCGTCTTCAGTGGGTCAAGCTTAGAAAAATGGCCAGATCCTAGGTCCAGCGCCATTGACCCCCAGGGGAAAACTTTTTCCGTTAAATTGCTTTGTCAGGAAATATCAATGTTAACTGATATATTATAAGTCAAAATAGGGTAGATGTAGGGAATACCGGCCACTTAAGCTCATTTGCTTAATTAGCACATGAAAACAATAAAATCACAAAAGAAAAAGATTCTCATTGCTTAGCTACATCATTCAACTTTATTTTCCAAAAAAATTGAGGTAATCAAATATTTGTTGAGGCAGTTATATGCAAATAATGACGTCATCGTAAATAGTCCGGCATTACCGGACAGTATGTTTTTACCCCTTTTTTTTGTATAAAGATCTGTCTGGAAGCACTGATTTGAATGTAAACCATCAACTTAACATGTTTATATTGATTTTTTATAACATTATTCATTTTTAGAAGATTATATGCATTTTACTACAAAATTTCAAAACACTCAGAATAATTTTATATCTCATGTAGATCATGACATATCACAATAATAATAAAGAGAAATAGACATTTCAAAATTGTCAAACAATTTAATAAATAGATATAATACATTATATATGCAACTTACTATTTGATCTACATGCTTAGCAACTCAACCTGGAAGTAAAACAAGCAACCGTCCATGTGGTGTCCGGTATTCCCTACACAAAAAAATGACTGACTAGCCCTTTTCAACACACTGCCACCCCAATACACAGGCAGTGCAAACACTCCATACACGTTTGGCCCACCCTCCACACATGTCCATAATGCATGAAATAGAGGTCATGCCCCAATTCTATTTTTATACCATCACATTCTCTAAAATGTCAATTTTTACATCAGGCCATTTTTCAGGCTGCAAATTTTCCTACCTTGACAGATTGTGGTAGTTTTCTCGGAGATTTCTCACTTGTTGTTGTCGAATACAGCATTCAACCTTCCCAGACAGACCACCTGACCAATAGATGCCGGTATTTCAACTCAGTTGATCTTATGTTGGCAGCTAGGGCTGGACATGTGGTGACCGTCCGATATTCCCTACTGTCCGGTATTCCCTATATCTACCCTATTATGTTAATACCAATAAAAGTCAGGCAAATGATGGTTTATACTGCATTTTTGTATATTCTATGTAAGGGGGCGACAGTACTTATTGCACACGGTATAACATCATACATGTACTCTATACATTTTAATCATCATGACATTTACCATTTAACATTTTTGTTGGACCAAACATGTTTTTGGCCTCACAAAGTATCTTGAATACATTAATAAAAAACAAAACAAAATTCTAACACATATTATTTACCTGCGTGAAAAGAAAACTCTTCTTACTCAACTTGTTAAGGATCTATACAATGTCAAAACAAACTAAAGAGATATAATTTGCTGCAAAAGATTTAGTTTCCTTTCACACAATTGTATACATACTTGTTATCTTTAAACATGTAAATTTCTTTACACATTTCTCTTAAAAATAAGCAGTTTAAAATAATTAAACTAAACCTGTAGAGGAAATAATGGTTAAAACATTCATATATCATAAAATGTTCATATTCTTCGTGAATTATGTTTCTCACTTTGATTTTTTTAAATTGTTGTTGTTGTTGTTGTTGTTGTAATGTGTTTGTGTTTACGTGATTATTTTGTGTTTTTTTTTTTCGCAAGCGCATCGCCTCAAGCACGGTCATTTTTTTTTCGCAATGCACAATGTAACGACCGCAAAGACACTGCCTACACTCTTAAAATTAGTTAGTCACACTTTTCAAAAGATTCGTTATAGAGGCCCCAAAAGTTCATAATACCTCTGCTGTTAATCATTTGACGATCCATTTCATCATTAATTTTTAGATTACAAATTAAAAATTTGACATTACCAATGCACAATTGAGCGTTACGAATGTATGAAATATCTTTACAAATTTCATTCATCTGACGAATGCATTAGGTGCAAGTTTACAAATTGATTTCGTCAGTATAACTGCACAAAACGAATAGCTAGGGACAGTACAAAGTGAACTGACGAATTAAGGCAACACGACGAATCGATTCAGAATTTTTTTTTTTTTTTTTTTTATATTGACGAATTTTCATATCTTGACGAATTGATGGACGGGTTTCGTTATCTGTCGCTTCGGCACTTTCAGCCAATCAGATGGCAGGATTAGCATTCCTCTCCATATGGCCATCGCGCTGAGCTGCTGCATCGTCTACGTGCAATTAATTAATCGCATAATATAAATATCCCGCACAAAAAAGCCCTCTGAATGAAGATCCTGGACCTGGACGGCGGAGGTCTGTGCTTAATATATCGTCAAGAAAGGTCGACTTCGATCAGCCCTTCATCTTATCTCATCCGGTACGTATAATACTAATCTTACAGTATTTAAATTAAAAGAAGTTTACTAACTTTATTCTGAGTGCAAAGGTGGTATTTAGTGGAACGTAAGTTCGATCGCCAGCGTGATTTTGCATGAGAGTTGAGCGACTGTGTCGCCTGTGAGCGTGAGACCCGACCCAGACGATCTAACTTAGATCTAGATCTACAATCTATGCATGTTATTGTTACTGTTAGATAGTAAAGTAGTTTAAATTTCATTTATCGGTGTGAGGGCGTGTTCATGAGCCTATAATTTCTAGTGGTTTTAAAGATATGTAATTATTACATTAGCCTCTTTAGTTTTATAGTCCATATGATGGGATCCAAGTGTCTGTCGCCTTGCCCTTAATGTTAGTCCCACATGTAGAAAATTTAGTGGCAGAGGTCTAGGCCTTATACTTTAATCTAATTATAAAAAAAAACCTAAAGTGCCCTCACACTCGGCCCTTTAATTTTCTTTTTTATTTGATGGGTTGGAAAAAAGGGGCATAGCCTTCCCTTGGCCCTTCAGCAGGGTCAAAATTTGTTGTTAAATCATTATTAATATTATTAGGTCTAAATGGGGTCGGCTTAAGTGTTAGATCTAACGTAACGTTAAATGTTAGGCTGCAGGGGTGTTGAGTTAGAAAAAAAATAATAGGGGGCAGGGGAAAGCAAGTAACATGTAAGCAATATCAATAAAACCATGAGCAGTACCGGCAGAAAATGCTTGAATTGTGTAGGGCCTACTTTTTTGCGGATAAAACGATTAGATTTTTATGTAGAAGGTTATGTTTTGGATTAATTTGATGGCTATCAATTAAACAAACTGGCCTAAGCTTTGCAGCTACAGGCAGTGCAATTCATGAGAATATGTTTGTTAGCATGAATTTTTATGATTAAAACACAAACATAAAATTCACCTCTAAGACACCCCCCCCCCCCAGAAAAAAAAACTCTGACAATGATGTGTCATTGTAGCCTAGAGTGCTAGACATCTAGGTAATAATGTAGACCCTCACTGATCGCATATCTAAATTAATTGATCAGTTCATTTTACCTGACTGCTTTAGAAACTTATTTAGAAATTTATTCACTAGAACGTTAGTTGCCGCAAGTGAGTAGCTATGCCATCAAGGAAACTCATGACTTTAAGTCCTATCCAAGGGACTAGGAAATTATGATTTAAGAATTAACAAATAACATGGCACTAGGTCATCAAATTAGTTTTGAACTTGGGTCCTCCTACTCCTAGTAAAGATTATGATCACAGCTTGCATGCATGCATCAATGAACTTGTATTTAACATTTAATTTATTCATGTAGGTTCACTGAATAATCATAAGGTAAAAACTTATTTGCAATGTGATTGTAGGTCTATGTGAGAATATTATTGTAAGTTTTATCCTTTTTGTTATTCAATCATTCTCATCATTTAGATGGTAAATCCACTCACCTGCATATTCCGGCTACTACCCAAATGATGCCTCTTTTATACTTCATTAAATGCAGGCGCGTATCCAGGATTTAGCACCCCGGGGGGCCCGACGCGATTTTGGCGCCCCTGTGTACTTTTCAAAAAACAAAATGGCGCCCCCTCCCCCCCCCCCCCCCCCCCCCGCCGAGCAAACATAGGCCTACAGCTTAAATCCACATTGAAGGGTTTTTTAAGAAGAATTGATTCAATTTTTTTTTTTTTTCTTTCTTTTTTTTAATTTTAATAATTTTAAATACGAGGATTTTATTTCTCTTCTTTACAACAAGAAAGCATTGAAACTTGGGGTTTCAACTTTGTTTAGCTCCTCATCGGAATATCATATGAACGGAAATTGTAATTTGTCCATCAAAACGATTTGAAAGTAAGCCATACAAAATTATTCGAAATTTGACCATCAAATAATGTGTAATCGAACCAATGTAAATTGATGTTTTGCTGGTCATAATCCTCATAATCTGGTTACAAGAAAGAAAAACAGCTGAGCGCGAAGCGCGAGCGGAATTTTGATGTATCGGAATGATCTGAAAGCTGGACATTTTATGCGTTCCTCAGCAACACAATGTAATATCTCCTTGGAAAAATTATGCGACCGCGAAGCGCGAGCGAAAATTTTGCTCTATGTATAGAGACCAGAATTTTAGGACCAATTTGGCCTAAATAATTTAAAGACCGATTTGTTGCCCAGCAACGAGTATTCCCCAGTAAGTTTACATGTTAAAGAAAGATGAATTTGTATCTATGTATCTATATATAATTCTGCTTCCCTCCCTAAGTTTAAGTTAAATTGTCCCTTTAAAAAAAATTAATTTGGTGCCCCTTAGTTTCAGGTCAATGTGAAATGCAAAAATGTAATGTGTAATTGAAAAAATATATAAATGTATTGATGGTATCGTGGTATCCCATAATGTAAACTCAAGAGGAAAAACAAAAGTGAGCTCGCAGCGCGAGCGGAAATTCTGATGCTTTCGAATGATTAGAAAACATGACATTTTATGCGTTCCTCAGGAACACAATGTAATAACACATTGGAAAAAATGATGCGAGCGCGAAGCGCGAGCAAAAATTTTGCAATGTAAATACAGACCAGGGGGCGTGGAATTTTAAAATTTTGCTCTATCTACCATATTTAAAAGAATTGCAATTTGTTGCCCCCGTAGTTTCAAGCAAATTTGGCACACTTCCACAAGTCTAGGATATAGTTGGAGCCCCTATAAGTTAAAGATAAATTTGGCACCCCTACATTTGAGCTCAATCTGGCGTCCCTAGGTTTAAGTTCAATATGGCGCCCCTTAACTTCAGGTCAAATCGTCGCCCCCAAGTCTCAGGTCAATTCGGGGCCCCCTAAGTTTCAGATCATTTTGGCGCCCCTAGGTTTAATCTCAATTTGGAGCCCCTAATTTTAAGATCAATTTGGCACCCTCTTAACTTCAGGTTAATTCGGCGCTCCTTAATTTTCAGGTCAATTCGAAAGGCAAAAACAAATGTAAAGTGAAATCAAATTAATTAAAATGTTTTGATATTAGAATCCCATAATATAAATTCTGGTAAGAGGAATAATAAAGCCGAGAGCGGGGATCGAACGGAAATTTTGAAGTATTCGAATGATTAGAAAACAGAAGTTTATGCGTTCCTCAAGAACACAATGTAATAACTCAATACAAAAAAAAAAAAAAAACATGCGAGCGCGAAGCGCGAGCGAAAATTTTGCTACATGAAAGTTTAAAACTTTGCTCTTTCTACATGAAGACCCCCTTCTGTTTTTTTTTTGGGGGGGGGTTTTGCCCCCTTAGTTTATGGTAAATTCGGCACCCTCCCAATTTAGGATAAAGTTAGAGCCCCTAAGTTAAAGTTAAATTTGACGCACCTACATTTGAGCTCAATCTGACGTCCCTAAGTTTAAGATCGATTTGGCGCCCCCTTAACTTCAGGTCAATTCGGCGCTTCCTAAGTTTCAGATCAATTTGGCGCCTCTATATATGTTTAAGTTCGATTTGGCACCCCTCTAAGTTTAAGTTCGATTTGGCGCCCCTAATTTTAAGGTCGATTTAGCGCCCCCAAGTTTAAGGTCGATTTGGAGCCCCCTCCTAAATTTAAGGTCGATTTGGCGCCCCTAAATTAAGGTCGATTTGGGCCCCTGAGTTAAAGGTCGATTTTGCGCCCCGCCTATGTTTAAGTTCGATTTGGCGCCCCCTAATTTTAAGGTCGATTTAGCGCCCCCAAGTTTAAGGTCAATTTGGAGCCCCCTCCTAAATTTAAGTTCGATTTGGCGCCCCTAAATTTAAGGTCAATTTGGCGCCCTTACGTAAATTTAGGGGCGCCCCTTGAAGTTAAAGTTCGATTTTGCGCCCCTAAATTTATGGTCTATTTAGTGCCCTTAAGGTTAAGTTCGATTTTGCGCCCCCTTCTAAATTTAGATCGCTTTGGCGGCTCTGGGTTTAAAATCGATTGGCTCCCCACCTATGTTTCAGGTCAATTTGGCACCCCCTCAGCTTCAGGTCAATTTAGAGCCCCCACCTAAGTTTTGGGTCAACTTGGCGCCCCCATGTTAAGCTCATTTTGGCGCCCCTCTAAATTTAAGTTCGATTTGGTGCCCCCTAAATTAAAGGTCAATTTAGCGCCGCTAAATTTAAGGTCGATTTGGCGCCCCTAAATTTAAGGTCAATTTGGCGCCCTTACGTAATTTAGGGGGGCCCCTTGAAGTTAAGTTCGATTTTGCGCCCCCTAAATTTATGGTATATTTAGTGCCCCTAAGGTTAAGTTCGATTTTGCGCCCCCTTCTAAATTAAGGTCGCTTTGGCGCTCTTGGGTTTAAAATCGATTGCTCCCACCTATGTTTCAGGTCAATTTGGCACCCCTCAGCTTCAGGTCAATTTAGAGCCCCACCTAAGTTTTGGGTCAACTTGGCGCCCCCACGTTAAGCTCATTTTGGCGCCCCTCTAAATTTAAGTTCGATTTGGTGCCCCTAAATTAAAGGTCAATTTAGCGCCGCTAAGTTTAAGGTCGATTTGCGCCCCCTCCTAAATCTAAGGTCGATTCGGCGCCCCAGGCTATGTTGCAGATCAATTTGGCGCCCCTTCGTGTAAGCTCAATTTGGCGCCCCTTAGTTTAAGATCGAGTCGGCGCCCCCTAAATTTAAGGTCAATTTGGTGACCTCTTACTAGTTCAAGGTCAATTTGGCGCCCCTAAGTTGCCCCCCTAAGTTTCGGGTCAATTTGGGCGCCCCTACGTTTAATCTCAATTTGGCGCCGTAGTTTAATGTCGATTTGGCGCCCCTAAATCTAAGGTCGATTTGGCGCCCCTTAGTATACTGTCGATTTGGCGCCCCTAATTTGTTTAAGGGCGCCCTCCCCCCCCTCTCTCTCTCTCTTTTTTCCTTCTCTTTCCCCCTTTTTTCCCTTTCTCTTTTTTTTTCTCTTTCTTTTTTCCCCTTTCCTTTCTCCCTTTTTCCTCCTCTTTTCGGTGCCCTGCGCGCCCCCCGGGGGGCCCGGGCCCGTAAAGCCCCCCCCCCCCAGAATACGCGCATGAAATGCGATCACCTGCCCAGTTGGAAGGATCTTCGCTGAAACAGATCTTTTGGAAAAGTGCTCTTTGAATAGTAAGCCATTTTCTCCTTTTGCTTGGTTGTTGTTCAGTCAACAATAGTGGATATTATCTTTCGTCCCTCTTAGTGGCATAATGAACAAAATAGTTGGGGTAGGGTGCGGATGGAATTTTTTTTTTTTTTGGACAACCGCTTGGAAAAAACATAGGCCTACGCCCCCCCCCACCCTAGATTTCATACAGGGTGGTTATATCTTATTGCCATACTGTTTTGGTTAGTGAGGGATAGCCATATATGATTGATTGATGGAGATAGATTAGATGTTTTATGTGTGAACACGGATAGTTCTATTTTAAACAAATAGAGTTAGCCCTCTACATGTAGGCCTGTGTATTCATTTAGGATTGTGAAAGCTAAATAATTGCCTATTCAAAATATGTTTTAGATTTAATTCAAACCAACTAACTTCAATTTTTAAAGAAGTATGATCATTTATGGTTTTAGACAAAAATGGATTTGAATCATGTATCATTATCTACATATATATCAATTATTCTAAGAGGAATAGCATATGATGTGTTAATTTCCTTTTCTATTACAGAACCATGATGATTGGATGCACAAAGAGTTTATGAAAGGAAACCAAGTTATCCTCATCCAGTGAACAGAAATGTTGTTCTGCGAGCTTCATCCAAGGTACAACATTAACATAAGTAATAATACATGTAACAAATATTCTGGATTTCAGCCAGGCACCATTGATCGATGAAAGAAATTAATTAATCATCAATTCAAGAATTTACATTTTCCGTTCTGCAACATTACAATTGAAATAGTATCATTTATGAGACAGAAGCTTATCTCGGTCGGATTACACCAATAGGATAATTATAACGAGAAACTACAGTCCATCCCATTACAACAAAGTGCTTGGGACCAAGACGATTACTAGTGTGAAATGTCGCTAGATACTGAACACATAAACATGTGCACATGTTTGAAATTGGGACTGGGAGAACCAGTGGCGGATCCAGGGGGGGTGTGCGTCCCTTATTTTTTGAAAACCACTCATTGAACGTACATGTTAATTTCAGAAGATTTCCGGTGCGCCTCCCTACTTTTCAAATTTTTCAGACTGCCCCCCCCCCCCCCATCGTCAAATCCTTGATCCGCCGCTGCTTACTGCCTTGCAATAACGAAATCATCTAATATCCATGCTCGATATAATGGGAGTAGACTGTATAACAATGATGCTAATGAGCTTCGGCCATTGTGCAAAAAATATCTTTATAGTTTCACGTTGGGTGTACCTTAACTCAGGTGAGCACTGATCGACAAAGGTGATTCGGCGATCGGTGCTCACCTGAGTTAGGTGTACCCTGGCATTAAATGAAGTTGGATTCTACTTCTGCCTTGTAATAAACAATGGTGTATGGGATATCATTGACAATAGGAAACTGAAGCTGAGCTACATACCTCTGTCTCAACGTTTTTCTCAGGTAAGATTATTCACATACTTCTTTTCTATCTTTGTGGTACTATTATAAAGAGGAAGTCATGAAACAAAATATTGTAGACTTCAGGTAAAATGCTTTCTACCCCAGTAGTATTTCCCCAAATGTATTTTACATGTATTTTAATTCAATTGAATCCAAGAAAGGTTCAACCAGTCCACTCCCGTTATAATGAGGTGCTCAGCACCAAACCAATTACCTTCTTAAAATGAAATCTTGTTATTAAAAAATATAGGCACAAAGACACATGTTTACATGTTTCGAATTGGGGCCGGGTGAATTGACTCGTCATAACAAAATCTTGTTGTATCCGTACTCATTATAAAGGGAGTGGACTGTATTCTTAAAAATGTATCATAGTACAAAGACTGAATTGTACACATTTTATGAATCTGTTAAAAATAAATAGCTCTTATTACAATAATAAATCCATAAATATGAAAGAAAAACAATCTGCAAATGAGATCAATATTCACAATGTGGATGAAAGTAATTGTGTATTTTTGGCTCAAAACTACCTTCTGAGAAAGCACTTAAACTTGTGTGGAGTGTTCTGACATCCAGCATGAATATTGTGTACTATGTAGTCTACACATCAACAGTCTTTGATTTTTTTTTTATATAGTATACATGTACATGTGCAGCTTCAAGATGGAAATTGCCAACTGTTGTTTCTTCTTCTCCTTCAATTTACAGGGCTGAGACCCTGTGGTCTCTGTCCCCATGACTGGCCATGCAGATGGAAGTGGAGGTGCTCTACTGTGAAGATGATCCTACAAAACAAAAACTATGATACACAGCACTAAGAAATATTGATTAATTTTAATAAATGGCACTTACAGTAGTTATACTGAGTACCTGTATTCTTCATTTATAGTATCATTGGATTTTTACGGTAGTGCTACCGCAAGCTCAGGGGGTTGCGGTAACGTTACCGCTGAACTTGATAGAGTTACCGCTGAACTGTATAGAGATACCGCTCAGGTGCAGCGGTAAGTTTTTATGCAATGGATAGTTACCGTTGATCTTAAAGTTACCGCTACTTTTGAGACTAATGCAGGTGTCACATGCACCGTGTTGGCCCACCGTTCGCCACCGTTCTGGCCAAATTTGTGCACACGGCGGTAAACGGTGAGGCACACGGTGAAGCGGTTGAAAGCCCGTCACACGTTCATAGGAGCTCGCTGGGCACCTGCACTGAAAAGATAACTTTGTCACAAGGCCAGATTAATTCGTCAATCGGGGTAAAATAATTTGTTTTGCGATATAACTGTGAAATGACAAACTCATGGTAGTTATACATAACAAATTGATCGAGCACTATTACAAAGGTTCAACTGGTGTTGAACAAAACAAACTTGCGCATGACTGATTTATTTTGCGTGACGACTCTTCGCAACCGTTTGACAATCCTCTTCGCAGTCAATGTAGAAATAGACGATTTTAAGTCGGGCCATAACGAATTATAATACAAATTATTTGCTGAAAAACAAATCAATTTGTTTGAGCGCAAAAGATGACAAATTTAGCTCCTGAAGACAGTTTGGGAAACCCCGCACATAATCAGCGTCTTCGAGTCACTCGCCGGTCGCCGTGATTTAGCTGCGAGGCAAGGCTTGAGTATATCGAAAAAGGTAAACTTTTATACTAAAAAAATAAATTAAATGATGAATTAATGAATTTGATTGTAGTATATTACTGTGGAGATAACTTTTGTATGACATTACTATAATAGTGAAGGTTTTTCACCGAAATATTAGTAAATTGAGTATGCATACCTGCATGTACACGGCTACTCGAGCGAAGTTCGTGCAGGCCCCACTCCACTACACCACACTCCCGTCTCCCACCTACCCGAAAGTACCGGTAGGTGGAGTTGTGTGTAGGGGTAGTGAAGTGGAGTGGAGCCTGCACGAACTTCGCTCGAGGTAGCACACGGCGGACGGGCATCCCATGCACAATGACATGTAGGCCTAAGTTATTAAATGCGATTGACTCAACAATGTCGAATGCGTGTACTGTCTTGTCATGTGTGTCTTGCCTGGTCTTGACCGGGTGTCCTGTACTCGTGTACGTGTAGGCTAGTTTTCACCAGTGGCAGTCTGAGGTAGGCCTAGATCTAGGGCCTAGGCCTAAATTTAGGGCCTAACTTACTTGTTTTTGTTTAAACTAAAACAATTGTTTAATTAAGTTTCAAAAAAGTAGGCCTATTATTGTTGGGACTAGGCCTAAGTAGACATATAATGCTACTTGTTATCAGTTAATATTTGTACTCAAATTCAATAAGTAGCAATATTATAAGGAGAGACCTGTTTGTGTTTATAATAAGCTAGCTGATTTACTGAATGAAGCTGTATCTTGTCAGTAAAATTATAAATCTAATCAGCCTGTACTATAAACACCAATAATTTAACATGTTCAACAACACCAGCATTAATCTAGTGAACAGGGTGTCATGAATGTTTATCATATTTTCAGTTTCTTGCAGAGTTTCGCAGGATTCATGGTGAGGACCTAATCACACTGTTCAACCAAGGACTACAAAGACTTGCAGAACCCCTTTCTGGACTTCACAAAGATAGATGCAATCGAGCAAGAAAGATGTGTCAGTTCCCGGAAGTAAAGAGGTATTCTGTTATTCGGATATTTTTAATTTGTTCGTAACATCACACATTAAAAACCCAAAATGTTATACAATGGAAAATAATTTGTAACATTATTCCCTTATTACAATAGATAATTATCTCTTCATTCCAGGGTGCCACACATTATAAAAAGGAAACTGTAAATACACTTTTAGAATTGAAGATCGAACCCTTCAGGCAACCCACTTTATGCTGACAAAGGCATACAACCACTTTACACTCACACTTGGCCTAGTCACTTGATTTTAAGTGGATGTGTATCAATGTCCAGAAATTCATGAGTTTGTCTCTAATGCCTGCCTAAAAGTGTTTAACTCCTGTCCATTGTGGTCATTTTTTGAAGCCGACATTATGAGATAATTCTTCTGTTTTTTTTTTCTTTTCTATCTTTCAATAATTTGAGCTTTAAGAGACAGCTGTAGTTATGAAGCATGTGGGTATTTTAAATTTTGAATCGTTGGCAGGGCCAGAAATTTGGTGCGAATTGATTCGCTTATAGATTCTTGTAGACAACTTTATGTGTGATTCAAACTTGATTCTTGCAAACTGGTATCATGAGAATCAAGGCTGAAGGCACGAAACCTATTCATTAGTTTTGAGCAAAATTACAGCTCAGAACTTCAGTCCTTTCAATCCATACATGATCTAAGATTGCGGTGGTAACGTGGTGGTATAATCAATGTTGGATTCCAAGTTACAGAATACAAACTTCTGTTTTGAAATTAAAAAATGGTGGCAATTTGTAAAATTATTGACATTTCTTAATCTGATTCCAGAAATTGCCATACAGATCCTACCAACCTTCTTCAAGGAAGACCTAGGTGATATATTCATCTCAGGTGACAAGGTATGGTACCGTATAACCAGTTAGAAGTAATTTTACAACATTAACATGGACTAGATTATAAGTTTCATAAAGCCAAAACCTAAGAGTCATATTTTAGCATTCTTTTGCACTCCGCTCTACAACTTCAGACTACTTCTAACTGGTGGGCTGTGTTAATCACAAAGTACACTGGTATTATGTGATCAGGTACTTAAGAATTACATGCATGCTATGTGTGATAACACAACATTCCAGTCAGCCCACTAGCATGCAGTTGCAAATTACAGCACAAAACAAAGCTGAATATATTCTGGGTGGTGGAATTTTGTTAGTTTTGCATTTCATCAGAGTGATTTATTTGCCAAAAATATTGTTACATCTTATTAATATTATTTGAATAATTATTGAAAGAGAAATGTTTCAATCCAAGTAGGTGAAAAATATTGTGTGTTTCTTGGTCAGCATGCTGCATGTCGCGCGTTTGCAAGACACCCTGCTAGCAGGCTATTTAGCATGCATCAGTCATGATTACGCACCATAATCTCAAGAAATCTTATCGTTTTTGATAAAACTCCGCCCGCCCATCCATTGTCCCATAATGGATGGGCCAAGTTTCTTTAAAAAAACAAACGTATTTCTTGTTGAGAAGCTAAGCCACATGCATTGAATAAGAAACCCTTGTTATTGTTTTTCATTGACAGGTTGATACGAAGCCCATGTACATACGTGTATCCGGCGATCAAGAGGAATCCTATGAGCTTGTTCTGGAGGAGCATAGAGTCTGTCAAGTCCAGGATAAAGTGCATGCATTGGCTTGTTACGTAGCTGGTTTTTACATTTTTCATTTGGCCTATGCGCCATCAGTCATGAAAATTCTTGAGTTTTGCCAACTCGGAATTCTTCAGGTGAAAGACGCATGTCCTGTTGATAAATCTGTTATCAACCTTCTCAACAAGTTGAAGAAGAAAGTGCCCTCCAAACAAGGGAAGTAACTGAAGTCCGGCTGAATTCATGGAACAGCTGTTTCTAAAGTCACACAGGCAGCTCCTTTAGGTTAAAATTGTTACAAGTTTAAAGATTGTAAGTATGTATTGATAAATTGTGATTTTTTTTTTTTTAAAGAGATTTGAGAAAGAAAGTTTAAAGTCACATTCCGAGCACAGAAGATGGAGTTGGCTCACACACTTGATGAAGCATATTCTATGGAAGCTTAAAAGTGCCACCGAGATGTTGAGATAATTAAATCTTGGGAAGTCGACATCATGATATAGCAAAAAGATTCAAGATGACGAGATCCTGGATCTCATCATGTCCACATATCTTTCAGAAGAGATGATCAGATGAACAAGATCTCGGATCTCGTCACGTCGACATCTTGTAGAAGAATGATCAGATGACAAGATCCCGGAATTCCGCCATTCAACATCTTGTGTAGAAGAGATGATCAGATGACAAGATCTTTTATCTCGTCATGTCTGCATCCAGTGGAGCAGATAGGATGATTAGATGTCATGATCTTCGTAACTCATCATGTCCTACATCTTTTAGAAGAGTATGATCAGATGACATGATCATGTTAATCCAAGGATTCTTGTCATCTGCCCATCATCATTTCTACAAGATGTCGACAATGACGAGATCCGGGAATCTTTGTCATCTGATTTCTCTTCTACAAACATGTTCACATTGACGAGATCGACGGGAATCTTGTCATCTATCATCCTCTGAAATGATGTGGACATGAATGAAGAATCCAGGATCTCGTCCATCTGATCATTCTATTCTACAAATGTCAACATGACGAGATCCGGTCTGTCATCTGATTTAATCACTCTTCTCAAAAGATTATTAGACATGATGAGTTCACGAGATCATGACATCAACATCTCTTCCACTGGATTCAATGACATTACGAGATAAAAGACTTCTTGTCATCTGATCATCTCTTCTACAAGATTTGAATGTGCGAATTCCCCGGGATCTTGTCACTGAATCATCTCATTTCTACAAGATGTCGACCGTGACGAATCCGAGATTCTTGTCATCTGAATCATCCTCTCTAAAAAGATGTGGACATGATGAATCCGGTGATCTCGTCAATCTGATACTTTTTACTATCATGATGTCTAGCTTCCCAAGATAATTATCTCATACATCTCGGTAGGGGCACTTTGAAGCTTCATAATATTTCACACTTCACTTTAATCACAGGAAATTGAAATTATCTCAAGAGCTCCAATTCCTTGAGAAAACATATGCTAAGGTCTTTATTTTTCCTTAATTGTGTGGACTCCTGAACACATAATCAATTGTTGTATGCTATCAAATCTCCTTAAGAGAATCCTTGCACAATTGCTTGAGTTGGCCTATGACAGATAGCAAAGGATAGCTTGCGATGCTTTGAATATATTGTGATTTTAAGTAGCTCTCAGCAACTGCATAAGGATCTCTCATATTCAGACCTGTATGTTCAAGAAAACTGCCTTGTTATATGTTATTGCAGACAGCTGAATGCAACAATTGTTTTTTGAAAATAATTCTTGAAAAAAAAAAAAGGTAAAAATATATTGTGACAAGCACAAACACAAAGCGACAAAATTTTTAAACCTTGATTGCCATTATGTTTTGGTTGTCATGTGAACGACGTAAATGTGTTTTCTATAAAGTGTAGTAGTTGTAACATAATCTGCCTAACTATTCAGATTTATGAGCTCTTCAACTAAAAATTCTGGATAGTTTCAGATTTTTTTGAAAATCTTCATGATGGTTAATTCAATCTTAAAGCTTCAAAGATTATTTTTTATATAACTTAAATTGGAAAAAATCTCCATCTTTTCAATCTTATGATGATTGTTAGACTATCAATGTTGGCAGTTATGGACTGGCATATGGTATAGCTAAAATGTTTTGCTCTCTAAATGTAAAGATTGTAGGTGCAAGTGGGCTCTCACTTTCTTGAGTAAATCATGGAAAAATGTGTGAGAGCCCACTTCCAAGGAAGGAAGCAAACAAAAACAGTAAATACAGTTCCAAAAAGACTGAAACACTAAAGATGAATTTTCATCTTTAATGGCTGCTTGGATCAGAATTTTTTTTTTTTTTTTTTTTAAGTTGTCCAACATTTTATTGTGTTTGATATTGATTTCAACTCTTAATGGAAAGGTAATTTTGATTCAGTTATTGTAATAAATACATCTACAAGTTTGTTGTTTATTGTATTAGACAAAATCAATTTTGGTTTTTTAAAACAAAAATACAACAAATATTGATATTTTTTCTGATATATTAATATATTTTTGACTGCATTGTTGCATGGTATTGGTAACTGCATTTGATGTCAGAAAGTTAATGCCAGGGGGGCAAAAGCGCAGGATTTTTTTTTTGGGGGCGGGGGTGAGGAGAAGTTTTGGAAAGTGTCGACTTTTTGCTGAATTTCCTGAATCAATATATACCACATTTTATTTTTTAATCATCGACCAAAAAAGCTAGGGGCGGCAATTTGACAACCCAATTTTCTGTTTTCAAACGTTAAAAAAAGGCGACTGATTAACGCAGACGCACAAAATAGTAACCTTTTCGCCCGCATTTTGCGAACGCACACCCCCTATGCAATGCATATATAATGAACCCTAGTTCGTCTTAATCTAAAGTTTATTTTGTAACATTTTTATAGTTTTGATGTAGGCCCTAATTGTTCTAACTGAATTTGTTGCAATTGTTATACAGTAGTGGTAACTGAAAAGAATTTGTTGTCAGGACGGAGATTGCTTGTTGCTCTTAAGAATATATCGAGGAGTTTTAGCTAATCTCCTTCGCAGCCTACTTAACACTCGTACTGTGACAGCAGGAGTCTCAATCAGACTGCGAAGGAGATTAGCTAAAACTCCTCTAGCTATACTTTAATGCAAAGTATTTTGACATTGCTAGAGAATTTAATGTAGGCCCTAATCTTTGTAACTGAATTTGTTGCAATTGTTATACAGTAGTATTAATAAAAAGAATTTGTTGTTGGGATGAAGATTGTTTGTTGCTCTTAAGGATATATAGGAGTTTTAGTTTATCTCCTTTGCAGCCTGCTTGAAAATCATACTGTGACGGCAGAATTCGCAATCAGGCTGCTATGGAGATAAGCCAAAACTTCTCTATGTCCTTAATGCAGAGTATATTGACATTGTAGTGAATTTGATGTAGGCTAGGTTTGTAACTGAATTTGTTGCAATGGTTATTACTGGGATTCGAAAAGAATTTTTTGTCAGGATAAAGATTGTTTGTTGGTCTTACAGGAGTTTTAGCTAATCTCCTTCGCAGTCTGCTTGACACTCATACTGTGATGGAAGAATTATCAATCAGACTGCAAAGGAGATTAACATCCTTAATGCAGAGTATTTTGAATTTGCATTGAATTTTAGTAAATATTTTATAAAATGTTACTTGCTGGCAAGTGTTGACTGGATTTGATGTATTTTGAATTTGTTTCCTCAGGAATTTCGAGGTTCTATTAAAACCGACAAAAATATTAACTATCTGTATTGTTTGTTTATTACAGGTGTGTTTTCTGACTGTTACATGACAAATTAACGTCAAAATGCAGTACAAATTGATGAATGAAAAAAACAAATTGAAAAATGAGAATGAGGAATTAAAATGTTGCAATGACAAACTTTGAAAAAGGTTTGTCAAATTAGACCACTTTTCATGACAAATTAAAATTCGTCATGTTATGGTGCATGACAAATCTATAATGACAAATCTTTGGCATGACAAATCTATTAATTTGTTAAATTAAACCACATTAATGACAAATTTATATTTGTCAATTGACAAAGTTATCTTTTCAGTGTGTTCCCGAGAGGATTTTCAAGAACGGCCGAACTCTTGCCGGGTTATTTACCGGGTGATGACCGGGTATTTCAGAACGGTCTTAAACCGGACCAGTCGTTAAAAGGGCGGTAAAAGGACTGAATGAGGACGCCGCACCCGTTTCATGCCCGTTTGCAGGACGGAGATAGACCGTCATAGGTCGGGCAACATGAAGCGATCACCCCCTTTCCTTTTCCGCATCAAGTACGCCCCCTTGTGGCTAAACTTGCCAACCCCTAGTAGGCCTACATGAAAACCATACGTGAAAACTACGTTTTTAAATCGGTTGTCCCCTTGATTGTTTACCAACAAGATCAATCAATAACTGAATGAATTTGAGTTAAAAACTAATACCCAGAGTAATATTTTACGAACAAAAGTATTATATACCATGAGGAATAAATCATATGACATAAACAGGGAGATGATTATCAACTTTATTTGGGGGCTGGTTTAATCGGAAATTACAGTTTTATAGGGGGCCTATATTTTGTCGCATTTGTTTCATTTACTTTAAGCCTCTGTTTCTGTTTTCATATCAATTCAGTTCTTGTTTAATTATTTACACTTTACAATAGATTTTATACAATATCGAATTGGTCGTACTTATTAAATTCTTCTAAATTAGAGTTCCGAAAAGGTGGGAAAGCCTCAAAGTCCCCCCCCCCCCACAAAGTTTCTTCATTTTTAATAATATTATTTTGTATGTCTTGATTATAATTATTGATAGGGGGTCTGCGTTTTTGTCTTTGGGCGTCCATCCCATCATTATTAAAACAACAACCATGGGATAGGAGTCGTTCCATACGGGTCACTCCATCCATTCATATACAAGTCATTTAAATTATTATTTATTTATTCTGGGAGAGGGGCGGGCGATAAGGGGAGGGGGAGGGGGGGCAAAGCCCCCTAATTCTCAATTTTAGGTACTGTTTTTACCTAAATTTTCGATTGTGAAATGCCTGGGAAGTCTCTTTTTGTATTTCCGATTCTTTGTAGGCTTCCTTGAAAAGCGGTTCAATTCTGCTATGTCATAACCATAACTATATACCCTACTGAAATTAAATTAATTACATGAATTATATACAATGTATGGCAAACGAATCTTAA
The DNA here is from genome assembly GCA_940671915.1 of Paracentrotus lividus. Taxonomy (NCBI): domain Eukaryota; kingdom Metazoa; phylum Echinodermata; class Echinoidea; order Camarodonta; family Echinidae; genus Paracentrotus; species Paracentrotus lividus. The sequence goes on from CALNVZ010002710.1 coordinate 446,577, forward strand.
AAACGGTTTCTCAGATATAAAATATACATGTATTTTTATTAATACAAATATTATATTAAGGTATTTTCTTTTATAGTCCTGATTAATTTATTTAATCACATTAAAATCACTTAAAAGGGTCGTGTGAAAACAATGAAAATAAAAATAAACAAAGAACTAATCCATGGATCATACACAAATATCCAAAAAGCAGAATTATGAATGATGTAGGCATTTCTATAAAGGGGTATAATTTGGCTAAAAGAATATTGCAATGAAATGATTATGACAAAATATTAGACAATTCATAATATAATTATCAAAAAATTATAATAAAGTACTTTTATTATGATAACAATATTTTATTTGATATAAAAAGATTTAAATGTTTGAAAAGCATGGGGAAATTTTCGCAGAGAAATGAAAATAATATTCGATAAAACTAATACAATTTTTTTTTAATGAAACGCGGGTATAAAGTATACATGTAATTTGGGCAAACGTTTTAGACCAAACTATACTGGGGCTTATTAAGAAAGTAGTCTAATGTTTATTTGCAAAGCTGTTATAATGAAAATTTAGGAAGTAATGTCAAACAAAACACAACAAACATGAAAAAAAGAATTGACATTACTTTTGATTAAATGTCCATAAAAGGACCAAATTTTTAATTCTTCTCCCCGACGATGACACTAAAAGTATTTCTGAGATATTGTCACGATGTGACATGGACTTTCTTTAATTCCTATCCCTAGCAACCAATACAGGTGGTGGATAATAAAAGGAATTTGGGTCGCTGACTCCAAGTTTACTCCAGAGCCAGAGTCAATCAACTTTTTGTCTTTTAATCAATCAATCAAACTTGCTGAAGTGTAATTCAATGAATAGAGTTTAACTTTGACTTTGACTGCTATCTTAGGTCATGAGCATTAGGTCATTTAACTTTATATCTTTAGTTGAGTTAGGTGGGGCTCTAAAATGCTACAGATGTTTGTTTTTGTGTATGAGAGTAAAAGATTGGTGAGAATGCTGAAGTTGGGAGTTTTGAATAGTGGAATTAAAGCTTGGATGGATAAGTAATTTTAATTGGATATTTTTAGCATGGAACAGTGAGCAAAGGAATATTGAGAATGTTAATGAGTGTATCTTTGTGAGAGTCAGGATGGAGTGGTGTTTGAGTAAAACCAAATCAGACATCGTTTGATTCTCGGGAGAGGAAGACCCTTCCTTACTAGGTCTTCGCTCAGAGTGTGAGGGTGTGCATGGTTCTCGTAGGCCATTGCTTTGGGTGAATGTTGCAGGCTGTGTAGTGCAGGCACGGCTAAGTCTAAATCCCCATCGTCGGCAGGCTGGTTCCAGGCAGCACAGGTCCGGTAAAGCCACCACATCTGCCCTCACCTCACCAGGCACGACTGTTTTCAGGGAACTGTAAGTTCACTATTTTATTGGTATAATTAATTATTGTAATTTGAAGCAAAACATAGGATTGTTAATGAATACAAAATTGATTTTGCTTGTTGATTGAATTGCTATTAAAAACTAAAATGGAAAGGATATTAAATGCTTTGCTGTATTTTATAGAAGGAATATTTCATGGATGCAAATTATGTCAAATTATGTGAAAACAACTAAACATGAAATGATATCATAAAGATGGAGTAATTCAAGGTTGTTAAATAAGACAAGTTATTATGAAAGAATTATTGTCAGTATATACATTAAATGATAATGATGAGTTCTATATGTTTTAAACTGATGGTTATGCGATATATTGCTTGTGAACTGAACAGGAGTAATAGCCAGGATCAGTTTATTGATATTGTATATGATATAGTGATGTAAATATTCATTGAACTGAGAAGTGATCATTCTATTAGAAAAGAGAGGTTTTCCTTTGATATTTACAGATAAAAGATAATGTATTTTCTTTTGCTATGTACGGATAAAAGATACCGTATTGTTTACAACATTTACTGTATGGTATTTCTACAAGAAATTATGAGGGATTGTAATGAAAGCTTTAAATAGGGTTATTACTGGACCTTGTCTATTAGGAGATGGTTGTTTTATTTAATCTCTTTAGGGACGAGCTGGGCTTATGCTTTGTCTTGGCTCTCATACTTCAACGTAGAAGCTTATGCTTTGTCTTGGAAGCTCTTACTTCAACGCCAAGGCTTATGCTTCGTCTTGGAAGCTCTCGTACTTCATCCACGAACTTGGAGTTCGTACTTCATCGATCATCATTCATAGGCGTAGCTTGTGATTCATCGTAGCAGTCTGGGACTGTGTGTTCTCAACCCTCATCATTTCGTCCGCGAATCCGGACTGGTTTTTCGTCAACGATAGTCGATATCGACAGGGTCCTTATTTCCGAACTGTTTATAAATTTTATACTACGGTCCAGCGTAGGTATTCATAAGAGTATTTATCCTCAGTCAGAGAAACTTCATTGTTTGAATTGAGAAGCCAAAATATTGACTTTTGAATACCAAATTATTAGGCTTTATTAAACATAAAAATAATGGAACTCTGTTCAGATATATAATACAAATTGCAAGATTTTCAATATTCATTAATTCATGTTGATGCTAATTGCAATATATAGTTTGGTGCTTTATTGATATGCATGTAATTCATGATTTAATTTTGATGATTCAATTTCTTTGATTATATGTACATTTATTGAGCGGGTCGCTCTGAATTAAATTTATGTTACATATAGATATTGAATGCTAGTGTGATTATTTGCCAGTGTTAACTACTTTCGTTTCAAACCGAACCAAATCTATTACCAGACTGGGAATTTCAGTCCCAAGATCTGACAGATATACTGTGTCTTTTGAAAGCTGCAATATCATTCCTCGGTGAGCTTGTGAAGAGACCGATGAGATCGATAGCTACGAAAACAAAGGGCGGATTGAAGACACCATATACGTGATTTGAAGACACCATAAGGGTAGATCCACCAGTTCAGTCCATCACCGTGCATGACCGCTTTGTGGACGGGTGTGGAGCGTTTGTTCCGTCCTCACACCATCCGCGTACCGTCGTATCGCAACGCCATTATACCGCCCTTACACCGGGTCTCCAACGACTCGAGCATGCTCAAAACACTCGCCGGGCATGAACCGAAGACAAAATAACGTGAACGTTTTTGACGGGTCATCACCGACCCACCGTGTACCATCACCGGGTATCCTCCGTGTCCCGCCGTTCGCATCAACCTGTTATGCACGGTCGCGAACGGTGGAAAACGGTGAGTCACCCGGCGAAGAAAACGATTTTCTTTTTCTTGTCAGAGAGCGGTAAGGCCGGTGGGCAAGCGGTAATCGAACGGACAAAAGTAAAGCATGGACTACATATGAGGACGGTCAGCACGGTACCAGGCTGGCTAGGACCTGGTATAGACCCGGTATAGAACGATACAGAGCCGGTGAAAATGATGAAAAATGTTATGTGGCCGGTGCCGTTCTATTGCCGTGTTGCAAATTTTGGTTTTTCGGTGAACGGCGAAGACCTGTTTATTTTACCCGGTACATGTGACACCCCCATTACCGCTGAAATGGGCACTTACCGCTGCGGGAAGTGCTTTATGCAACGGGGTGCTGATCTAGTTAATATTATTAAGATTCTTATCACTGATTGGTCAAAACTATTATCATGTGATACGGTGAAGCTCCATCTATCATTGCCTCAGCGTTTTGGACAGGGGCGGCGGAACCAGGGGGTGGGGGCACAGTGCCCCCCCCCCCCCCACTATTTCATGCACCCTAAAATTGCCCCTTTCAATACTAAAAAGTGCCCCTTTTTCTTATCTGAAAGGGTTCTTTTCATACTTAAAAGGGGCACTTTCAATGCTAAGAAGTGCCCCTTTTTACTGCATAGTCTCCCCGCCATGCGACCTCGCATTTAAGAAATAACAAGCAATATGTATTAAAAGTGCCCCTTATCTTAGCTATAAAAGGGCTCCTTTTTTTATACTTAACATAGACTTTTTAAACTTCTTAAAAAGCACACTTCCAGTGCTCAGATGTGCTACATTTTACTTCATAGAATGTCTTTTCCATGACGAACTTAGTTTAGATCAATTTGTCATGCAAGAGATTTATTTATCAGGATGCTCAATTGAAGCACACACATTCTGACAAATTAAATTTCTTGCATTACAAATTAATTTTCTTGCAATACAAATTAATTTTCTTGCATTACAAATTATTTTTTCGACATTACAAGTTATCAAATTAATTGGTCAAATAAGACTACTTTTCATGACAAATTAATATTTGTCAAATGACAAATTCCTCTCATGACAAATTAGTCCATTGATTTGTCATTTTGACGAAATTAGTATCTGACAAATTTGTCAAAATTAGGTCTGGTTACTTGACAAATTATTTTCTAATTTGTCAAGTGAGAACTTCTTGCATGACGAATTTTCATTCGATTTTGACAAATTAAGATTTGTTAAATAAGACCACGATTCGACAATTTTTTTTTTGTCAAATGACTAACTAATTTTAAAAGTGTAGGGTGGTTGTTTTACAGACCAACTGTTACAAATCTCACTGTTAGACCACAACTTCACAAGTTCCACACAACAAACTTGGAGAATTACCTGGATAACCTGAACACAAGCTCAGAGAATTACCTGGTCAACCTCCAAAACAGTCTTCTCGGCCTCAGACATATGTCCAGACTCTAATTGCACTTCTGGAGGAGTTTCCAACTCTCTCAGAATGACCCTCCCCCAACTCAGACATTTCCTCAACTTCCTCTAGGGCTTCAATCAAAGCAGACTGATCCGAAACGCCCTCTTTAGAACAAACACTTTCATCGCCATCATTCAATGACCCCAAGAATGAGGTCTGTGTGGACCCATTAGGGCGCCACACCTGTCATTATCATCTCATTGAGACTTTGTGTTAATATTGAGGTTTGATAAATTTATATAAAATCAGCCTTAAATTCACTCGGTGATTGGTCATGTGGAACGGATTGACAAATTATTCCTCCTTTCTAACATAGGTCCGTTTTAAAAAAGTTTTAAAGTATTTTCATTCAAACTCTGGAAAGTCAAAGTAGAGAGAGAGAGAGAGGGGTGGGGGGGGGAGGAACCAGATGAAACCTATGTTTAACCGTGTGTGTTTTTGGGCTACCAAGATGTTTCCTGACCAACTCTAACAGAAGCCTCTGAAACCCCCCCCCGGCTCTTTTCTCTCTCTCTCTCTCTTCGACATGTTTTAAAACCTGTTAAATTTGTGTTTTTGAAGGGGGGGGGTGGCGGGGGGTGTTAGTTATGATTGGAGCCCTCCTCCTCCATCGTTGCAAGGTATACAAATAATAAATTCAGTAAAACCTAATACACGCTGTAGCCTTATTGGGTGACTTCTATAGCTAATACAGCCCGTGTGCAAGGGCTTATTCTTCACCTCTAAGTTGACTTTTACTAAATAAATTGCAAAAATTTGAGGTAGCATTCTTTCTCAGTAGGATATGTTCGTTATGTTGGAATAAAAATTATTTTTGATTTTTTCGAATTCACCTACAATAAGGCCCTTTTGAGGTGTTTGATGACATTCGGATACATATTTCGGGGTGGTTCGTAGAAAGGCTTAAAACACGCGTAATTATAATGTATTTGGAATCATAGGTCCGTTTTAAAGTTAAGTATTTCATCAAACTTCTGGAAAGTCAAGTAGAGAGAGAGGAGAGGGGGGGGGAGGACCAGATGAAACCTATGTTACGTGTGTTTTGGGCTACCAAGAGTTTCTGACCTTAACAGAAGCCCTGACCCCCCCCCCCGCCGGCTCTTTCTTCTCTCTCTCTCTCTTCGAATGTTTAACCTGTAAATTTGTTGTTTTATGAAGGGGGGGAGGCGGTTAGTTCTATGTTGGAGCCCCTCCTCCTCCAATCGTTGCAGAGGATATACAATAAAAATTCAAGTAAACCATACACGTCTGTAGCCTATTGGTCTTCTAAGCTAATACAGCCCGTGTGCAAGGGTCATTCACTTTCACCTCTAAGTTGACTTTTACTAAAGTAAATTGCAAATTAATATTGGTAGCTTCTTTCTCAGATAGGATATGTTCGTGTTATGTTGAAATAAAAATATTTTTGATTTTTCGAATTCACAATACAGGTCAACACCACGCCTATTACCGACAGAGAGAGTAAAAATATTTCATTCGACCCAACTTCCGAAAATTTTTAAAACTTGAACAGCTGATAGACATAAAAATGTAGTGCATATGATTCACATTTAAGAATGGTATCGGAAGGGCAATCATTAAGCCTTCGTATGCTAAAACTGGAAGAAATTAATGTTAAGGCTTGGCACTATATTAGAAGCGCAAGGTTTGATATAAATTCTTACTTTTTGACTGCCAATTGAGTTAGTTTCGGCATGAGGGGCGCTATATCGATTTTATTTTTAAAATGAGCCGGTAACAACTAGTTTCTTGGCAAATTAGAAAGGAGGAATAATTTGTCAATCCGTTCACATGAACCATCACCGAGTGAATTTAAGGCTGATTTTAATATAATTATTATCAAACCTCAATATTAACACAACAGTCTCAATGAGATGATAATGACAGGTGTGGGCGCCCTAATGGGTCACACAGACCTCATCTTCTGGGTCATTGAATGATGGCGATGAAAGTGTTTGTTCTAAAGAGGGCGTTTCGGATCAGTCTGCTTTGATTGAAGCCCTAGAGAAGTTGAGGAAATGTCTGAGTTGGGAGGGTCATTCTGAGGAGTTGGAAACTCCTCCAGAAGTGCATTAGAGTCTGGACATATGTCGAGGCGAGAAGACTGTTTGGAGGTTGACCAGGTAATCCTGGTAGTGTTCAGGTATTCTCAGGTAAATTCTCCAAGTTTGTTGTGTGGAACTTGTGAAGTTGTGGTCTAACAGTGAGATTTGTAACAGTTGGTCTGTAAACAACCACCATTACACTTTTAAAATTAGTTAGTCATTTGACAAAAAAAAAAATTGTCGAATCGGTGTCTTATTTAACAAATCTTAATTGTCAAAATCGAATGAAAATTCGTCATGCAAGAAGTTCTCACTTTGAACAAATTAGAAAATAATTTGTCAGTAACCAGACCTAATTTTGAACAATTTTGTCAGATACTTTTTCGTCAAATGACAAATCAATGGACTAATTGTCATGAGAGAATTTTGTCATTGACAAATAATTATTTGTCATGAAAAGTAGTTTATTTGACGCATTATTTGATAACGTTGTATGTCGAAAAAATAATTTGTAATGCAAGAAAATTAATTTGTATTGCAAGAAAATTATTAATTTGTATGCAAGAAATTTAATTTGTCAGAATGTGTGTGTTCAATTGAGCATCCTGAATAATAACTCTTGCATGACAAATTTGATTCTAACTAAGTTTCGTCATGGAAAAGACATTCTATGAAGTAAAATGTTAGCACATCTGAGCACTGGAATGTGGCTTTTTAAGAAGTTTAAAAAGGTCTATGTTAATATAAAAAAAGGAGCCCTTTTAATAGCTAAGATAAGGGCACTTTTAATCACATATTGCTTGTTATTTCTTAAATTGCGAGGTCGCATGGCGGGGAGACTATGCAGTAAAAAGGGGCACTCTTAGCATTGAAAGTGCCCCTTTTAAGTATGAAAAGAACCCTTTCAGATAAGAAAAAGGGGCACTTTTTAGATTGAAAGGGGCAATTTTAGGGTGCATGAAATATGGGGGGGGGGCACGGCCACTTGTGCCCCCCCACCCTGGTTCCGCCGCCCCCTGTCCAAAACGCTGAGGCAATGATAGATGAGCTTCACCGTATCACATGATAATAGTTTGACCAATCAGTGATAAGAATCTTAATTAATATTAACTAGATCAGACCGCCCCGTTGCAAAAGCACTTCCCGCAGCGAGTTAGGGCCCATGTTCACGGTAATGGGGGTGTCACATTACCGGTAAAAATAAACAGGTCTCGCGTTCAACACGGACTGCAAAACAAAATTGACGGCAGGGCCGACGGCAATAGGAAACGGCACCCGGCCACAATAACATTTTTCATCATTTTCATCCCGGCTCGTTATCGTTCTATACGGTCTATACCAGGGTCTAGGACCAAGGTTACCTTGGCTTTACCGTTGCTGACCGTCCTCAATATGTATGTCATCGTTTACTGTTTGTCCGTCTCATTACGCTTTGCCCACCTGGCCTTACCGCCTCTGACAAGAAAAGAAAATCGTTTTTCTTCGCCGGGTGATCACCGTTTTCCAACATCGTTCGCGCAGCCGGTGCATAACAGGTTGATGCGAACGGCGGGACACGGAGGAGTACCCGGTGAGGGTTACACGGTGGGTCTGTGATGACCCTTCAAAAACGTTCACGTATTTATTGTTCTTCGGTTCATGCACGGCGAGTGTTTTAGAGCAATGTGCTCAGTCGTTGGAGACTCCTGGTGTAAAGGCTGGTATATAAGTGGCGTTGCGAGATAAAACGCGAGGTTCACGCGGATGGTGTAGGAGGCTGGAACAACGACTCTCATCAAGCCCGCCACAAGCTGGAGGGTCATCACGGGTGATGGCTGAACTGGTTGGATCTAACCCTTTATGGTGTCTTCAAATCTACGTTATTGGTGTCTTCCGATTCCGCCCTTAGTTTCGTAGCTATTCGATCTCATCGGTCTCTTCACAAGTCTCACCGAGGAATGATATTGCAGCTTTCAACAGACAACAGGTATATCTTGTCAGATCTTGGGACTGAGAATTCCCACTCTGCGTAAATAGATTTTGTTCGGTTTGAACGAAAGTAGTTTTTAACACTGGCAAATGAATGCACAACTAGCATCAAATATCTATATGTACATTAAATTATTCAGCGGACCACGCTCAATAATTGTACATATAATCAAAGAAATTGAAATCATCAAAAATTAAATCATGATGTACATGCTATTCAATAAGCACCATACTATATATTGCAATTAGTCATCAACATTGAATTAATGAAATTGAAAATCTTTGCTCAATCTGATTATATATCTGAACAGAGTTCGATTATTTTTATGTAATAAGCCTATAATTTGTATTTACAAAAGTCCAATTTTTGGCTTCTCAATTCAAACAATGAAGTTTCTTCTGACTGAGGATAAATACTCTTATGATACTACCGCTGAGACCGTTAAGTATAAATTATAAACATGTTCGGAATAAGGACCCTGTCGATATCGAACTATTCGGTGACGAAAAACCAGCCGGATTCGTCGGACGAAATGATGAGGGTGAGAATCACACACGTCCAGACTGGCCTACGATGATCACAACGCTACGCCTATGTAAATGAGATGGTATGAAGTTACGAACTCAAGTCGTGGATGAATACGCGAGGCTCCAAGGACGAAGCAATTATAGCTTGGCGTTGAAGTAAGAGCTCCAGACAAAGCATAGACTTCTATCGGCGTTGAATATAGAGCCAGACAGAAGCATAAGCCCACTCGTTCCTAAGAGATCATAAATAAAACAACCATACTCCAATAGAAAGGTCCAGTAATAAACCCTATTTAAAGCCTTTTCATTACAAATCCCTCAATAATTTCTTGTAGAAATATCCATAAACAGTAAGATTGTACCAATTACGGTATCTTTATTCCGTACAAGCAAAAGAAATAGACATTATCTTTTATATCTGTAAAATATCCAAGAAGAAAACCTCTCTTTTCGCTTCTTAATAGAAGATCACTTCTCAGTTAATATTACAATCAACTAATATATTCATAATATCAATTCTATATCAATAAACTGATTTCTGGCGTATTACTCCGTTCAGTGTTCACGAACATATTCGGCATAACCATCAGGTTTAAAAACATAGTAGAACTCATCATTATTAACGATTTAAAGATATACACTGGTGAAATAAATCCTTTCATAATGAACTGTTGTCTTCTAACAACCTTGAATATTACATTTGTCCCATCTTATGTATGATTACATTTACACTTTTAGTGTTTCACATAAATTACATAATTTGCATCCATGATGAAATATTCCCTTCTAAAATACAGCAAAGCATTAATTATTCTT